>CM040979.1:14841858-14873903 GCA_022985145.1 Pangasius djambal | reverse complement strand
TTTTTTTTTTTTTTTTTTTTTTTTTTTTACAAGATACACTAATCTCGATGTATTAGAACATCAAGCTTATTCAGAACATCACCTAGTATATTATTCATAATCATGTGAATATATGCAAGTATAATGGCACTTACATAAGTATCCAACTTATTACCAGTGGTTCTAATTTCACATTTCTCGCACTAGTCGTGCTCTTTTCAAAATTGTTGTACCACAGCCTATATTACAGTACAATATAAAACAGGTGATATACAGTGCTGGGACATACTATAGGACAGGCTGATGATGCTGATGATTGCTCTCTGAGGTGCCAGTACCAATCTGAGGAGTTTTATTAACTGAAATAGCAGTTTTATTAACTGAAATATAATCAGTATATTAGACAACTTTGCAAAAATATTAATGTTCGCCCTGACAATGAGTTTCAAGTGAAACAAACTGCCACTGAAAGAGCATATGTTCTTGTAGGTTGAATGTTAAGTTTGCAATATAAAATCAAGAATACCGTACCCTGGTCTAGTCGGTAGCATAAGGAACGCTTAGCTGACTCCACCTCAGGCCCGGGGTTGTCGAATACATGTCTACACCACTGCAGAGGGCTGAGGGGTGACCGAGTGAACAGCTTTCCTTTTGGAGATACATACAACCTGGAGATATAAGCCACAATGTCAACATGCTGGCATGTTACTCTATGAGTGTGCTGCAGAATGTCTTCACTTTATGTATGATACAGGATGAGACTTGATGAGATCATTTAATCCAGGTGTTATAAAGCGAAATATGTAAGAATGGTAATTATGTGCATATGATCATATTATCCGGGTGATGCATCACAATAAACACATGGATGCAACCGGTACTAAGACAATAAAACGTACGTCCATTGACATGCACATGACAGGTACCAAAGCAAGCTGTAAGTCAAATTATTACACTAATCTATATTTATATTCTCCAACAGAAACTTTGAGACAGGGTTTTGTGATGTACACAGCTATAACAAAAGCCATCTACAAAAGAACACTTCAGCTATTGTTGCAACAGGACCTGCATATTCCTCTGCTAACTAGGACATAACTGTAAATATCACAGTATTGGGTCAGCAGTGATAATAGCCTTTCACTGTGTTCTATCAGATACAGTAGTATAGCTGGGTGAGCTTGATTTGAGACAATGTTAAAATGAAGTGCCATGACTTGAATGCATTTAGAATACAAACTAAAAACATAGGCTAGTTAAAGCAGGTCAGAAATGGATCAGGGTTGCAGTACCAGCTGTCCTCAGACTCTGGGTCGATGTTTAGAAGAGAAAAGAGGTCTAAGATCTCCAGCTCGTCCAGCAGTAAGCTCTCAGCATCGCTGGGAGACTGAGCATGAAAACACGCGTACTGTTCCTCTCTATTGTGCACTTCCAGTTGCGTGGGCTGAGCTGAAAGGCAATGATTCCCTGAATAAACATGACCACTGGCCGGGTTTCCAGCGCAGCTCTGGTGTGGGAATAAATGGCCGCTGTGGGTGTAGTTATTAGCCGCTCTTGTCCTCAGCTGCTCGTTTTGTCGCTCCAATTTGCGCACGAGCTCCTGCAGCTTTTTCACCTCGAGCTCCGCGTCCATAACTGTGCTGTTCCCGTTAACGTCCGCCATCGCGTGCAGCTTCATCACGGCCGCCTCCATTGAGCGGAAAAAGAAGAAGGAGGAGGAGAAGAAAGAAATATACAGCGATAAGGTGATGGCAGTGTTTTTAGTCAGTGGAACACAGCTTGCGGCGAGTGCACGGGGTTTGTCTGCTGAGCTCGCGCCGACATGCTGCTTCTTTCTGATGCTGATGTGCTGCTCGGTGCCCCCTTTCTCCTTCCTCTCCGTTTCAAAAAAACACAACACTGAAGCAACACACACACACACACACACACACACACACACACTCTCTCTCTCTCTCGTTCTCTCTCACACACACACACACACACCTCTACAACCAGACACTTTAAAGCGTAGACCCCCTGACAAAAGCTGCCACAGATTTGAGGTGTGAAGATGATGTCACAAAAATATTATTTACACACAATTTTTTAGCTTACTTTTAAAAGAACAAACCACGATTGTATTTGGCACATTTTAGCATAAACAGCAACAACAACAATACAACTGAATAGAGTATGTCCATCCATCAATTTCTATACTGCTTATCCTATACAGGGTTGCAGGAAGCCTGGAGCCTGTCCCAGGGGACTTGAGGCACAAGGCAGGGGACACGCTGGACAGGGTGCCAACCCATTGCAGGGCACAATCACACACACACACACACACACACACACACACACATTCACACACTACAGACAATTTAGAGATGCCAATCAGCCTACAATGCATATCTTTGCACTGGAGGAGGAAACCAGAGTACCCGGAGGAAACCCCCGCAGCAGACGGGGAGAACAAACTCCACACACGCAGGGCACGGGAGCCCCCAACCCCGGAAGTGCGAGGCAAGCGTGCTAACCACCAAGCACAACACCCCTAAATATACAATGTGAGAAACCAAAATATTGCAATATATTGCAAAATATTAAAATACATTTTAAAAAGTTTATTGAGGGTCAAATCATTATCCATCAATATCTTAAAATCACAGAAACGTCAGATAATAAATAGGCCTATCAGAGCTATATATCTAGAAAGAAAATAGAAAATAGAAAGTAAAGTGACATGTGGCCAAGTATGGTGACCCATACTCAGAATTTGTGCTCTGCATTTAACCCATCCAAGTGCACACACACAGTAGTGAACATACACACCCGTGAACACACACCCGGAGCAGTGTTCTATAGCATAGTTCTACTTTGCTTTGATAAACTACTTAGTTTTGTTAAAAGCAAATTCTCTTTACAACCTAATCTAAGAATATCCTAGTTCCCTTATCCAAAATACAAAATGTTATTTCTGTGTTACAAAATATAATACTAATTTTAATACAGTTACTGCATTTCTTTTAATATATCTTTTCATTTGTATCTGACTTCACTGAAGACCTCAAGGGGGTCTGACATTTATTATTATAATTATTAATGCTTATTAACTATTATTGAAGTTAGAGTAGGCTATTTATTTGTTTATTTATTTGAATTAAATTGTTTTTAAAATAATGCCTGTCTCACATATCTATTTTTTACATTGGAAGGGATCCCACACTCCTTGGCTGTAAAATGCTTAATGATCCCTGTCCTAATGTGCTAATTCTGGGGGCTACATTTCCTTGATTAGCCTGATCACCGTCAGGTAGAAAAACATTGCTTGTTCTTTTTGCAATCTTCAACTATCCGGTTTCAGTGAGCCTGTGCCCACTGTAGCCTCAGATTTCAATTCTCGGTTTACAGGAGTGGAACCCGACGTGGTCCCATCCACCTCAGATGTGTTGCGTGAGATGCTTTTCTGTTCACCACGGTTGTAAAAAGTAGTTATTTGAGTTACTGTACCCTTCCTGTCAGCTGAATCCAGTCTGGACATCCTCCTCTGTCCTCGCTCATCAACAAAGTGTTTACACCCATACAACTGCCACTCGCTGGATGTTTGAAATACTCAATCCAGCCCGTGTGGCTCCAACAACCGTGTGGCTTGCACAAATGAGCAGGTGTACATGTGTTCCTATTAAAGTGGCTCTTAGAACAGCCCCAGTTCTTTGTGGCATGGATTATGCCACTAAATATGTGAAATGCTTTACACCAATTAAAAATAGATTTTATTGGCAGGTCAAACCAACATGGGGTAATATTTTTATTTTTAAACAAAAAATTAAAAAGAAGCCCAAAGAAATGGCCCCAACATTTCACTGATATAATATATCAAAATATGGTGGCTCATAACACTTTACTTCAACTTGTTAATTAGTGCTTCAGTAGTTCACTTCAGTTAGCAAATGAGATATTAAAAGAACATTATATATATATATATATATATAATAAAATAAAGAAATAAATCCCCTCTCACTTGCATTTTCAACAGAACCACCACCCGAACTGTCTTTTTCCATTTTTGTATATCAAATGAATAATTATTTTTTTAATAAAACCCCTGCGTGAGTACTTTCAATATGCATACAGAGCTGTTTTTCTTTCCTTCACCATATCAAACTTTTTTAACATTATGTGAAATTCCTTCACGCCTGTGCACTTCACGGATTTGCAGTAGTCTTGTCCTCAGTGAAGCCATTTACCTGTAGGACAAAAAATGTGTTAGTTTTAAATACTGCACTTATGATTTCAGCGTAATCATGTGAGTAGCACTTTGTCTTACCCTTGGTGATACCAAAGCACGCCTCACAGTGCACAGTGCGGCGGTACAACCACATGCTGTCCCCTGCCTTCAGGTGTCCAAGAGGACTCTTACACACATCACACTAGAGCAGGAACAGAGAGGGTGAGAGTATGCTCAAGTTTTCACTGCCATATAAAATGCTGATTTAAACACAATACTGTTTGTCTGCTAAATTTGAATTAAAAACCTAAACGATCTTCAAATGGTAATAATATATTATATTATTATACCATAGTGCAGTTGAATTTTCCAATCAGATTGGTAAGGTGTTGATTAATTTTTTTTTATAAAGATTTAATATCACAGATTTATATTAATGTGTTCCTTTTTAAGTCACTATTGTTTCTATAGTAACAACTCATTCACAGGGTTCACATAATTTATGCCTATCAATAGTTTTTTTATTGCTGTGATTTAACCACAAAATATATATGTAAACAGTGCTCTGGTTTGTTTTAGGAGATGTTTATTGAAGGAAGACTTCAGTCGGTGACAGCTCTTTTTTGTCATAAATTTGTTTCTTTAAGTTTTCCACCAAAGAAGATTTTCAGAAAAGAGGAATTTATGCCTTGAGGGTTCTCAGTTCTGTGACAAGTTTTGTTATCTGTGTTAATGAGAACTAATTTTGTTCAAAGACATTCCACAATATTAAAATTTAACCATAAATGGATAAAAAGTATGAAGTGTTGTTCTTAAATAAATAAATGAATATATACATAAATAAATAAATAGATAAACAAACAAAAAAAATATATTGGCAAATAGCACATTGTGTTTTACTCCTTAAATAATGTATTTAATTTTAATATAAAATGTGTTCTTATATGATGAGCGTTCTTACAATGAATAACAAGTGCTGAAACGTGTATCAAAAAAATATCATTTACCCTGAAACAACTGGCATGGCACTTTATATCCACATCCTCTAGAATCATCTTCGTATCAGAGAGCATTGGTTTCTGGCAGTATGTGCAAAGATCCCTCTCTATGATTTTCCTAGAAAAAAGGTGATGTAAATGTGAATATTCTGTCACAGAAAAAGTAAGAATGTGTAAAGTCCAGTACATTTACCTTTCAGGTGATGTGTAAACCGTTTCAACAGTTCTCGATCTGTAGATATCCGATAGGTCTTCAGGTCTGTGGAGAAATTATGCACCAGTTTATGCACCAAAATGCAAATTTCACATTCTATATTTAGCAAAAAAATCTATATTGGTTAAACATTTCTCTCAATATACCTGCTCTCTGTGTAAGTTGTTGTAGTGTAGGTTTTTGTAGAGCCCCTACGAGGGCTATATTCATAACTGTGCATAAAAAAGATATACAAATTAAAGTTTCTGCAGTACTTCATCAACATATGGTGCTTATTCTTAGTGAAATAAAGTGTACCTGTCAGACATGGAGGAGTAGGTCTTCATGGATTCGGTGACCTTGGTTTCAGACGTGTACTCTTCAGGCCTGGAAAAATAATATAACGCCATTGTAAAATATCTGTAGGTCTCAACTGATCATGCAGATACCGGAGTCTAAATGAGAATGCGTACATGCTGTCTTTGTAAGACCTTCTAGCGTGCATTGTAGAACTGGTTCTGCTGCTTTTAGCATTCTTGTGAACTGATCCGATACGCAAAATAGTTCAAAGGTAGCCCAGATTATGTCTAAAGCAACTACGAAGAAAAATACCATTTATGGGCCACACCCTACACGCCATACCTGTCAGATCCACGAGCTGACTTGATGGATGTGGGTATGAGGGTGTCAAACAACTGGTCCTCAGCACTAGGGGAAATGATTAAATCAATCTTTGCTCTTTCTGCATAATGAGCTCCTCTATGTGTGTAATTATTCCAGTATTTTTGTTAATCTATGTGCCATCTAAAGGTCATACTGATAAATCACCTGGATTTGGAGCTGAAGGTATAGGACTCTGTCTTAGAAGTTGGAGTAGTACTTGTATAGGTTGTGCTGAAATTGATAAGAACAAGAGTTTATCAGAAGGTTAGGGTGATAATATGACCCAGGTTAAAGTGTCTGTGAAAGTCATTTGCGTTTACCCTGTAATGCTCTTGGTGGGTGAGGCTGGTAGTGCTGATTTTGCTGATTTGCTGTCTTCTCTGAAAATAAATAGAGAGTTATGCAGAGTTTATAGGCATTACTAAATGAAACAGAATAGGCAATTCTTTAGATAGGAATTCACCACTCACTGAACTATGGTGTCCTTAAAAGTAGTCACAGTGACAGTCTCTGTCTTGGTAGTCTTAGAGGGTGAGAGTGGTGTTGTCACTGATTTCACTGTTTTGTTGTCTTCTCTGAGAAAAAAAAAAGTTATATGGAAGAGAAAAATAAAACAGAATAAGCAATGTTCAAACATGAATTCCCCACTTACTGCACTGTGTTATCCTTAGAAGTAATCACTGTGACAGTCTCTGTCTTGGTAGTCTTGGTGGGTGAGAGTGGTGTTGTCACTGATTTCGCTGTTTTGTTGTCTTTTCTGAGAAAACAAAAAGTTATATGCAATAGAAAAATAACACAGAATAAGCGATGTTCATACATGAATTCCCCACTTACTGCACTGTGTTATCCTTAGAAGTAATCACTGTGACAGTCTCTGTCTTGGTAGTCTTGGTGGGTGAGAGTGGTGTTGCAGGTTTGACAGTTTTTATGTCCTCTCTGAACATAAAAAGAGTGTTATGTAGAGTTATGTGAATAAAAAATGAAACAAAATAGGCAACAGTTCATACAAGAATTCAGCACTCACTGAACTGTGTTGTCCTTGGACGTAGTTACAGTGACAGTCTCGCTCTTGGTAACACTTGAGTTTTCATGAACAGATATTAATTGACAGTTATTTTGCTGGTTAGAACTTTTTTTCATATATGATATTCCTATATGATAATTATCATGCTAAAATATACAGTACCTTTTGGTAGTTGTCTCGACGGGTGTAGGTGGCTGAGTTTGAATTTTCCTTCAAATAAATACAATATATTTATTTTTTATTATAATTACCCTGCTTCTTACTTTACTGAATAGAGGAAATTGTAAAGTTTCAAATTGTACAAATTATCGTGTGCAGCTTATGCTATATATATAGTACATACTATATTTAAAGGGAGAGACAAAAATCAATCAAAATTAAATACTATTATAATCATCAGTGTACAGCCAGGGAATGTCTTGAGTGTACAGTTAACACATTTTATTTTTAGAAGAGCCACAAGGGGCCAAGAATTGAAGTCTCTGAACTGTACTCAAGAAAACATATCCTAGGTAGGTATCCCGCCATAAATGAGATACCTAAGTGACAGAAGCTTATCATTGTAGCAATCAAACTTCCAGGCACGCAAGTCTAAATAATACAGACTTAAAGACAAGATTGCTGTTTTAGCATTGATAATGAGCTGTAGGTGTTTTGAAATATAGTAGCACTGACAGCAGTTACCCAGTATTAGTCTTGGAGTCTGTGACGATCTTTTCAGTGAATGTTTCCGTTTTGGTTGGTGACTTCACAGATGTCCTGAAGAAATGTGTGAAGACACATCGCAATTTCAGAAATGAACTTAGAGCAAAGGTGTATGTGCTATCAATTAATGAGAGTTTTTAAAATCAGTGCTCTACCTGCTTGTGGTTACAGTTGTCTTCGTGCCATTGTTGAAAGATGTAGTAGTAGTAGTGCTGAAAGGGACACATAATGTTTTTATAACAATCATGCTGCAAAAGAATGTGGTATTCCACTAGGTGTGGGCTTTCAGGGTGTGTTTTACCTTGTCTTTGGCTCTTCTGAGGTGGTAAATCTGGAAAATGATGGGTGGGGAAGGCATACTTTAAATGTTGGATATTTTGGGTATGACCATGCATTCCAAAAGATTGCCTGATAAAAGTCTACAAAAGTCTATAAAATGCAATGTAAGCTGGGGCTCTGCAATGTTTTTAAGAGCAAGTGTACAAATATAGATGCAGGACTTTGAATAAGAATAAGAAATACACGTTAGAATTATATTTCAAATCAATAAGTGGACCAAAATTCAGATAAATTAAATGTTACCTGCTTGAATCCAGTTCATCCTGACTTGCACTGAATCTAAGTTAAAAATATGGTGTGGAAAAAAAATTCAATATTTTTCTTTTTTCATATTTTTCTTTTTTTCCATACGTATTTTGTAGATTGTATTACCTTTTAGTCAGGGACTGGACATTTTTTCTTGATGGACCAGTGGCAGTGGCTGTGGAGGAGGTGCTGGTGCTGGTGCTGGTGCCTTTTTCTGAAGAGCTAAATTGAATAATGTACAAATACATATCCACTGATATCCACTGATGACAATTTTTGAATGCCCTTATCCATGTCACATGTTTTGTAACTACAAAGCGGTCGTATTTGATTGTGTTTGGCATCTTATGTGGTATCTTTTGCGTTGTAATGTATAAAGCAAGGCCCAGAAGTTCTCTGTATACCTGCTAAGATTTTCAGAGGATCTAAACCGGCTCAGGACACTTCTTCCAAAGTTTGAATTTTGGCTGTAAAAAGACAGTAAGGGTCAAAGTTTCAGTTACCGTAAATTATAATTTGTATATTCTGTATTCCCATGATGACAAAATGTGGTAATGACAGGTACAAAAACCCAGTGCAAAACAGCTGACTCTTTCCATCTCCATGAAAAAAGATGGATTTTTTCCCCCCCATTATTTGTCTGTATGTGTATTGCCTCAGTGTTAACTCACTCCACTACTTTATCATCATTCACATCTTTCTTGATCCAGCTGTTGTCCTTCAGCAGGGACGTCTTCTTTTTGCTGTCCTCTACCACACTAGACTTGCTCTTGTCTGCTGTTACAAAGCATAGTTCATGTATTATTCATTACCTCATCCGTCTCTGATTTAAGCAATGAGTGTTACATAATGAGTTGTCTGGGGGGGAAAAAATGCTACTGAATGGTTTGTTCACAGCATTGACACTTGTTTGAGAGAAATGACAGTGTATTAATATTTTTTCCCATACTTGTTCTCTATAACCAGCTCCCAATGAACATTTAGTTCCTCTAATGTACAATAACAGTGGCAACATTGTGCAATGTATGAATGAAGACTGTGCCTGCGTTTTGTTATTGGCTTGACATGCATCACTGTTGCACATATAAAGGCATAACACATGGTCTTACCTGCCTCAGGAGGATATGATTTCCTGTTGATGGTGGAAGGCATGGTGTATGCTAGTGCCCTGAAAGAAAAATATTAAATATTGACGTTTTATAATAGACAGTGGTTGCCATCTAAAATTTCCAACCAATTCAAAAGACAAAATAAGATTGTGCTACAATTTTGGTCTATGAAACCACACCTCACTGGCAATGTTTTGTAACAATGATCAGCTCAGATTTCACCGAACCATAAAAGATGGTATTGTATTGGTCTCATGTCTGGTAACATGGTTTTCCTCTTTATTCTTTAACTTCTGACACATGCTTTTCAGGAAAGAAAACTTGTCTGTCTTGATCCTCATCAGACACACCCTACACAAACATACCCCTGGCAGCTGAAGGGAAGCAGTGTTTTCTGTCTTTTAATAATAACACACGCACAGTGTATGAGCTTTACATTATCAGATACGGAACACTTACAGTGCAGCAGGACCCTGTCCTAGATCCGTGAAAATCTAGTCGTAATTCTCAAAGGGGAATACAATACTTGTGTTTTTACAATACGTTTGTTTTTTATGTGCTTTTAACCATGTCATCGCCACATCCATACCAAAACTGTACTTTCACTGTAATTTATGTTAACAGGAATTGAATACAAACTTGAGAAATGCAAAAATAAATAGATAGTTTCTTCAAGTTCAACGTTAATATTATTTAAATTTTACTGTAAATATTATTCAGGTGTGGCTTGTTAGCATGCTGACTCGTTTTAGCCTGTTGTGCTATGCTTCCTTCATTTATCTTTTCATTTAGGCCAATCACTTCTCATATGAATGACATGCCAGAAAATCAATGCGAGGAAAGGTTTCCATGAAATATTTATTCATTTATGTCCATAAGAGGAACCTCATTCACTCAGATTATGAGTTATGAAATGCAGCATTCCCACAGAACCTGGCTAATATACATGATCCTGGACAGACATTAAATATTTCCACAATTACATGAGAAATGTATTAAAAGTAAGACATTTTAACTTTTCTTTTATCACTATACACATAGGGCAACAGCAGATTAATCTACTGTTCTATTATCTACATTATTATATTACGTATATCTATCACAACATCCATCAGATTCTGTAAGACAAGAAATCAACATAATTATTCAGTAAAAACCACAATATCGTATTACAATAATACAATATTTCTGTCATTTGCATGTGTTATGAAGGAACTTTAAAGAAACGGTTGGGTTTGTGAGAATCCTTTAAGGATCTAAGTAGATTTTTATGACAGATGGTTTCCTTTAATATTTAATAAAAGAAGAGGCTTTTCAAAAAAAAACTGCAGTATTTTAAGTCATAATTTAAAAAAAAAAAAAAGTATTGATGGATCAAAAGTCTACTTACCTTGGTACGTCAGTGGCTGATGTTGGAATGGGAATAAGTTCCCTGCGCTTGTCCCTTACAGAATTTCACCTGCTGGCAACAACTGGGCAGGACGGCTGAAGGTGTGGCTTTACACTGTACACAAACCAGTCCTTCCACCTGAATGCTAAGCAATGCACACATTTCTCAACCTATAATTAGTAAGGTGCTCACATGTGACAGGTGAATCAGTAAAAGTGAGCCCAGGATACTCAGGAGAGGTCGAAACCATTTAGAGGGCGAGACATTCTTAAGCACTGTGTCACAAAAAATATTTTACACATTCTTGCTTTCGAGCATTCAAAAACTCATTATTCTAGTGGCTGATGTTGGAAAGTGAATACGTTCCCTGAGTACACATTTGTACACATATAAGCACAGTGTTAGTGAAGCATTATAACATGGGAGTATGTCTGTATTCTGTTGCTGTAACCTTTGAACTGCTCTGTGAGTGCACGAATACTGCTAATCATTCACTGTATTAAAACTGTATCGCACCTTTATACTGGTTGAAACAACAAAACTGACTGTGGCTGTTTGAACCACCTTAAACGTATTACTCAAACTTAACTAAAGCCCACATGACATCAGCCACTTTTTAAAAAGAACAGAATGTCAACTGAATGTCTTACTGTAATGTTGCTTCTTATCTGTTTCCACCACAACGGACTTTTATTAACCTTTGCTCCTGAGTACGATTAATCTCTCTTTAATCATATCTAGAAGAATATTGTAATCTTTACTCTCCATAAACATTCTGTGAACAATGTTAATGAAGATATATATGTGTGTATTTTTTTTTTCAGTACAGATATTCAAGTGTCTGAGAATACCTCAGTTTATGTTGGCTTATGGGAAATAGGAATAAAAGAAAAAGTCACTTTCAGTGATTTGGAACAGATTCCAAGCACTAAAATATGAACTCTTGTTGGGTGTGACAGCACATTTTATTTGACAAAAATCAAAAAGAGATAAAAACAAAAAGGAAAAAAAGAAGAAAAAAATGTTGCAGAAAATTATAAATAACTACAGAAAGAATAAAGGGCATAAGGGTGTATTGGAATTTTGTATTGGTATTATTGGCATTAAGCATATATTCTAAATTGTGTTATGTGAAATACCTCTGCATGCCATCTAATCTTTGTTCTAAACCCGAGATGTCCAGTTTTATCTGCAAAGGGCCAGTGTGGCTGCAGGTTTTCAGCCACAGGTGGAATCAGGTGTGGCTTCTGTTTGGTTGGGATGGAGACCTGCAGCCACACTAGCCCTTTTACGATTGCGCACTGCTGCTCTAAAATGTGCCCATGTAATAAAATATATATATATATATTTAATAAAGATGACAGAAGCAATAAGACAGTTTTGTTGTATCATGGTGCAGTGGCACAGCGGGTATCGTTTCAGCCTTCCAGTCCCAGGGTCCCATGCCTGTGTGATGTTTTACATGCTCTCCCTGTGTCCATGTCCCAAAAACGTGCAAGTAGGTGTATTGGCTAAGATATATTGCTCCAAGGCGTGAATCACTGTGTGAATGTGTGTGTGTCCTGGTGCCCTGAAATGGACTGGCATCGCATCCAGGTTGTATGCCTGCCTCACACCCAGGGTTCCTGGGATAAACTCCGAATCCACCACGACTCTGATCTGGATAAAGTGCTTACTGAAAGTGAGTGAAAGAGAGTGAGTTTTGTTGCACTGGCACATATGTTGAAATCATATCTCATTGTCTTATTATTCAGGTGTTACTAGTGTACCTTTAACATGGTTTTTACCTAAACACAGTGGTGTCAGCACTCCTACCACCACTAGATGGTACAATTATAAAGGAAAATATTATTTCAACCTTGTTTTGCCAAGTGGCCTGTACAGAGCCCTGACCTCAACCCACTGAACACCTCTGGGATGAACTGGAATGGTGACTGCCCCCCAGGCCTCTTTGCCCAACATCAGTACCTGACCTCACTAATGCTCTTGTGGCTCAATGGGCAAATCCCCACAGCCATGCTCCAAAATGTCGTGGAAAGCCTTCCCAGAGGAGTGGAAGATAACAGCAAATTGGGACTAAATCTGGAATGGGTTGTTCAACAAGCGCATGCTGTATGAATGTTACGGTCGGGTGTCCGCAAACCTTTGGCCATATAGTGTATGTTCTCAATGTTCTAAATGAATAATGCAGTTGCAACTTTCTTACATGCCTTGTGCTGGACTGGCTTCCTATCCAGGGTGTATCCCCAGTGTATTGCCAGTGTTCCCAGGATAGGCTCTGGATCCACCAAGACCCAGACCAGGATAAGCGTTTACTGAGTGAGAAATGCTGAACATGTGCATGTCAGCTCGTAACATTGGTAAACAGATTGATGAATACAAGTACAATTATGTCATGGAAGACTATACACTTTAACTGAATTTTTAATTAGGCCCTTTGATAATTGCATGTCATTGTTCCCTTGACTGAGTTGTAATGAACTCAATGTAATGAGCCAGTGTAAAGTGGCCTTCAGACTCAGGCCATAATTGATATGAAGAGCTGAAGCTAATTGGGGTTAATTGAGTAATTCTGGCCCTTCTGTAGCTGACACAACTGCTCCTGGCAAGACACGTATACAAAGTGAAAAGCCTGGAGAAAATATAATCTATAATTGCCATACAGTGGGCCTGAATAGTTCTTAATCATGATCCTAATCCCTGTGGCACCATGACTGAGTAATGCAGCACCAGGCTGTCTGTCTATACTCTTGGGTCAGAAGGCTGTCATGTCTAGTATATTGTCTGTCCCTGTTTTACTGCTCCAGGCTTCTCAGAATCAGTCCTCATATTCTTCAGAAGACATTCAGCGTTTTTATTACAGTCAGCATTTTTACCTTCTATGTATCTCAGTAGTAGTCTATGGTGCATGCAAAGTGTGTTTCTATAATTTCATCTACAGCTCATCACATTCAGAAGTTGTAAATGTCTTGAATATGAAAATATTGCCATGTTTTCATTTAGTTTTAATAATCTGTAATTAAAATTTCACTTGGCTGCTCTTGTCAGATTCTCTCTGAATCATTGCACTTAGCTACTTTGCACAGCAGATGTCGGTGTTGCTCTGCTTTCATAATTTCCACTGGTCACTCAGGTTGGGAGAGGGCTGATTGTATGATGGGTGAGGCTTTCACCAGTGAAAAAATTTCTTCTGCATGTGCATCATACAAGAGGAGAATAATCTGCCTCGTCTTTCCATTAAGTCTTGCTTTATGCTTATTGTTTCCTTTCTGCAAATGACACACTAAAAAACAGTCTGCTCTGTTTTATTTTATGTTCTGTGTTTCTCACATTCCATATGCTAATCTCATTCACCAAACACAGTATGTTTTCTTAAATATTAAAAATTCAAAATAAGTTTTTTCTTCTCTTTTTCCAAGGCCTGCAGCAGTGCACCAGAGGTCTTTATGTGGCGCTCTAAATTTCCTAATTCAATATCTATGTATGTGGTCATTGCAATCAGTGTAGTCAAGGTCAATGGAAAGCCGATACTCACAAGATTGCTTTACTGGACAGGCTTTTAGTGACAATGATTTTATTTAGAAATGCAGTAAAGCCCATGCAGAGTGAGTTGAACACCTGCTTGATTTGAGCTTGAGCTTCATTTCCAAAACCATCCCACACTGCTGATTTGTGTGCCTTATGAAGGAATAGGAAAGATTAAAGATGTTTGGGGTTTGTGGGAATCCTTAAAAGATTCATGTATGACAGAGGATTTCCCTACAACCCTTTAACAAAGCTCGTGCAAATAACCTAATGACTATAGCCCTTGTACAGCAGTTACATACTATAACCTTGGGTTAATAAACGGATTAATTATATAACATTGAATACATTATTTGAGAAAGGGTCCATTACGATTTGTAAAATCATATATTATCATGCACCAGCATCGGGTGAGTTATCCTTAATGTAAAATAACAGTAAACCGCTATTAGTAGGCCGAAAGCTAACCATATTGTTATAGCTACTTGTGCATACTATGTGCTGGAGCCATTAATGAGGTTATTTATACGCTTTATTATTGGATTATTAGCTTCGAGCGAAGCAAAGAAGCCAAACAAAAAGGCATGGAGTGTTTTTATTTTGCAGTAATTGCTAGTATGATGTATGTGGCGTGCACTCCGGTGTAGTGTGTGTGTGTGTGTGTGTGTGGTGAGGATGACTGGGTGGGAGCGTATCCCGGCATGCCTGCCTGAGAAGCGGACGGGGAAGGAGGAGGAGGAGGAGGAGGAGGGTGAAGTTAAGATGGCAGCGCAGCTAGGGCTGTTACCTGGCCGACCTCGAGAAAAATACAAGGAATAAACAAATAAAAAAAAAAAAAAAGGAAGAAGACGTCAGCTCACGCGTTTGAGAGAATTCAGAGTCAGAAAATGAATACTCGGTTTAGCCGGAGGCGCTGTTTTGCACAAGCCAGGCTTTAATCGCTATTCTGAGAGAAAGAGAAAGACAGAGCGGCTTATTTCGCAGTTGCACCAGCGGCGTTCCACTGCGGTTAAGCCACCAGCTCCGGATTGGAGATACTGGATCTAGCAAGCTGCTCTGGTACTCGTTTGCATTTCCGTGGCGGATACATGGGGGGAAAGCCTACTGTGCGCTTTACGACGGGTTGAAGTACCTATTGATCGCCAGCTAGTGACATATTGATGTAATATATGCATTGTTCCCCAAAACGATGATGTGCGCTGCTGCTGCGGCAGCTGGAGCCGGCGGCGGGATTCTGTCTTCATCCCCGTCCATGGGGCTGGGTGTGAGGGTCTTACCCGGAGTTTTACCCGGAGCTGGGGCCGAGATTAATTCTGCCGGACCCGGGATGAGCTCCTGTTCCACCTCAGGGTCCCAACCGGACTGTCGGAGCCGATACCAGCTGCTCCTGTCGGGGCGAGCTTTGGCGGAGAAGTATAGGCGGATATACACAAGCGCTGTCAGCGATAAAGAACAAGGCATACACCTCGGCAGGTCTGTGCTGTCCAGTTAAATTTGATACATCTGGGTTATGTGTAAACAATGATCTTAAACATTACATGTAGCGAGCTATAGGGCTAACTGACTAGTCAGCACAAGCTAACATTGTGTTGCTAGCACTAGCTAATGTTCGCTAACTTCCGTATGTTATGCTAAGCAGTATTAGCTCGTATTTGTGTGTGTGTGTGTTTTTTTATTAACAGATAAAACACTCACCGTAGTTACAAACGTAGTTCATGTGCTGACATAATGACAAACAGTGCTAGCGTTACTGAAACCTTGCACAAACCAAAACAGAGCAAGCGACTGTGCTAGGCTAGCAGATCCCCTGGTCCACTAACGGTTAATTTAAACGCTAGCTAGCATGATAAATTCTGCAGAACCTAGCACATTGGGATGTTTTATGTTTCCAGGATTTGCTCTACCTCGTGTTATACACTGGTCTGACTTACTAATAAATTTGTTTTTGGTTTGTTTTTATTCAGTCTGAAGTTACATAATAGGTCGCTTCCTCGATAATTAGCTGGCTAGTTAACTATATGCGGTGTTACCATAATGATGACAGTGTAGCCGACGCTACATAGCAGGTAGCAACAGCCGTGCGCTGCTACATTCTCGGAATGAAACATACATTTAGTTTGTTGAATTAGATAATAATAAAGATAATAGTACAGTGTTAAAGTCGTATCTCTCTGTGTGTGTGTGTGTGTGTGTGTGTGTGTGTTTTAATCTCTGAACATTTGATGGGTGCGCCTGACTAGCTTGTCATAATGTAATCACTGGAATGCAGTTAGATAAGAGTACGCAGGCCAAGCTTCTGCGTCTCTGTGTTTCATGAGGCAGAGTTATTTAGGAAAGTGTTATCTAATTCATCTGTAAGTGGAATAATGAACCCTGACCCATGGATTCTTGTTTGTAATGCGCACAGGCCCTGTTTATTGGTTAGCCTGCGCAGGCTGAAGGAGCTTTTTGCCTTACGTCACCCTGTTCACATCCCAAGCGCTGCTGCATCTCCGGCTTTACTGAGCTTCTTCAGCCCTTTCTGACCTTATATCTCCATTAGACATGCCTTCTCCATTCAGCTAGGGCATTGCCAGAACCTAATAATGCGAAACACATTCACATATAGGCATGCACGACATACAGTGAAGTTCAACACGCCCAATATTTTTAGAGTCGGCACTTATTGGAGGAGGGAGGCTAGTGTGCTCCTGAGATAAACAAGGCAGCATAAGGACAGCTGTGTGTCATAAGTAGAGATGTGCATGACAGATTATGGACATGAAAACAGGGTGCAACTTAAACTACACCTTAATCTTAAACCACACCTCGGTCGTGCCACTGATGTTTTGCATAACTTGTCAACAGAAGCTTGCAGAGAGAAAGTTCAGGTAGTAAGAGGATGTCAGCATCTGATAGGAGCCGAGCTCTGATTTCAATTTCATACTGAAGACATTTAAAAAAAAAAACAAAAAAAAAAACTGCATTCGGTGGATCAGTCGGTTTCCGATCATATAATAAGGCAGCCTGAGAAGCGAGTGAGGGACGCTAGTACAAATTAGTGACACATGAAGCTAATGAGTTAGGTTTGTTTTAAACCGGTATTCTGTGACTATTGTGATAATCAAAACAGACAATTATGGTGTTTAATAGAACACACCTAACTTACCTTCTTGGTAAATTTAGTAAAAGAGACCTTCACCATCCACATACAGATATTCTCTACATGTTTGGTGGCATACAGTCCTGCAGAGCTTGTTAAGGCAAACTTTCATGGCAAATCACCCTGGCACAAGAGCAACACGCAGTAAGCGATAATCCTACAGGGGATTGCCCTTGTGACGGCATCCGAGCAAATTAACATCTGTCATTCAAGTTACCATGTTATTGTAGCACATTTAAATGAAAGGAAACACCCAGGACAGGCTGTGTTGGTGCACAGAAATCTTACTATTTGCTGTGCATGACATCATTTCTCACAAGTGGTCTTCTCAAAGAGGCCTTTTATTAAAACAAATAAGAATAGGTAACGTGAAGGTCAGTTTTAATGCCATGTCCTTAATATTGCAATAAGTGAATGTACATGCACAATAATAATAGATTGTTATCAGATTTTGGTAGTTACCAGATAATTCAACTGGTTTTGTAAACAGCATGTGAAATAGTTTATTATCATCTTTAAACGCAACTGAATTTATGCTTAATTATCTGGTTATTTATCGAATGTGTAGCTTTAATCTGTCTCTTCATTCTTCAGCGTCTGTGCATATACGCAAGCATCACCACATAGAGAAACAGTTAGCATTGTTGACTTGAACTCTGTGTTTTAAGTTTTCATTAAATGTGGAACCATACTAAAAAGTTTTGTAGTTCAACGTGAAACTCTAGGCTCATTTTCTATGTTGAATGCAAAAAGGACAGATTTATTTTGATGGATCTTCTATATTTTCATTTTTCATTTTTGTAAATCACAGATCACATTCATGACCTGAGAATAAGATGGGGCTATAAAAAGTGGTTAAATATGTTATTATTATCGTTATTATTATTCATTCTTTCAAAGTCATCATGGGCATTACGTCCATTGTTAAGTAAGTACTGAACAGAACACAAGGGCTAATGACATCAGTGCAAGATTTTATTAAAGCACATTTTAAAAAAGGAAAGGCAATTGCAACTCAATTGTAGAGAATTATGCTTCACGTATTCAGAAAGATATTTACTGTCTCCATGTAAATGGGTTGCATGAAATATTTGTCAAAACCCACATTTTTTGCATTCATCAGAGTGTTTCACACATGTAAGCATACTTGATGTAAATTGACGAACCACAATGGCAAGTTTGTGTTGTTCTGTGTATTGTGTATTTCTAGGTCTAAAGAGGTTTGATCACACAAATTTAAGCATGCACATTTGTTGATTGAAAAAAAAAATTTTTCTTACACTTTGTGTACTGTCTGTGAATTAGAAGTAAGTCTGGCCTAAATCTGTTTTTTTTTTTTTTTTTTTTTTTTTTGGATTTTAGGGGAAAGAAGGCTTTGACTAAGAAGAAACTGAAGAGGCGGCAAAAAATCAGATCAAAAGTCAAAACAAGAACAAAGGTAATGTTTTATGATACTAATCCAGTTTTATAGATCAGACCAATTTTGTAGCGAACCCCATATTCCTGGAAAAATAGTTATACGTGAGTGGAATATGTTGGATCTGTTTGATAATCTGGATAAAATATTACAGAAAATAGAAACCAGAGCTTGAATTTAGTCGTGACTTTTATGGTTTGCATTGTACATGTTTTTTCTTTTCTCTTTCCTGTGAATTACTGTAGGGTCTTACACACACCATGTATCATGCATGTCATCTTACTTTTAAATGCACGTTCCAAGCCCCATGCCTGTCAGTTTTTTAGGGCTGGAGGGATCGAATAGCTGTCGACCAGAATTAGACAGTTTCTGATGAATCTGATGAATGTGCCGAGAAGTCATGTCAAGTTGGCTTTATTGTCATTGATCTAATCACAGACAGTAGTCTGTAGAATAGAAGATAATAGTTTTTTTTTTTGTCTGTTTTATTTAGCCATTTTAGGAAATCTGATCAAACAAATGCTATTTGCAATGTATATGAATGTAATGCATGTTACATAGCAGGAAAAACAAAAAATTCAGTGTGAGTATGGTTGGCTACTCATTGTGTTTTGTGGTACTCTCTGCCTCAGCAGGTTTAAAATGAAGCATTTGGTGATTGTTGTGCATTTGGTTATGTATTGTTTGTTGTAATATTTTAAGGCCCATATTCCTTGTCATTTCAGTAAAAGAAGCGTTAATCTGCAGCCCTTTACTTTATAAAGGCAACTCCAATGACCTACATTCTTGGCATGCCCACCTTTTGTCACGTTCTTTTAGTGTCATCTGCTGCTGGGCACCATGACATAATTACATGGTGATCAAGCAGAGAAAAACACCAGTAGAACATAGTGATGTGCATTTCAGTGATTTTGACAATTCAGTTACTCAACTGAGAAAAATGAATGTATTCTCTGAAGGTGCTAATCTTGTACTCTAACAAAAATTGACAGCAATTCTTGTCTGTTAGTTTATTAGTTTGTCTGGGATCTGGGTTTTTTTTGCAAGTCTGATGAATGAGTAGTAAAGTTACAAGTCCGTTGTAGTTGTAGTGTCACTGCTTGCAGAATGTTCCTATATAATTGTAGCCTGTGTAGCCAGACACAGAAAAATGGCTTCACCGCAGCCATGTGTACACTATGCTTATTGGTCTAATAAATTTTTTGGGCTAACAGATTTTGTTTGATTATATTACAGTGGTAACGTATTTATATAAAATGCCTAATACGTACACTATATGGCCAAAGGTTTGTGGACACCTGACCATCACACTTATATGTGGTTCTTTCCCTAACTTTTGCCACAAAGTTGGAAGCACACAGTTGTATAGGATGTCTCTGTATGCTGTAGTATTACAATTTCCCTTCACTGAGACTAAGGGGCCCAGCATAACTGTGCCCCTGTGCACAAAGCGAGCTCCAGAGCTTCACGCTGTGTCCGCTTATGGTGTAAGATTGCTTTAATCTGCAGGCCTGACATACCCGATTGGTGTCTATTGTACTTTTAAACAGGTAAAGGATTTGTGCTAAATATTATTGGAAATGAATTATCTCTGTTATCCCTCAGGCTTCAGTATATGACCACCAGCCTCAACCCTCATAAGAGTAAAAACGTCCTTGATTTTTTTTTTTTTTTAAAGATCCGATGCACACAACTAATGCCTCCTGTATTAAAATGCTGGCAAATGAGGCTCTCGAGTGGTGCAACAAAAAAGCCTTTGCCCTATTGTCAGGAGGTCGTGAGTTTGAATCCTGAATATGCCACAACAGTCTGTGACTGGATGTCCAAGAGAGCTCTGTGGGTGGGAAGGATGGCATACTCACTCAAACCCTGACTGGCACTAGCCAATCATGGGTGTCTGTGAGCTACTGTATGTGGAAGAGGGCAGATAGCGCCTTCCTCAAAGTGTGTTTAACTGCCCTGTGGCCTAGCATGAACAGCAGTTTGAAAAAATGTGCTGGCTCCAGGTGTCTCCAGTTAGTAGCTAGCTTGTGATAGGGGAGAGTTCGCTAGTAGGATGGAATTGTTCAACTGACCAAATTGGGATTTATAGGGCATAATCAATACCTGAACAGTGATTTCAGAGTTTGAATACTGATGCCTCAAAGGGTGTTCAAATACTCATGGACATCCCTTTTGAGATATGTTCTATTTTACTCTTTTTAACTGCATGTGTATGGTGATGACCAGATAGCATTAGCACAGAGTCCTGCAGTGGAGTGGCACACTTCTAAATTATGCCCATGATAAGGAGATGCTCCTTTAAGAGTGGCATGTCACAGTAGGGGCTGGGTCGTCCAGCCTGTCTATGGGCCAAGGCGTAATGTCCGTTACTTAGTGGGACAGCCTTAAACTGAGGATTGGATGGCTGCCGTCTCATTCATATAACGCAGTAAGTGGTATGCTGTGATGGTTATGGGGACTTGCTGCAATTTAGCAGTCCCTGAAGAAAAGTCAGGATCCTAGAAGTAGGACAATGCACTGGGTTAAGCGGATGTGAACACCTTTTTACAGAACAGTTTCCAGTTAAGGTCATAGAGGGCCCCTGCATGAGGGGCTCTTGCGTTCAGAAGTGTTTCCTGGATTGTTAGATCAGTCCTCAGTTGGTGATTTGGTGACGTAATTAGGGTGTCCAAATCTCACAGTCTGGTTGGGACAGCAGTCACACACCAGCTATGTGCTCACAGTCAAAGAACTGACCGTTGCGCTCAATTCTGAGACAGTAAATTCTGGTAAATTCTGAGAGACATCTCTTCACCTTTCCGAAGATTCAGACACCGGCTTCATGAGCACAAGATTTGTAGCATGGTTATTTGTAGCTATCCGCTCAGAATAGCATGAATTATGGGGAAATCAAACCGACATATAGAGGCAGAAATGGGTTCTGTTGAGGGAATACCCATAGCAAAACAAGCAACTGTGATCTGAAGTGTAACATTTTAGATACCTTGATACGTGGTTTCTGCTGTCAAATCATAAGGTTTTCAGACGCAATGGAGATGACTTTTGTCAAAACATCATCAGATCATGTTTTGATCAAAATTTTCAATGCTGTAGTTTTTGCTGGCAAATAAATTGGAGTAGTCATTGTCTTAAGCATTACGCAAACAATTTCATACCACCCTTTGTGTCTTTCCATCTGGGTATTGATAGTGACACTTGTGCTTAGGAGTTTGAGTTTGGAGTTGCTGGATATCACCATCCTGGAAAAGACCTTCCAGGTCAGTATTTTTACATCGTTAACAGATATGTTGTATGGCCTTTGTATTTGCAATGCCAGGAATACTATTTTATTAGGCTGTTAGAGCTGAGTACATGCCAGTAAACACTTGCACACATGGAGGAGATTTGGGGAGTGGCTGGGTCACGATTGGCTGTTGCTAGACGACCCATGTTGCACGTCTCCACAGCAACAGCGTTCTTCACATCCTGAACTGAGCACCAGTCTTTGGAGGGCAATTCCTGCCTGTGTTTGGATATCCTTCATGCATCACATTTATTTTCCCCAGTGAGTAGGAATGGTTCCTGGGCATGGGTAAGAGCAATTAATGTGACTGTAGAAGAGAAGGGCATAAGCAGCAATTATCCATCCCAGTGAGCTGCCGATCCTGCCGCAGTCTGATTCTGCCTCTCCATTTCTCATTTCTGTATATCTTTATCTGTCTCTCTCTGGGTGCTATTTGTGCTCCCAAACAAACATGGGTGGGGTCTTTCACAAAACAAGGCCTTGACCTGAAGGTTAAAGGTACTGCTGTAGTAAATTATAGCATGTAACTGCTGAATGTATCAGACACTGTGTGACACATCAGTGTGATTTTGTTCTGGGGATTGACTTTCCGGTTGAGTAATTGTGAGAAGAGAATTTTAGATATGTGATACAATTGTTTATATGAACTCCCTGAGAGGGGCCATCTTTGTGTAGCCATAATCCTTATCCTCTTCTAAATGCAGCACCTTGTGTTTTTGCCCTTGAGAAAAAGTCATTGTCCAAAGTTCTGGCTATGAGCTGTGACGTTCTCATGTTGCACGTACACTATATTGCCAAAAGTATGTGAACATCTGTCCAATCTCACCCATATGTGCTTGTTAAACATCCCATCTTAGATTTAGTCACCATTGATGTAATAACCTCCACTCTTCTGGGAAGGCTTTCCACTAGATTTTGGAGCGTGGCTGTGGGGATTTGCCCATTGAGCCACAAGAACATTAGTGAGGTCAGGTACTGATTTCAGGTGAAGAGGTCTGGTGTGCAGTCAGAGCTCCAGTTCATCCCAAAGGTGTTCAGTGGGGTTGAGGTCAGGGCTCTGTGCAAGACACTCAACTTCTTCCACACCAACCTTGGCAAACACATTGTCATGCTGAAACAGGTTGATTGGTCAGATGAGACCAAGATCTTTAAGCATAATTCTAAAAAAAAGAAAAAAATGTTTGGCACAAAAAGAAGACAGCTTATTACCCAAAGAACACCATACTCATGGCGAAACATATGAGCTGAGTGGCATATGAGCTATGAGGCTGCTTCTCTTTGGCTGGAACTGGGGGTGTATTCAAGGTAGAGGGAATTATGGGTAATGACCCAAAGCACAAATCCAAGACAACAAAGGTATGGCTTCAGAAGATGATCAACATGCTGAAATGGCCCAGTCAGAGCCCAGATCTAAATCCTGTTGAAAACCTGTGCAGTGTTTGTTTATCCAAACAAGTGAATCTGGTTTTAAGGGCCTCAGGACCCTCAGTACAGTGGTTTTTTATGTGGTCCTGGTAACTCCCGACCTTCCAATCACTAGTTCAGGGCCCATGTGTGCTGTGCCTCAATTAAAAGCTGCTGCAATACCCAGATTTGTGTTGATTAATGTAGCTTTACTACCTATCAAATCAAACATTTCATAACGGTCTTAGTGATGGAGAATGCAGGTCTAGGATGCCATGTTGGGGTGTTTTATTTTAAAATGCCCTGTAGTCTATTTTATGTTGTACAGATTACTAAGTAATTTTATCTTGCATTTGGTGTGTATTAGCAGTGTCATGATGAACAAAGGTGCATTATTGACAGAAAGACAAAAAGACTATAATTATATATGTAAATAAGTTTATACTACACAAGTATAGTACAGTGACATTCTTCCTTTACTAATCCTAGCTTGCTGGGAAGCTGGGTTCAGAGTGCAGAGTTAGCCATGGTACTATTAAGGGAATCCTAGCACCACCAAGCTGCCACTGTTGGCCACCTGAGCAAGGCCCAGCAGTGGCATCTTGGTGTTGCTGGAATTTGAACTAAGGACCTTTTGGTTAGTAGCACAGAACCCACCAAGCCAACACTACCGTATTAGTTAGTTTACTAGTTGGTTAGTAACTCTGCAACCCAAAATTGCAATATTTTTGAATATCATGGTATAACAGCCCCATCACGAACTTATTTATCCATGCATAAATAAATAAAAGAAAATCTTGGCCAGCTCAGTTGTTCTCTAACCACATAACTGACTGAATGTGCTCCTATAATTGATGGAGACTTCAATCCTGACAGTTTCCCCCAGCATTCGCTAACTTGGGAGCAAGATGCAAGTTTGCTAGCTAGTCTTCAAATCCTTTTCTTAAGATTTGACCTTTGCATTCATTAGTCCTGAGCCTTAACCACTGAACCACCACCGCTTTAGCAATAATAAATAATACAATTTGAATTTCATGTTAGTAATATGACAAGGTTATGCAACATTTCCAACTACCTCAGATTCCAATGTAAAATGCTCCATTTTGTTTAAATTTGTATGGTCAATTATGTATCATCATTGACTAGAGAAGCTTAGAAGGGTAAATTAATGCAACAAGTGAGCTTTAATTTGCTTTGATATTATGGAATTCAACACTGTTTATGACGTGGCAGCAATACTCTTTGGGACACGGCCTGGCTGAGTGATTATTATGGTGGTCATGAACAAAATGTAATTAACCAAGTTTTAATTAGTCTCAGCTGATGAACATAAAGAAGAAAATGTATAAAAAAAACAACTTACTGGTCGCTTTCATTAATACTAATAGTGTATTTTAAATTAGATGTAGACTGAATTCAGGTGCAAGCAGATCTAAGAAACACAGTCATTTTCCATGTCAGATAAATGCAACAGGCTAAATGTAACGCTATGATTTTACATTTCCTTTGAGGTAGATTTCTGCCAAACAGTGGAATCCAGCATGCCGGATTGCTATAATTATCATTAAAATGCCAACAGGATCATTTCACAGCTCGTGATAATAATTGAACGTTTATATGTATTAAAGTTAATGCTGCAGACAAAATGATTGAAAGCTACCTACCTAACACAAATATGTACTCAATATGTGAAACTCAGGAAGCGGGACTAAAATATTGTTTGCGTTTTTATCAACGTAGAAGCTTTGTAATGTCAATTCACGAACAGGTTTTTTTCGTCTGGCTTTTATCAGTCCGGCTATGATAATGCTCTAAACAATGTCCCACATGAACTCTGACCCTGATATCCACCCATTTCCGCATGCATTAGCTTACAGACGCCCATGATTGGCTAGTGTCTCTGTGATTGATGGGGGGAGAGAGTATGCTGTCCCTCCCTCCTCGAGGGCATGACCAGTTTTGCTCTCTTGGACTCCTGGCTGTGGATGGCTGTGGCAATGTCAGGATTCGAACTTGCGATCTCCAGACGATAGGGAAAGCTTTTCTGAAAGAAAACTCTGATTTTAAATGGATTTGAAACCACATGCAAATTTGACTTTATTGTGATTGGGAAAACTCAGATTGCATGTATGTTTTTGTGTAAAATCCATCCTGCTCAAATTGTACATGTCACAAATCGTATTTGAGCTGCCTGTCTGGAGATTATTTACAAAAGCCTGATTTTAAACAGCATTTTTATAAGACCCTCAGTTAACCTTCTGGAGAGATTGTTTACAATGCTTATGAATTAAACTAATGCTCAGCCTGTGCATTGTGTGTTATCTGATTGATCTAGATTTTGTTAGTCTGTTTTGCACTGCAGGTGTGGGGCGTATATCTTACATAGTGACACTATATATTGACTGACAAACAGGATTAGTTGTATTTGCTGTACCAATGAGAAATAGATGAAATCCTCTTTCCTTACTGTGCGGCATGTCTTATTCATGACTTTCAGTATATATAACCCATCTTACTGATCCTCTCTCCCCCACCCCCCTCCCTCTCTTCTACCTCTTCTCTCTTTCTATCTCTCTCTCCCTCTCTTGCAGACAGAGAATCTAGATGGGGCCTTCCCAGTCCCAGACATCAAGCTCCACAGTAATCCATCTGCGTTTAATGTGTACTGTAATGTTCGGCGGTGTGTATTGGACTGGCAGCAGAAGGAGGCCTCCCTGGCCCTGGCTTCCCGGAACTCTGTGCAGAGTGGTGACTCGGACAGTGAGGAGGAGGAGGAGTACCGTGAACCTGCCGTCAAACTACCCAAAGTTAGTGAATCACAACAGTGTTTATAAGAACCTACTGCGAACCTAACATTAATTTATTATTATAGACTTATTTGGAATCACAGAAACAGGCCATCTGCCTAGTTGCTATGTGAACAGGAACCAGTGCGACAAGCAAATGAGGTGGTTTTTTCTCCACTGTGCTTTCACACACATTATGTACAGTGGGAGAACTGACCTCAGTGATTGCTGAGACTGATGCTCTTCACTAAAGTTAGCAAATTTGCTAACATTAAATACTAAATGTTATTCACAGTTTTTGGTTTTTCTCTCTGCTTATTGCAGTAGCACCCATGGTTTGTTCTTGTTTTTGTCAGATCATTGGCATTGGACTGTGTGGAGTGTTTGAGCTTATTAAGGAGACGCGGTTCTCACACCCCTCACTGTGTCTGAGGAGCCTGCAGGCGCTGCTGGACATGCTACAGGGACAACAGCCTGAGAGCTTCCAGACAGAACCTCCAGATGTGCTGGGTGTGTTTTTCTTTCTCTCTCTCTCTCTCTCTCTCTCTCTCTCTCCCTCCCTCCCTCTCTTCCTCTCCCCCCTCCCTCTCCCTCTCCCCCTCTCCCCCCTCCCCCTCCCTCTCCCTCTCCCTCTCCCTCACATACACACATACACACGCGTGAACTAAACTGGGTTTATTCTTGTGTGTTCAGAATCTCTGTTCCACCTGCTTCTGGAGACAACAGTGCGGAGTACAGGAATGAATGACCCCACTGGTCAGGCGCTGACTGCTCTATCCTGTGCCTGCCTGTTCAGCTTGGTGGTGGCCTGGGGAGACACTGGGAAAACCCTACAGGCTGTTTCTGCTATCCTCACCAATAATGGCAGCCATGCCTGCCAGACCATCCAGGTTAGAGCAGCTTTTTATCTGCACTGTATCGAAATCCAAAAGAAAGGTGCTTTCTGCATTGAGACATGGATACGTAGGTAGATCTCTAGATAACATCTGAATAGATAATGAGGTTTTGTAATGTATGAGTATAATATTTTGTACAACATTCCATAAAGCACTTGCAGTGCTGTTCTTGTCTGAGCAGCGAGAATATTATAGTCATCTCCAGAATTACTGGCATCATATTCAAGAGAAATGACTTTTTTTTTAGTCATCATCCATCACTCCTGGGGAAACAAAAGCACTTACCACACAAAAATGATTATAAAGCGTATATAAAAGACATAAGCAATTAAAAATACCATTAGGCACAGTCAGGCCCATAATAATAAATCAAAACCAAAAGTCTGGTTCGGTTGAAAATTTCCAGGAAGAGGCTGCATGAGTATATTGCATTCAACCAGAATCACAGAATTGCACAGTTTTATTGATTTTGGGGGTGTCAGGCATTACAAAAAATGACTGTTAGAGGTTGTTATTCTTTCCAGGGTAGGCTTCACCATATATATAAAATGCTGGTGTGCTGATCTTTTTTGAAACCAGTGTTTTTCCAGTACTACTTAAAACTTACGTTTTGAAAATATGTTTTATTAAAATAAAATGTCGAGCATCCCCACGAGTTTAAGCTCGAAATATCACTTACATGTTATTTGGTTCATAAACAAGTTTTTGCTCAGTTGTAATGTAAAGTGCCAAGAAGGGTTTGTCCATCTTACATTGCTTAATTTGGTGCTTAATAAATAATAATAATAATAATAATAATAATAGTAGTAGTAGCAGCTTATTACATGACTATTGGACATAAAGGACATTGAGCGCATTCTCTATTACACAAGGTGACATAATTGCTGCGTGTGAAATTTCGTAGAATGTTTAAAAGGGTGGAGTCAAATCTGTTGATTCTGACTGATCACAACTGAGTCGTGCATGGGCATGAGAGAAAGCATTCGAATGCAATTTCAGTCTCTTGCTTTTTTCTTTTTTCTTTTCCCCCACCAATTACCCACGGAGGGAACAACAGACACAGTTACACACAGACTGTGGGGTCCCGTATGAGGACATGCATTAGTAAGAATGATGATGAGTGTGTGGTTGTGTTCACAGGTGTGACACGTTAGAAAACATAATGAATCTGTTTAACGTATAAAATGTTTCAGTCTCCTGTGCCTACAGATGATGCTGAACTGGGAAATGAAAAGCGCACTGCTCCCGCTCCTTTTGAATAATATGTTCCACTGGTGTTATTCCAATGTCCTGATGACTGTTGTTGCTTGTAATTTTATCTGGTGCAAAGCTTGCTTAAAAAGCTCTTGATTTTCACTTCTGCTGTACAAATTAGTACAAGGCAAGTTACCTGTATGCCACACAAGTAGAGATGCTTGTCCATACTTGTATTGCTTGCTGTACCTCATAGTTCTGTCGGGCCAGTTTGCTTTCCAATCCTGGTTTGAAAATATAGAAGCATTAATAAGAATGACACAGTGATCGCTCTGAAGAAAAGGCCCGCTAACAATGCCACACTGAATCTGTGGAATAAAACCAATAGAAATCTTATACAAAACGCACAAAAATGACATGCTGAATGCGCGTTCTAAATGTAATTACAAATCTTTGTCAGAGGTAGAGAGTCCCTGCTCTATTACAGCTGATAGTGTTTTTGCTGAAGTAGCTGCTGACACGCACATTTTGAGATGCTAATTAGATTTTGTTTTTTTGGTCTTGTGTACATGTGCTGTATAGGTTCCAACAATCCTGAATGCTCTACAAAGGAGTGTCCAAGCAGTGTTAGTAGGGAAGGTCCAGATTCAGGACTGGTTTGGGAATGGCATCAAGCGAGCAGCACTGATGAACAAGTGGGTTCTGAAGGAGGTGAGCATCGATGAGGATGAGCACTGCCTGCTCCAGACTGATGGATCCTTCCTTTATCTGCTCTGTAAGGACGGTCTCTACAAAATCGGTTCAGGGTACAGTGGCACTGTCCGGGTAAGCCCGTGTCCTTAAATATTTAGTTATAGGCAACAATATATATTATATATACATTCTTAAATAATTAGATATTGAACTTTAACAAACTTAGACTGCTTATGAAGTATTGGCCAAAGTGAATTTATTAATTAGTTTGGTAAAGGAAGATTATAATAATAAATTGTATCTTAATATATTATAACGTTACAATTTGTGTGAACATTATTATGAGATTGTAAAACATGTATTATTGCAGGGCCACGTGTATAACTCCACATCTCGCATCAGGAACCGAAAGGAGAAGAGGTCATGGTTGGGGTTTGCTCAGGTAACAGGCTTCTTACCTGTGTTCCTCATAGAGCTGATGGTGAGTGCTATACCGAGGAGCAAAACAAGCAGTAAATTTGCTCTGTGTGTGTTTATAGGGCTCTCTGTTATATCGGGACATGAACAGTCACAGCATGGCAGCCGTCAAGATCAATCCGGAGACTCTGGAGCAGGAGGGCACTATTGCAATGCCTGGTACAAACAGCCGTATTTCTTGAAGTGCATTTTGGGGGCGAACAGTTGCTTAATTAAAGTGTGACTCTGTTCAGCATTTTGAAATTACATTGTGTAGTACAGTTAAAATGTTTTGCCTGATTGAAGCACGGCTATAGAAATGAAGATGGAAAATGGCAGGGAAAGTGGTCATCTTTAAAATATGGTCATATTTTTTGTCCGGAGGTCTTCAAGCAGAGGGGCAGAACATCATATTCACTGACGGAGAATATATCAACCAGATAGCAGCCTGCAGGGACGTGAGTACTGATTTGTTTTCATATAACTAACCATAGGACTTTTTTTTAGGTTTGATCAATGTAATCATTCATGGCCTTTTGCTTCATGTGTAAGTGTGTTAATTGTAAGCATCAGAAAAAAGCATGCAGTGTGCCACGTGGCCATTTTCTCAGGGTTATACCTACTATCTGATTACATGCAGGAACCAGTATAGAGAAGAGGGGATGTGAATTTTATTGTCCTAAAGGATTGTTATACAGATGCTATGTAGTGTATATATCTATATTTACTGCATATAGATGGTAAATAGTAGTACTGAAGTGCAGAGGACATTTTACAGTCAGGCAGAGAGATGATATGTATGCATAAATATTTCCATCAGCATCAGCAGACTTTAGGCAGCTACCACGGATATCCTGGGGGGAGGAGCACGTGCATTCTGCAGTGTCAAAGCATAGGAAAATTAAAGAATAATCTCCAGTACCCAGTCACCTCACTCCTTCACTCCAACAAACACAGACTCAGTGCTATAAACAGGATATCACACTTCAGTGTAGTGCCATGCTGTCTGAGCCGGATGTGGCTGTGTGCCTGTCTGTGACAACTTGTCCATTGAAGCTGCTGGTTGGTGTGCATTGGTTTGCTGCCTGGAGGAAGAAATTCTTTTGCTTTATTCCCCCCTGATATTCTCAGCATTGTTCAATCGCACACACTCGGATCGCTTTAGTTTATCTCACTGTTATCACAATAAACGTAAAAAAACGAAGTGTAGGATTTTAAAGCAAAGTGAGTCGTTCTCATTGAAATACAATTTGCTTAGACAGAGTTAAATGTTCAGTTGAGTGTTGTAATGTTCTTCAGTGTGGCACATTACTGAGTGTTAAGTTTGACTGAGTTTTAGTTGTTAATTTGATGATGTTAGTGTTCTAACAGACTCGTCACTGCAACCCAAATTTTCAGTCCCACTGGATTGGGAAGCATAAGGCATCATTTATGTCGAGGACTATTTTAAAACGCTGTTGAGGTTTATGTGGTGATAACACTGGCTTGCTGGCCTAATTAATAGAGAGTGGAGACTTGCTCTTTCGATGGCCATCTTTAGACTGCGTTTTTACTTGTTGAACGGATCTGGGATAATTGGCTTCACACATATGATAAATAGAATGCATGCTATATTTATAGCACAATTGTTGTTACAAATACGATTATTCCAGACACTGTATGTATCCCATGAACCACAACCAACCTATTGCATACACTCATATTCATGGAACTGCCAACACTAATGTGTGCAATGTGTGATGTAGGATGGCTTTGTGGTGCGAATCTATGCCACGAGTACAGACCCTGCCTTGCAGCAAGAGTTGCAGCTCAAGCTCGCTAGAAAGTGTCTCCATGCCTGTGGCATCTCGCTTTTCGACTTGGAAAAAGACCTGCATATCATCAGTGAGTGCACTTGTTTCAGTGATGAATCATAGTTTTTGAAAATTTTGATGAGCACGTATAAAAGCTTGCAAGAAGTCCAGCTCATGTTTGGCCGTTAATGCAAGATGAAGTGCCTAAGTCACTTGAATTTATTGTGTATGTTTTAATGTGTTTGCCTTCACGTCCTCAGGCACAGGGTTTGATGAAGAAGCAGCACTGCTTGGAGCTGGAAGAGAGTTTGCTTTGATGAAAACAGCTTCTGGAAAGGTAGGTGTTTGCAGTGTAATGCCTTTTTGGTAGTAAAAGTCAAGGTGGTAAAGAAAGGCACTCCACACAAGTTTGAGAATGAATGTATGCGTGTTACATACTACGATGTGTGTTATGCAGTTATGATGTTGCAGATAAATCAGTGCATATCATATCAGGGCAGTACTTTGTTTTGAGCAGCAACATAGGAAGGTTAGAGCAGGCTCGGATAACAACAGACATGAAGCTGCATTAACTTTTCTGTGTCATCACCTGGGAATTTTTGG
>CM040979.1:14804061-14841758 GCA_022985145.1 Pangasius djambal | reverse complement strand
TGTGTGTCCGTGTCCGTGTGTGTCCGTGTCCGTGTCAGTGTGTCCGTGTGTGTGTGTCCGTGTGTGCGTCTCTGTGTGCACGTCTCCCTCTTCCTCTCTGTGTCTCTGCATATGTGTCTCTGTGTGCGTCTGTGTGCGTCTCTTTCTCTCTCCCTCTTTCTCTGGGTGTGTCCGTGTGTCCGTGTGTCCGTGTCCGTGTGTGAGTCTCCCTCTTCCTCTCTGTGTCTCTGCATATGTGTCTCTGTGTGCGTCTGTGTGCGTCTCTTGCTCTCTCCCTCTTTCTTTGTATGTATCTCTCTGTGTGTCTGTGTGTCATAACTCGTGCAACGTAGTTATGATGTTGCAGGTAAATCAGTGCACATTGCATGTTCATCAGACTATTGTGCTTAATAGTTTTGCACACTCCCATTCTACAAAAATTCTAAAGGATTTAAAAAAAAAAAAGTCCTTTGTTTTGAGAAGCAGCATGGGAAGGTTAGACACAACAGACATGAATCTGCATTAACTTTTCTGTGTCATCACCGGGGAATTTTTGGTGTGTGTGTGCATCTCTCACTCTCTCCCTCTTTCTCTGGGTGTCTCTATGTGTGTGTGTGTGTGTGTGTGTGTCTCTTGTGTGCGTCTCTTCCCTCTTTCTCCCTCTTTCTCTATGTGTTTCTGTGTATGTGGGTGTCACTGTGTCTGCTTGTGTGTCTATGCGTGTGTCTGTGCCTGTGTCTCTCTCTTTGTCTGTGTGTGTGTCTGTCTGTCTGTCTCTTTGTCTCTCTCTCTCTCTCTCTCTCTGTGGGTCTGTGCCCCCCCCCCCCCCCCCCCGCATGTGTGTGTATGTGTCTCTGTGTGTATGTGTGTGTCTCTCTCTTTTTCTCTCTCTCTCTCTCTCTCTCTATCTATCTCCCCCATGTGTGTGTGTGTGTGTGTGTGTACACGTAAGCACTACTGGAATTGATGGTGTCACTGTGCCTTTGACTGCTAACACTCCGCAGAGAATACATAGTGTCTGCATTAAAGGAAATGTACACCAGGTCATAAAACATCTTACATGGCTAAACAGCAGGAGTAAACTGTACTATTCTCTATGTCCTGTTAAATAAAATAAACTGGTTCCTGCTCTCATTTTACTACAGAGGAGGTTAAAACAGACTCTTGTTTGGATTAAGGAATGGGTTTGGGAATATAAATGAACACTAAACTTTTAACACTCTTCATAAAACAACTTTGCAAGCACTTGCAGCTAACAATGATCAAAAGGATGGCTTACAAACTAACCAATAAAGGTGTATTTCTTAGCAATAATAAAGGGACTATTTTTAAAATAATATTAGCAATTTCTCATGCATTCTACTACATAGATTGGATATAGCCATCTATTCCTCATGGTTTAAAAAAATAATAAATAAATAAAATCCAGCGACTGTTCACTCCTGCAGAAAGTTTGACCAGTCCTGCCTGTTCGCTGATTTATTTTTGTTTGCACCTTGCTTGTGATATCTTCTAATGAACTTAGTTAGCTCTTTATTTCGCAGAATAAAGCGGACATTGTAGATGAAAGCATGAATGCAGCGAACGTGTTGCATGGTGTGCACAAGCACCGCACAACCTCCAGTGTGCCACAGCGTTAATCAGCGGTAACAGGTTTTCTCTGAGCTTCATATCTGACCACACACTTCCGTCTGCGTGAAAAATAAGCTCAGCCTGCAACCTTGTTTTTCAGCTCCACACGATCCCAGAGATTGAGTTAACTTGGATTTAAAATAGTACATTTAAGATTTCTGTACAGAATTAACAACTAAAATTGTATGTATTTTTTTTTTAAAAACAGAAATCTCAGCTATTCATAACAAAATGATCGTATTTAAACGCCAGCAAAAACTGCAGTAACAGTACAAGTATTAAACTAGTTAGTGAAAAATTGTAAAACTCCTTTGTTAAGAGGATTGCTTTGTCTTCACTGGGTTGTTAAAGCACTTTAGTACTACAATTTTTTTTTTCCCCCAACAAAATTTCAGACTTTATCGTCGCACAATACCGTCCTATAATCATCACATTCCTAGAAGACATTTAATTCAGATGGAATACTCTTTTGCCGTAATATAACTGCTCGATCCATGAAACCATTTCTTCACTACTTATCACCTTAGCACTACTCTCTGTTATAAACGTTTGCGACAGATCCCATATTAATGCCGAAGCTTCAGCCCTGCCATGTGTCCCCCTAATTTATGCCTCTTTTTTGCTGCTTTTTTTGTTTGTTTGTTTTTTTTTGCAGCAGCTGCAGATGTGAAGCAGGCCTCTCTCTATAACGATTACTGTGGTCTCCTGGTTACAGCACCTCAGTTACTCCATATCCCATCAACTGCACTTTATTCTTTGCACACGCTTATAATGTTAATGTACCTTTATTAAAACTGCCTGGAAAAATGATAGAACTTCATAAAAGGTTTATATATGCAACATTTTTATATATCGTTGTAATGTGTACGTTTGCTCATCTACATTTCTTCACCTTCCCTGTAGATCTACTACACTGGAAAGTATCAAAGTCTTGGCATTAAGCAGGGTGGTCCGTCGGCTGGGAAATGGGTGGAACTGCCCGTTACAAAATCACCTAAGATTTTACAGTTTTCGGTGGGCCATGATGGCTCCCATGCCCTCTTGGTGGCTGAAGATGGCAGTGTCTTCTTCACTGGATCTGCCAGTAAAGGAGAAGATGGAGAGTCAAGTAAGTCTCCCTTGGTTTTTATCCATAAATTTCAGCCGCATAGCATATCTTTTGGAACCTTCTTCGAAATTTATTCATGTTAGTTGTGGTTTCATTTCAGAGTTGATCAACTGTAATTATTTAATAACTAGTGATTTTCCGATGTCTGCACCACATTAAAATGTTCTTATCCCAAAATTGATTTGAAGATTGAATTGTTCAAAGTAGATTGGTTCCAGTTTATCATGCTCACATATTTGTCTCATATTTGTCATGTTGTCTTCAATCTCTATTATCTGTGCAGGACCCAAAGCTACAGGAAGATTTTGTGCTCGCCTGCTTAGTACTCTAAGAGCAAATACACAAGTGTAAGATTTTGGATTATTGCTGAATTTTGCTGACTTTTTGATTTGTGGTCCTCTTCAGCAAAGAGTCGGAGACAGCCAAAGCCCTACAAGCCTAAGAAGATAATAAAGCTGGAGACAAAGACAGCGGTATACACAGCCTGCAACAACGGCAGCAGCAGCATAGTAACTAAGGACGGAGAACTCTATATGTTTGGCAAGGATGCCATTTACAGTGACAGCACCTGTAAGTGCATAGGCATCTTCACTGAAGATAGTCTTTGTAAATGATGGACTGGCATTTAGTTGTCTGTGTGGAATTTATCTCCAGCATATGCCTGACAGCATAGTGTAATATTTCCTTTTATTGCCACTTCTGCTTTATTGTATGAGCCAAACTGGGCCACATCTTAAAACTGCCATGTTAACGTTGTCTTAATTATTCCAGAAAGATTTGCTTGTAAATGATGCGTGCATATGTGCTTTAATCTTTGGTTGTAATCTTTAGCAGAATTGAAGTTTTTTTTCCCTCTCTTTTCTCACCTTTTTTTCAGGTCAGGTATCAGATCTGAAGGGGCACTTTGTAACTCAGGTAGCCATGGGCAAAGCCCATACATGTGTACTGACTAAAAATGGAGAAGTGTGGACGTTTGGAGTAAATAACAAAGGCCAGTGTGGCCGAGACACAGGAGCTATGAGTCAGGGCGGGAAAGGTAACCGGCTTTCCATAAGTGCTACTATTTAGTAACACCGATATTCGGCGAGAGCAATTGCCTCGGCATTAGCGTGCTGTCTTGGAAATTTTAAAAGGAAATTTTACAATTAGAATTTTCTGCATTTTCTATTTACAGCTTTTGGAGTGGAGAACATGGCTACAGCCATGGATGAAGATTTGGAAGATGAGCTGGATGAGAAGGAGGAAAAGTCTATGATGTGCCAGCCAGGCATGCACAAGTGGAAGCTGGACCAGTGTATGGTTTGCACTGTATGCGGGGACTGCACTGGATATGGAGCTAGCTGCGTGAGCAGTGGAAGACCAGACAGAGTGCCTGGAGGGTGAGTAACACACAACCTGATATACACAGCAGCAGGAACTCACATTGCTAGTAAATGTGCTGTTATGTCTTTGGATTTGTTGTTTGTGTATGTGCTCTCTGTGTGTGTGTGTGTGTGTGTGTGTGTGTGTTAATGTCTGTCTATGGGTATTTGTATATGTGTGTACTCTCTTCAGAATTTGTGGTTGTGGTTCTGGCGAGTCGGGCTGCTCCTCGTGTGGCTGCTGCAAGGCTTGTGCTCGTGAGCTGGACGGCCAAGAGGCCAGGCAGAGGGGAATCTTTGATGCTGTGAAGGAGATGATACCACTAGACCTGCTGTTAGGTACAGCACCAACTTACTGGTTTTCAGACTGTCCACTACCATCTCTAACATATTCATTCCATGTTGAAGAGCTGCTATTTCTATATATTTTTTTTTTTTTTTGGTCACTGTTCTCCTGTCAACATTGTGCATGTGTATATGTGTGTGTGTGCTCCTCTGACTTGCACTGCCTTTTCATGCTCATCATTCACCGTCTCCATGTTGTCTCTTGTTTGCCCCTCCTTCTGCCCTGGCGCATCTGGGTCATTTTTATTTTAGCTGTGCCTGTCCCTCCCCCTCCAGGCGTTAATATAGAGGAGCACATCCAGATCCGACAGGAAGAGAAGAGACAGCGGATCAACCGCCGCCACAGGCTAGAAGAGGCCAGAGGTAAGATGCGGTCATGACATTACTCACACACACACACACACACACACACACACACACACACACACACACACACACACACTCTCTCTCTCTCTCTCTCTCCCACTCACTCATCCCAGTTCTTCAGACTCACAAGACTATGACACCTCACTAATAGATATACCTCTTACGTTTTGAAGAACTGGAGCTTTAAGGAGCTACTGAATCAGGGCATTGCTTCTCTTGGGTCCTATAATCTCTTTCACATGCTTTTTTTGTGGTGTGTGCCCGGGGCTTCTGTTGTTCCAAATACAGTAAATTTGATTAACACATTTTGAACAGGTGTCTTTTACTCTTGATTCATCAAAGCAACTAAATCTAAATGTGACCCACAGAGCTGCCACAGTTAGATTCAACCTTTACATGTGCATGCGACTTTCTTATGAAAGTGCCGCCCTTGCTTGTGTGTTTTATGATTTGCCATGTGATTCCATTTGTGAGATGCTTTGCCCATGCATGTGAAAGTTTCTTTCTCCCCCTCATAGGCCCCCTTGTATTCCCTGGTCCCCTTTTTATGAACCAGCGTGAGCAGGCCCTAGCCAGGCTAAGACCCATTCAAGCCTTTAAGCTAATGCGGGACAAACTCAAAGGTACTATGGTCTTCACTACAGATTCTGCTTGGAGCCCAGCTGCCCGCTCTTTTTCCCTCACCTAGCACACTAGCCTTCTTTATTCCATCTTCCTGCTCCCTTTCTTTATTACGATCACTCTTTCTTGCTTTAAGAATACTACTTTTACCTTTTCTCTCCCTTTCTTTACCTGTTTTTCTCTCATTATTTTATGCACACTGGGGTAGAACTAGAGAAATGCAGTTTATGCTAGTTATATCCTGCTTTCTCTTTTTTGAATAAAATGTTCATTGTGCTTACCATGTTTGTTAAATACCAGTAATCAAGCTGAAAAGTGCAAATACTGAGTGATACTTCAGTCAGTTATTCAACCAAGATCTAATAGTGTTTGGCAGAGTCTGGCTAATACTTGCACGACAGAGTTCACACAAGCAGATGGTGTGATTATTACAGGTACATTTGGCATGTGAAAACGGTAGGAGGCGTTTCATCAGTTTCATCACTTTTTATAAAATAAATTCCACTGCATCATCCCTACGAGTAGTAAGACAACATGGTTATATTAGGAGTAATTTCTTAAAATGAAATGGCTATATGGTATTTTTTTTATGTTTAAATACTGTTTCACAACTTAGCTGGTGGTGGATAAAAGATAAAATCGACTGCTACACATAATGCGCGTATTAGCCCTGAGGTTGAAAGGGGATCGTGCCTTCCTCCATGTTCACAGTTAAGGCATAGTGTCTTGCCTGCTCATGTAATTAGTTAATTATGTACTGAGTATTAAGCTTCTCATTCATCTCGCTGGTTTGATCAGGGCTGTGACAGGCTTTAAGCAATATTTCATCAGTTGTATGTCTGTGCTCCTCTCTTGGTTTTAATGAGCAACCAATCATCAATTGATTTTGAAACCCACCTAATTAGGTGCAACTTTCCGTATGTTATGTTTTATCGTTGCTGTCTCCTCTAGCATCTTTTTGTGTGTTTATTTGGTTTCAATGCACAGTGCATGCCTTTAATCTTTTATTTCATCGTTATTCTTGAAGCTCCAGGTCTGAATCTCTTTTCAGGTGACTGTTCCCCTGGTCTTTCTCGCTGATTATGGCGTGTGAGGAGGTTCTCCGCATGATCAAACTGTGCTCTTCTTCACAGATGGTAGCAGTGAGCGTGGGGACAAAGATGCAAGTAAGATCACTACCTATCCTCCAGGAGCAGTGCGCTTTGACTGTGAGCTCCGTGCGGTGCAGGTCAGCTGTGGCTTCCACCACTCCGGTAAGCTAGAATTACAGCTGACTAGGCAAACAGATGCTAATAGAATAAATCTATTGATTAGACTTTTGAAATATGAAATAATAGAATTGCACAACTCTGTTAGCTGTGTTCCCGTTGCATCACATCATATTATTCACTTGTTACAAATAGTATTACTTGTATACACGGAGCCCAACACATAATAAATACCATTCCTATTTGCATTTAGCGGTATGCTAACCTCCTTTCCACAGTGGTGCTAATGGAGAATGGGGATGTGTACACATTTGGCTATGGGCAGCATGGACAGCTTGGACATGGAGATGTGAATTCTAGGTAATAATGTGATACAAAGTTGTGTTATCTTTTGTGTAAATATAAGACAAACTGGTCCGACCCAGCTTGTTGACCTATGGTTATATATTTTTTTTTTCGTTCCACAAAGGGGATCACCCACTCTAGTGCAAGCTCTCCCCGGCCCCAGCGTTCAGGTTACAGCAGGCAGTAACCACACTGCAGTGCTCCTCATGGATGGACAGGTCTTCACTTTTGGGAGCTTTTCGGTAAATTGATCATGTTTCGGTATGGTTTTCATATGTACCAATTCCTATTATGCCACGTTAAGGCATTTAATAATGTTTTAAATGAAGAACTCCTGTGTCATGCTGAATAACACAGTAAGGCTCCCGTTTTCATGATTATAGTTAAAACACGAAAATAAAAATAAAGCATACAGTCACAGCGTTATGTATTACTACAGAGCAGCACTGAAATTTGCATAGTTTATATTTGAGAAACATATAATTGAGAGATTTGTGACCAAAAAGTCAAACTGAGTGCAAACAGGAAAAATAATGCTCATACCCAACAAAATTAGCAGCACACTGGTGTTGCCACAGTAAATTACACTTGTGCCTGCACAAAAATAGAACCCTGATGGTTTTTTTGCTCTCTCTCTGCAGAAAGGACAGCTTGGTCGGCCCATTGTGGACATGCCCTACTGGAACGCTAAACCTTCGCCCATGCCCAACATCGGAGCCAAGTATGGTCGCAAAGCAACATGGATTGGTGCCAGCGGAGACCAGACCTTTCTGAGGATTGATGAAGCGCTAATCAACTCCCACGTCTTGGCCACCTCAGAGATCTTTGCCAGCAAACACATCATCGGTACACCAATCTTGGAATCTGAGGGACTTTTTCATGAAATCTGTTTTAATCAGAATATTCCACCTTGTCCTGGATTAAACTGATTGATGTTTCGATCTGCTTAGGTTTGGTTCCTACCTCTGTATCTGAGCCACCTCCCTTCAAATGCCTGCTGATCAACAAAATGGATGGAAGCTGCCGGACCTTCAATGACTCAGAGCAGGAAGATCTTCAAGGCTTCGGCCTCTGCCTAGACCCTGTATTTGATGTCATCTGGAGGTAAGGATCTGATTACATTCTCAGGGCTATAAGGTATATAAGAATATGCTGATGTCAGCTTAGAAATGAAAAATCGAAACAAACACTATACGTAACCATTAAGCACCTTAGTGGCAGCTTTATGTTCTTCAGAGCAAAATAATCTTTTCTTTATTATGTGTGTCCAGCTGTCAGTAAGAGTCTGTGTATATTTTTTTGTCACTAAGAGTCAATATATCAATGAGGCTATACTTTTTTTTTTTTTTTTTTTTTTATTATGTTCATCATTCTTAATCAACTTTTTCCTCCAGGTTCCTGCCCAGCACACGAGAGATGTGGTGCTATAATGCTGTAATTGCAGACGCCCGCGTGCCTACAGCCACGGACATCCAGTCCCGCTGCAGCATCCTGAGCCCAGAGCTGGCACTGCCCTCAGGATCCCACGCTACTACCACTCGCTCCCACGGAGCCCTTCACGTCCTAGGTACACCAGTACCTCATCAATCAGAGTCTCTGCGCTCTCTCTCTCTCTTTCCCTCTTTGTCGTTCCGTTGTCCCTGTCACAACCATTCCTGTCGCTGCTCTTCTCTGTAAAACTTTCCTTATTATTATTCACTTTGACTTTTCATAGACAAAATTCGTAATGACACCAGTGTAGTCAGAGTGAATCAGGTACAGCAACATTGCTGAGATTTTTCATTTTACACCTGGGTTGAGAATAGTGGGCCAACCAAAATATCTAGACAAAAGATTGTAAGAAACTATGGCGATGGATTAGCAGATGATTATATGTTCTTCATGCTGTTTAAAACTGGCTTCCAGAGTAATGGAAATGCTTTCACATGCGGGAGGTATTGTGTATAAATGGAAAACAGACTTATAGGGAATGTTTTTTCGATTTGCAAGAATCTGTTTGCACATATGATTTCAATGCAGTTGCTGCAGTCAACGTTCACTTGCTGTATAATTATGCCTTTTTGTGCTCATTGCGTCTTTGAACACCAGACTTATATTTTTCTCATTTTTTGAGTGAACATAAATAACTTTTCAATTAAGTTTTTTTGTAAAACTTATTATTTTTCTGTAATTGTCCTCTCATTTGCTAAAAGCACTTTTATTCCAAGAAATTTCTATCCAGCTACATCAGGTTTGGTTTGAAGGTTTATCTGGCTGAACTGGCCAAGGCTCACGCTAGGATAAGCTGATTGTGACCAAATTTGGCATAAATTAGCAACTTTATTTGATTATTTGAAGTGGACTCAAGATAAAGGCTTCAACAAAATCATTTTAAACAAAATGATTACAATGGAAGAATGAAACATGTCTATTATAGATCAGCACTTGTGTAGGTTATGATTATATTATAACTGATTCTCATGGGTAACCTACTTGTAGGTTGTTTGGATACACTGGCTGCCATGCAGGAGCTGAAAATGGGTGTGGCCAGCGCTGAAGAGGAGACCCAAGCAGTGATGAAAGTTTATTCAAAGGAGGACTACAGCGTGGTCAACCGCTTTGAGAGTGAGTACACACTCCCTTAGCAGATACAAGACTGAGATTTTTAATAGTATGAATGAAGAGAATGGTGCAGTGTGTCAGTACTGTTGTGTCTTCAGGTCATGGCGGAGGCTGGGGTTACTCTGCCCATTCTGTAGAGGCCATTCGTTTCTGTGCGGATGCTGACATCCTGCTGGGTGGTCTGGGGCTATTCGGAGGCCGGGGAGAATACACCGCTAAAATTAAAGTAAGTTGGTGTTTAGGATTAGAGCTGCACCACTCTTCATGCTTTCAAACAGCCATATGTCCAAAACCACGCCTTATTCACTGTATAGTGCATTATTCTTTGTAGTGCATGTTTAACTGCAGCCTATCCTGTATTTAAACGGTCATTCTCATATGCACTCGTATTCCTACAAAGCACCCTATCAGACTGTGTACTCGAGCTGCCCTCAAAGCACAGCGCTGTTTAAAGATTATATATGACTGTAGTGAATAGAATGTTGTTTTGGACAAAAATCCAGTGGAATGATGGCATAATATTTGTGAATTGTGTTTACCTTATGAAATATTATAACCGTGTAGTCTACTCAATTATTACTATGAATTACTATGATGATGGCTACTATTACTGTTCGAATAACTAGGATGGAGTAGGGCATCATGTCATATTATTATACTGTTGGATGCTGACAAGTTTTTCCATATTGTGCAAGTGCTGCGCGTGATGGTTTTTTGTTTTCTTGCAGCTGTTTGAGCTGGGACCAGATGGAGGTGATCATGAGACAGATGGAGACCTATTGGCTGAGACAGATGTTCTGGCCTATGATTGTGCTGCTAGGTACTCCTAACAGAAATGTATCTGTTATTTTTACTAGACTAACAGAATTATCTCTCCACTGGAAAGGAACATGTCACAGCTAAACAGTCCGCCCTAGAGCTAAAGCTGAGGCGGGGGCGGAGGCTCACTTACATTTGTCAGTTTTAATGAGATGTAGCTGATTGAGGCTTTAGGCTTGTGTGTAGTAGTCTGAACATGCATGTACTACTATGTAGTTTGTATGTGTTAATGAGAAGTGCAATTGTTTCCGTGACCTAGACATGGATTTTTATGTTTGAGGAGAAGGAGAGAGGCGTGGGCCTTTGTCATTATGAAAAAGTAAAGAATGATTGTACATTATGCATGTGTTTCCAGGGAAAAGTATGCCATGATGTTTGATGAGCCAGTGTTGCTTCAGCTGGGCTGGTGGTATGTGGCCTGGGCAAGAGTGTCAGGACCCAGTAGTGACTGTGGCTCACACGGACAGGCAACTATAACCACTGACGATGGGTACATCTCGATTTTTCACAAAAATGCAGATTTTACCATCTCAGAGTTAAGACTGCGAATCAGTGTATATATGAGTAACAATGATTTTTGATTTTGCAGTGTGGTGTTTCAGTTTAAGAGCTCCAAGAAATCAAACAATGGTACTGATGTGAATGCTGGTCAGATACCTCAATTGTTATACAGGTAAGTGACGGATGTGTTCTTCAAACCGATATTATTTCCCATATGTACTCTTAATACACTTAACTGATCAATTGCATGATGTTTCCAGGTTGCCATCTAACGACGGTAATGCATCAAAAGGAAAACAGCAGACCAGTGAACCAGTTCACATTTTGAAGCGCTCTTTTGCCAGGACTGTCTCAGTGGTATGTTTGTGCAAGAACAGACATATTGATGGGATACTACATATCACAACAACTACAGTAGCCAGACACTTAATTTATCAACTGAATATCAACAGTTTTGGATGAATTATTATTTGGTCATTAGATTTGTTTAAACTTGTTACCACACTGCTAATTTCACACTTTAATAAAGACTATGTCTTGGTATAAACTAATGTAACTTGATGTAGCCCAGATGCACAGCTTCTTTGTATGTTGATTGAGAGATCTCTCAAAGGGGCGGAACCTCGTAGCCAACTGCCAGTCATTGAAACAGTAGTGAACATGACTGACATCTCAAACCTAACCACGTCAGCACCAGGCGGACTCGCAGAGCACTCAGAGCTGCACTAGTCAGTCAGTAACCGGATTCATAAGAGGTTTATGCAGAGTTTTTACTAGTATAGCTTGTTATTTTATCTTGGTAATCGGTTAATATTGTAAATAAATTATATGTATGTGTATATATGTTTATTTCTTTTTCTTTTGGATTTGTTTCAGAAGGTTTTTTTTTGTTTGTTTATTTATAGGTTTAGCTAGCTGGCTGTCACTACCTTCTTCAGTGAAATTTAGCTAACTAGCTAGCAGCTTAGGCTACATCCGCATTAATCCGGATAGATCTGAAAACTGCATTTGTGTTTTTAAAAAAACATAGCAGACACTACTAATTTTGTCAACCTTTTGATGCTCTTGTGAGGAGAGACTGAGAATTAAACAGGAGGCCAGACCAACAGATGAAACAAATAAAGACAGAACACACAAAGATACATAGATACAGTCCCCTCTGAAAGTATTGGAATGGCACAGCCAATTCTTTTGTTTTTTCTATATACTGAAGACATTTGTGTTTGAAATCAAAAATCAGAATTTCAGCTTTCATTTCCTGGTATTTACATCTAGATGTGATTGACTTGGCCAGTCTAAAATGCTTCACGTTTTTCCCCTGATGAAGTGTTGTGGGTCATTGTCTTGCTGTATGATGAAGTTCAATTCTCAATTAGACTGCATGCATTTCTCTGTAAATTGGCAGACAGAATGTTTCTGCAGACTTGCGAAATAATTCTGCTGCTGCCATCATGAATTACATCATCAGTAAAGATTAATGAGCCCGTTTCAGAAGCAGCCATGCAAGCCATGACACTACCTTGACTGATGGGCTCGTATGTTTTGGATCATGAGATGTCCTCATACTTTGAGGCAGTCTGACATTCACAGAGGATTATATTTCCCCCCAGTGTGATATCTATTCTTTTTGTAATGATATAATATTCCATAGTGTAACCAGGGTAGTAGTGGCAAAAAGGGCAGGCTTGAGGGTCTTTCCAATTTGCAAACCATGCATATTTGTTGATCCTTAAATTCTTAATGGCAGTAAAGGTAAAGAGATACTTCTAGGCCATTTTATTAGAACATAAAAATCAGGGAACAATTAGAACAAATTAGATATGTTATTGTAATTTAAAAAATATATATTTTTTAAAAACTTATATTACCTTTCAGTGAGTAGTTTTAGTTTTAGATTTCAGTGAGTAGATTTAGTTTTGGAATTCAAAATATCCTGGATTGTAAACTGAAGTTTAAAAGCTATTCTTTAAGGCCGCAGAATCATTGGCCATTTGTGTGCTCTAATTCTCTAATTCTTCGTGCATATTGTTTTCTTCTCAGGAGTGTTTTGAGTCTCTGCTAAGTATCCTTCACTGGAGTTGGACCACTCTAGTGCTGGGAGTGGAGGAACTGAGAGGACTGAAAGGTTTTCAATACACTGCCACCTTGCTGGACCTGGAGCGTCTGCGCTTCGTGGGAACCTGCTGTCTCCGTCTGCTTCGTGTCTATATCTGTGAAATCTACCCCATCTCTGGTATGATTATAAGTTCTACAGAAAAGGTCAGAAAATTGATGATAAGAGAATGCTTGTAAATGTCTAAGGCAAAATACTAGTAAAGCTATTAACACTAACATTTACTAACAGTGTCCTTCACCATGATCGTACTGGGCATCAGCAGTAAAATAACTCCTAATATACCCATGTTATTCAATTTAACTATCATCTTACTGCTGTGGTTGATAGCGAGCAACAGAGCATGGTTTAATGGATAAAGATTTTAGTTAAAGAACTCCTACAATGACAGTCATATGAAGTCTCATGTCTAGTCTAATTCCCTAAATATGTAAAAAAAAAAAAAAAAAAAAGAAAGATGTCCAGGGCACACAGATTGTAAACTTATAAACATTTATAATCCTAACTCTGTGTTACTCTCTCTGTGCTCTGCCCTCCTCAGCCAGCACCAAAGTAGCTGTTGAGGAGTCCAGCAAGTTGGCAGAGTGTGTGGGTAAGACCCGCAGCCTGCTGAAGAAGATTCTTTCAGAGGGCATGGACAACTGCATGACCAGGTTGGACAATGATCCTCAGGGCTACCTTAGCCAGCCCCTTACCTTGCTTGAAGCAGTGCTGCAGGAATGCCACAACACCTTCACAGCCTGTTTCCATTCCTTTTACCCTACTCCTGCCCTACAGTGGGCCTGCCTCTGCGATCTGCTCAACTGTCTTGACCAGGTAATCATTTTGCTTAAAAGCATCAGGTAGTATTTCCGTTGTTTAAACCTCAGCACAATTTTAGTTAACCTTTTTAACGTTTTCTGTCAGTGAGAAGCTGAACTATTTTCAGGCCACGGAAAACAAGCTCCTTGATAGATTTAGGTCTCATCAGATATGTCCTCAGTGACATACATGACGTACTACTTTTAGAGGTTTTACTTTCGAAATAAGACACAGAATTCAGATGTAAAATCAGATACAGATAAAATCTGTAAATGTTTTGATGAATTAGGATTATGCCTATTTTTTGCTGCACCACATTCAATTAAGAAATGGCCATTTACTGTCCTTCTCGTCTGTCATGATTAGTATCACTCATGCATGAAATTCACCCCTGATCTTCCAGGACATCCAAGAAGCGAACTTCCGCACCTCAAGCAGTCGTCTGCTGGCTGCTGTAATGTCTGCGCTGTGTAACACGTCGGTGAAGCTGACCTCCATCCTGCCTATTGCATATGATGGGGAGGTGCTGCTGCGTTCACTTGTCAAACAGGTCAGCACTGAGAACGACTCAGCCCTTGCTCACCGCTTCCCCCTGCTGGTGGCTCACATGGAGAAACTCAGTCATGTAAGTGCCTCTTTAGCTATGCTATCCATGCAGTACATACATGACTGCTCTTGTTTTTTTATTACTATAATGTAACGCAAGACCCCAGTTCTCATCTTACATAACATCTTACTTAAATCCTCAGTAACTGAATGCTGATTTTGCTAACGTCTTGTTTTAAGCAAGTAGTTACACATAATACACGTGTGGGTAATGTGTAGATTATGTAGATTAATTTTTAATCATAATGGCTTATGAGTTGATAGAAATTTTTCCTAACATCTTTCTTGATATAAAAATTCTATGCCTTGTTTGTTTGATTTTATCTAGACGGAAGAGAACCTAATGGGAATGACGAGTTTCCGGGAGGTTCTGGAAAAAATGCTGGTGATAGTGGTACTACCGGTGAGAAAGAGTCTGAGGAAAGAGATGGAGCTATTCTCCCCTCATTTGGTATCCAACACTTGTGGACTTCTGGCCAGCATCGTCAGTGAGCTCACCGCCTCTGCACTTGGCTCTGAGGTTAGAAACACACATCTATCTCACCCACCTCTCCTAGTCTGTTTGTCTATCTCACTGTCTTTCTGTCCTGCTCTTTTATTCTCTCCTTTATCCTTTTTTGTCCATCTTTATTCCGTCCTCTCTCTCTCCCAGAAACACACTCTGCTGGGATCCAGCTGAGCACTGCGTCACTCCTCTTATCTTATTACAGCAGCTTGATGGCCATAAATAGCCTTTGGCATTTCTGGAGAGATGATATAATTTTGTTCATCACATTTATCCTGTCTCTCCATTTCTCTTCTTGTCATTTGGATACTTATGTTGTAGAAAGCTGAGTCATGGGTACAGATGTGTTCTCCACAGGACTGTAATAGCCATCTTGTCTTTGGTCTTTGGCAGTACATCCCCCTATCGCTGTCACTGACTTGTTGTCATGGCAACTGGTCAACCACAGTGTGTTTTCTCTGCTGGCTTTATAGAGTTGGAGGCGCACTAGTCATTTTTGTAACTATTTTCATCATTTCATCACGTTTTCCAAAATGGATGACCAGTATGAGCTGAGCTGAATGACAACAATACATGAGCCCCATTTTCCTGTTTATTGTTCTGTGATCATCACTCAGGCAGACAATAACATCACTACCTTTCCCTTACATTTCTTAACTACACTACTGCCACCCAAAGGAAAGAAGTGTAACATCACCACAAGTTCATGTTTATTATGGAATATGTTGTGCATCTACTGCAGTGTTATGTCAACAACCTTAGCTAGTATACATATTGACCTATAACCAACCACAAGTGAGTTGAAATGATCAAGGGAAATTATGTGCACTTTTATTACACATATTGTTATATTTCTCTGTTATAATTTTTTGTTCAGGTGGATGGGCTGAACTCACTCCACTCAGTGAAGTCCACACCCAACCGTTTCACTAAGACCAGCCAGGGCCGCAGCTGGAACACGGGCAATGGCTCCCCTGATGCCATCTGCTTTACTGTGGACAAGCCAGGTGTGGTGCTGGTGGGCTTCTGCGTCTATGGTGGAGGAGGCATCCATGAGTACGAACTGGAGGTCCTTGCAGATGATGTAAGAGCTGTTTCTTTGCATCAGTCCTAACATTAAATTCAATTAAAATCTGGAATAGCCAGGACTGTGTCGAGGGTTTTCTGTTTCGTATGAATGAGTAGAAGTAATGGAAAACTGACTTGAATTTTGTGTCTGTGAAGATTTAGGAAATAGCCTGTTATGTAATGCATTTTTGATGCACCTTTCAGGCACAGACAGAGCACCACGGAGACTCTGCACATTCCCACAGATGGACATCTTTGGAGCTGGTTAAAGGAACCTACAGCACTGATGATAGCCCTAGTGACATTGCTGAGATTCGACTGGACAAAGCTGTACCTCTGAAGGTCATTTCATTGCTGACTTAATCTCAACCGTCAACTTCCTCTGTCACGTGATCTGTATTCAGAGATAAAACATTTTTCATTCAACTTTGCTCCTGATACGTGTCTTGTGCAGGAAAATGTGAAATACGCAGTCCGTCTGCGCAACTATGGCAGTCGCACAGCTAATGGCGATGGCGGGATGACCACAGTGCAGTGTTCTGATGGAGTGACTTTCACCTTCAGTACCTGTAGTCTTAGTAGTAATGGCACCAACCAGACCAGAGGCCAGATTCCTCAGGTTCTCTACTACAGGTTAGATGTTTCACCTCTGCATCCAGCTTTACGTGGTCAGGCAACATTTGTAGTTTAAAGAGCCTAACTAACTGAACAGCAAATACATCATTTAATTTTTGTTGCTAATATTGTTCTTCTATTTTCTGTGTCACAGAAGTGAATATGATGGAGATTTGCAGTCCCAGCTGCTAAGCAAAGCCAATGAGGAGGATAAAAACTGTAGCCGTGCTCTCTCTGTGGTTAGTGCTGTGGTACGGGCAGCTAAGGACCTCCTGCACAGAGCCTTTGCTGTGGATGGTGAGAATAAAACCTTGCCATTAATTTGTACATTCATTTTGTGGATTATTATGCCTTATACCATTTTATGTTGCAGCTGAGGACATTCCAGAGTTGCTGAGCTCCTCCAGTCTTTTTTCCATGCTTCTTCCCCTTATTCTGGCCTACATCGGCCCTGTGGCTGCCTCTGTACCAAAGGTAAGAAACTTTCTGACTTTGTTTGGCAGACTTTCCAATATCATTTGTATCAGGCAAGCATTTGTTTTGCTCTTTGATACATCGTAATGCCTTTTTAAATATAGAATTATTATTTTGATGCTTAATGTCTGTTGTAATTTGCGTCTGCTCTCGTCAGGCTGCTGTGGAGGTGTTTGGTTTGGTGCAGGAGCTTCTCCCTGCTGTGTCTGCACTGAACCAGAAGTATGCCCCACCTGCCTTCAATCCTAACCAGTCTACAGATAGCACTACTGGAAACCAACCTGAGCAGGGCCTGTCCGCTTGCACAACCTCTAGTCATTATGCTGTCTTGGAGAGTGATCATCCTTACAAGCAGGCTGCTGTCACCCAGTACAAGGTAAAGATTTTAATTCCTCTAAATTGAAAAAGGAAGTTAAAAAAAAAAAGTCAGGTGCTTCAGTAAATGTAAATATTTTAATTTTGCACACTCCTACAGTGATCATTTACTTTTAACGTTAATATTTTTATGTTTGATGCAAAACTGTCTTCTTTTTAGGTTTCCTTCCCAGACTGCGTTCGGTGGATCACCATCGAATTTGACCAGCAGTGTGGAACAGCCCAGCCAGAGGATGTGCTGAGGGTTCTCATTCCTACCCGAACTCTGCATTTCTCCAGCCTGAGTGTCAAAGCACTCGCTCACGAGACCATCAATGCTTGGACCGAGCTCAAGAAGTTCTCTGGATCCAGTGGCTGGCCCAGTAGTGTCCTCGTACTGCCAGGTAGGACTTACAAGCTATTAAACTTTTAAAACTATTTAAAAAAATTGTGTGATGTCTAGATGTTTTTATACTCTATTACCTCCCCAGTCTTTTAGACTGATAGTACTATTAGACCATATCCTAGTGTCTGCATGTACACGTGAATTAATAAATGGTGTGAATTCACCACTGTTTGCCATCATTATCTCATGCATTTTTCTCATTTGTAATACAAGGTAATGAGGCCGTCTTCTCCTTGGAAACAGCGTCAGATTATGTGAAAGATGAGAAAGCCTGCTTCTATGGATTTAAATGCGTGGCTGTGGGGTATGAGTTTAACCCTGGCTCTGATGAGGTAATGGATCGGTTTAAGCCTGTTTTTGAATACATTTTTGTAATCCAATCCAAATTCTGATTGTAAATAAATACTTATTATAAGATTTCATCATTTCAGTCTATTTCTTTCAAGTGGCTTGTGTTTATGGAATTTGGATGCATAGTCTTTTACAATTTAGTGATTATTAGGTATATTAAGTGATGGGCTGGAATAAGACTTATAATCCATTGTCATGCATATTAACTGAATCTCTTGCCACTTTTATTTCAGGGCATCATTCAGCTAGAGAAGGAATTGGCTTATCTGGGAAGTGTTTGTGCTGCTGCGCTTATGAAGAAGGACCTAGCTTTACCTATAGGTAAAAAAAAAAAAATAACTGATACAAAATATTGTGTTCGCTTGCTCCATTTTCCTGCCTTGATATTAAATGGTAGGAGTTGAAAGATTGGATTTGGAATTGAAAGATAGATCACTCTGAGAAAATAAAAGCAAGAAAATAAAACAGCATTATATTATAAACATTAAAACATAAGTAGATGTGAAAAGTATTATATTGGTTATGCCAGTTGTGGAAACTACACAGCTAGGGCTTTTAGGATATACAATGCACTAAGACAAAAACATTTTCTCTCTAATATTAGAGCCATGTGCTAATTAGTGATGTCAGCTCATAGACAAGCTTATTAACTGCAGTACAATTCTCCCTATTCCTAAGGAAACGAACTGGAGGAAGATTTGGAGATTCTTGAGGAGGCTTCACTTCAGGTATTTCATTAGAAACATTTGTAATTAATTTTGCCTGGTTACATCCTCGAGATATGTAGAATGAAGTTATAGTTTGACTTTTCTGATTTTGTCAGGTATGTAAAGCACATTCGGGGATCCTGGGGAAGGGACTGGCTCTGTCCCACTCGCCCACCATTCTGGAGGCACTGGAGGGCAACCTGCCTCTGCACCTGCAAAGCAATGAGCACTCCTTCCTGGAGGACTTCATCACTTGCGTGCCCAATTCAAGTGGAGGACGTCTAGCCAGGTCAGTCTTAAACTCCACAAACGGTTTGTGATCTTTTGGTAACCAAAGACACCACCTCTGTCCAATGAACAGACCATTTACAGCCATAATAATGGGAGCTCCACATTCCCAAAAATCACACTCACGATTTGATACTTGCATTTGAGCTGATAAACTGATAAACAAGCATCTCATGAGTTGGATCGGGTGTGTTGGCATTAGAGAAACAAAAAATGGTGTGTTTTGGGTTATGTAAGAAAACTAATTGTTTCTTTTTCCTCGTGTAACTTAAATTCTATCATTGTGAAACTGGAACTGAAAATTATCAATGCAAGTAAATTATTTTGTCCAAGTGCCCCCATTACTAACACTTACTGATGAAAAGATAAAACATGATGTTAATGCTGGCTTCATGCAACAGAGAAAATAACCAATGCTCGAGGTGAAATAAACTCTCTTTCCTCGTCTCTGTGTGTTCAGGTGGCTTCAGCCCGACTCTTATGCCGACCCTCAGAAGACGTCCCTTATCCTCAACAAAGATGATATCCGCTGTGGCTGGCCAACGACTGTTGTAGTGCAGACCAAAGACCAGTATGGAGATGTGGTGCATGTGCCAAATATGAAGGTAGGTCTTCTATGCGCAGAAAGGAACTGTATTTTACTGTTTTATCTTGTCAGAGTTTTCTCAGGAAAAACGTCATTTTGCTGATCGGCAGGTGGAGGTGAAGGCTGTGCCTGTCTCTCAGAAGAAATCTATTCAACATGACAACATGAAGAAGTTGCAGCGGCTCGCGGGAAGCCCCTCTAACTCCGCATCAGGCATGGACCTCACCTTTGGTGGCCTGCCGGCCCCGAAACTGGAGGCCACTTATGAACCTATGATCATCAAGGAGGCTCGCTACATTGCTATCACCATGATGAAGGTTCATTGCTGCTGTTTTGTTTATATGGAGACTAATAATAAGTAAACCGATGCATGTCATATATTTCATATTGGCATAATTTTTTTCCTAGGCATATGAGAATTATTCGTTTGAGGAGCTGCGCTTTGCCTCGCCCACACCAAAGAGGTGAATATAGGTGAAATTGTAGATTTATTTAGTTAGTGAATGGAGGAACTTTTCTCAAAGCACTTGTCTCAATAGGCCTAGTGAAAACATGCTCATCCGGGCTAACACAGATGGCACCTACAGTGCAAACTGGACTCCCGGTGCTGTTGGGCTTTACACCATACATGTCACCATAGATGGCATTGAAATTGGTAAGAGCTTCTTTGATATTCTTTGCTAAATTAACATTTCCTAACTCATTCCTTAGAACCCCCAGCTAGTCCACATTTTTGCTCTCTTCTTTTGCTATCCGATTCCCATTATTATTATATAGTGTTCATTGGTCTTGATGACTTGGTTTATATTTGTTGATAGCAGGAATAGAATAAAAATGTGCTCTTACTGGGCAGAGGTATGGATTATAATCCACTGGTATAAATAAAATGCAGTAGACAGAGCATTAGGGAGGACAGAAATCTTACTATGCGCTTGCATTAAACAGTACTGTTTTGCTGGATTTTCCCATTCCCTAATGCTCAGCTTTTGTTCCAGTCACAAATGTGGCACTTAACGCTCGTACGGAAAGTTGCCACTCCATAATCACTCTATGTATATTTTACTTAAATAAATGAACTATGCTTTATTGAATATTTTATATTTAACCATTTTGTCCTGCCATTCGCATGTCGTTTGAAATGTACTTGTTGCACTTGTGCCTTTGTAATGTACAAACTTTGTGATGGCTCAGCAATGATTAATGCATTCAGTGTTGGGTGGGGTTAGAATTTGGGTGCAGCTGCAATAATATAGAGCAGCTGGTCGCGCTCCAGTAAAGTTTTCCCTGCTCCGCTCCCCGCTCTGGTCCGCTCTGTTCACATGCGCTCACAGTATTATAAGGGAATGAGGCTCTGTAAATGCATTGTCAAAATAATTTGAAGCTTTGGTTTACTCTTTTAAAAGTACTAATTATATTATCGCATTGCTTTATACAGTCATTAAAAGGTTTTGTGTGTGTGCTGACCTCAGAGGTTTTTCATGCAGATGCTGGTTTAGAGGTTGAAGTGAAAGACGCACCCAAAGGCATGATTCCTCCCGGGACACAGATGATTAAACCCAAAGCTGAACCACAGCCGAGCAAGGTGAGATTGCAGCTTTCAACCAGAAGAACCGCTAAAACCAGAAGAGAGTTCTAGACCTGATCAATTTGGCCATGCGGGACTTCTTTTATTCTTTTCAACTATCTTACGATATTGTTTAGATACCTGTTTTTAAATTCGCTTTAACATTCTTTGTACTTGTATACTTTCGACTTGTGTTTGAATTCCTGACTGGTGAGCCATACCGATTGACTTTTAAAAACTGAGTAACATTTCTTCACACATTTTTAAGTGTAATTTTTTTGCATTAAGTTTATCCTGGGAAACAAGCAACACAGCTGAGCAGAATCATTGTTGTGCCTTGCTGCTAGGCTTCCCATTTCTGCCTAAAACCTCTCATGGCTTGGTGTCTTGGCTTGAGGTTTTTATCTTGGTGAACAAACGTGACCGATTGTGTTGACAGTGAACCCTTCCTTACACTTTCTCTGCTGAATACCCCTGCTGTGTTCTCGTCTGGCACTCTTGTGAACTAAAGTGCTTTGCTTTCTCCTGTCGTCTGCTTGCTTGTCTCACTCTCTCCCCGTCTCTCTCCCTGTCTGCTCCTCTCAGGTGCGCAAATTTGTCGCCAAGGACAGCGCAGGGCTGCGTGTGCGTAGTCACCCCTCTCTGCAGAGCGAACAAATAGGCATAGTCCAAGTCAATGGCACCATCACTTTCATTGACGAGGTAAACCACTGTAGACTAGGGACACACAATCTATCTGTAATGTTTTCATGTGCTGTCATTTTCTCTCTTGTATTTCATCTTCTTTTAATCAGAGTGAACCTGGTAACAGTAACTGTGTAATTCATTTATGGCTCCTTTTATCTTAAATCACAAATAGTGTTAAGCCTAGTGAAATCATTGCTGCACCGTAAAGCTTACATTTTTTTTTTTGATTTGGTTGAAAACGTTTCTTTGCATTTCCTTTGCTTCACACATGCAAGAGACTTTGAGGCTGCAGTTTTATCCTTAGCTTTACTCAAAGGCAAAGCTTTGGCTAAATTAATTCATGTTAATTAGGGATCTCTCTTGATACACTCTGCTTTCACAGAACACAATAGCAACTTGCAATATAAATGCAAATGTTCCAAATTCATATTCATAGTAAATCTACACAGGCATCCCTTGTAGGACAGTGTGTACATAGAACATGCAGAATCTCTCTACCAACTACAGCACTCACAGTTTGCAGCCTCTGAGGATCATGCAATGGCCTGTTAGCAGTTACAGGAAGGCATGGCTCTGCTCTGTTGCTTGTTTCCCATAGATCCACAATGATGATGGTGTGTGGCTCAGACTGAATGATGAGACTGTAAAGAAGTATGTTCCCAACATGAATGGGTACACTGAAGCCTGGTGCCTCTCTTTTAACCAGCATCTGGGCAGAAACCTCCTGGTCCCTTTTGATGTAAGTATAGGCCTCCCGTTTGTAGAACAGCAGGAGCCCATATGCCATCTATCTGACACTTCATCTGGAAGCTTTATGCTTTATAGCCTTCAAGGTTAGACGATTGTGCCAGTGTTTTCAGTAATGTTCTCTGCAGTAAGTGCATCCAGTAACCTAGTGCCTAAAATCATGAGCGAAAATACAAGAATGCGACTTCTTCAAGAAAAGCAAGAATGCTGATTGCTTTGAGATCAGCTACATAGTTTATTGCATGTTTGTTCCAGTGGTTTTAACACTAAAGCATGTAGTGGCCTGTACTTTATCATTTGTTCAAAAGGGACTAGCTAAAAGCCCTATTCGGAGTGCATTAGTTTTACATAGGGAGGTGGGGTGATTTAATGATTACTGGTTTATTTCTGTGATTTTGGTCCCATCTAAATCTATCATGTCAGTGATTTTTTTTTACAGACTGGATGTTCCCACGTCTGGCTAAATTATGCTGTTGTTTACCTACTAAATATGAACTGTAGAAGTAACCCAAGGTAATATATATATCCCTTCCGAATTCCCTCGCAGACAGTGTTGTTAAAGATTCCGCCTTATCCTCTGGGAAAAGAGGTTTCTGTCATCTCCTTCTGAAACCAAACTACCATGTATTGGTCATGTTTAAAACACAGAACAATAAAGATTCCATTTAAAAAGGACTGTTAGAGAAGCGACACCTTTTCTGAGCTCCTAGCACAGGTATAGCCTACATACGTTTCACAGGCATGTAACCCAATAATGATCAAGCGCAACCTGTGTTGACGCAAACCTTACAACAAGCGGTTATCATGGTGTGACTGTCATGTGTACATTGCAAACATTTCTGTTATTTATATAGAGATCAGTCATCCTCTATACATCAGTTGTAATTGCTACTGACATCCTACAGCAAAATTACTTAACCATGTCTGGTTAAATACAAACATACAGTGCTGTCTTTTAATTAGCAGCAACCATGCTTGCTAGATTGCAGTGCTATATCTTCTTTGGAATGGAGTCAAAATCTGAGCCAAGGAAAAAATGAAACAAAAGGGGAAAAAAAAACATAGGAACAAATAATACTTCTGAAATGATTGATTGCCTCGTTTTTCTTTTGCTGATGTGAACATCGTTTGAGGTTTCGCTTGTGCAGCATTTAAGCTCGTTACAAAATATTACCATGCGAGGTGTGGAGAAAACCTGATGTCAATGTTTTAAGTAGGTTTCATGAAATTATTGGTGCATCAAAATTCTGATATTGATCAAGCGAAATAAAGATATTGTATAGGAACCATATTTGTAAAAACTATACAATTTAAAACAGACACTAGAGGGAGCTAATTTCCTGAGTTGTGAGTACGCTTACATGGTGTTATAAGTCTATACAATTATAGGACTACGTACAACATATAAAGCATTATTCTGAAAATGGACTATAAGGGTGGATATGTGATGCTGCTTCTCTTGTCAGTTGTGCATGTTTATGTACCAAAAAGGTTGCGTGGACGAATGAGGATGCAGAAACTGTGTAATTTGACCCATAGCCCTTAAAAGATATTGATATGTATATAATCGGTTAGTGGGCTTTTTTTCCCCCGGCTCTTTAAATCCTTTGTCAGTACTGGTGATATCATTTTTATGTTGGTTGGGTCAACTTTCAAATCAGATGTACTAATTAGGAACCTGGGTTGGTCACTGTGAAGTGATAAAGGGACTTTATCAAGATAAAGATGGCTTTCTGCCATGAAACAGTTGGCTGTCAGAACCCTGCTTTGCTGGACATTATGCCATCATCCTAAAGGACATGTACTCATGGATTTGAGGAGCCTCATTGAAAACAGCATGACACACCACAGTTTTTTGGAAGATTGTGTTAAAATTGTGTTTTTAAAATTATTCTAAGCATGTCTTTGTATCAGAATTGGAGCTTTTTGATTCAGCTTCAGATGATCATGACGGATCTCCTATCGCTCACAAGCCCTAATACAGGGAATTTCAGGGAGGCTAATCGATAAAATCGTCATCGGAAGCAAACAGTTCTCTTCCAAAAAAGAAAACCCATACTGTCAGCATCTTTTCTGTTTTAAGTAATTCCCGACCGTGATTTGATTTTCTTACAATTTGTTGCTCAGAATACCTTTAGTGCTAGCCAAGGAGTCAGGGATATCGACTTTTTGTCATGGACGACCTTATCTTGTTTCCCTCAGGTGAGTTGTCAAAAGGAGGGAAAGATGTGTATGGCTTTGCTGCTTCTTTGCTTTCCACCAGTTTTTGTGTGTCTTTATTTGTCCGCTCAAAATCTTGTTAATTTACAGTTAACGTGCCGTCCCACAGATGCATGATTATTTTTGTGAATTGTGTGTTTAGGAAGATGCAACATGTACATGACTAACTAGACCATGTTGAATAAATGTATATGTCTCGTCATTTATTTATTTATTTATTTGCATTTACATGACAGTTTCATAAGATGTGCATTCAAATTATGATTTAATATTTCACAAGTCATTGGCATGATTTCATTTTGTTTTTATGCTCTTACATATAAAAGGAGCTGATCAGCATGCTTGGCACATAGTCAGCCTCACTCTCTAGTATGCCAAAGTCATTTTGTTTACACATTGTTCTCATTCAGTTAATCAGAAATCACATTTTAGTGTAACATCAGACATTTACATCAGTATGAAGTACTTATTATGTTTTTTGTTGCATATATGGTCATGGGTAGACACTAGTTACAGTACATTAAGTGTTGTAACTGATATGATTCCTGCCTACATGCTGACACTGCAATGAGATCCATTTTAAGTGCAGTAATGTAATGTACCTGTTGCTTTTGTGCTTCAGAGATTGATTTATCACCTTTGGTTTTGCAGGAGGCCAGATCCCAGTCAGATGAGTGTATAAGGGAGACCAATGGCCGCCCCTCCCATGAAGCCCCCATGCGCAGTGTGAACAGGGCTGGCCTGGGTGGCGGACCAGGTCTTTATAAGGTAGTGAAGACGGGACCCTCGGGTCACAACATCAGAAGCTGCCCAAACCTTAGAGGTATCCCCATTGGGATGTTAGTACTGGGGAACAAAGTCAAGGCGGTAGGCGAGGTATGGACTCCCACCTGTGTTCTTTTGGCTGCTAGTAAATCACTGCGTTGCCAGATTTCTTGCCTTATTTCCAGTGCTGCGGTCACTGTAATAGCAGTTTCCTTTTCTTCTTGGTGTCCTTTAAAATTGCAGTGTGTCATTTCCTTTTAAAGAAACTTAATAAGCTCCTGGTGTGGATGTGTGTTCATTCTCTGTTTATTGAAATTCATACACATAAAAGTAGAAGTTAAACCTGCATGGCTTCAGCTTTTGCTCCTGCTCTGAATAAATTACATTCCAGTACAACTATTTGGAATGTTCAGTAAATAATATGTGACAACACATGGACTCAAATTGCTTCTATAAGCAAAAAAAAGAAATCTTGTTTCCTGCAATGTGAAGCTCCTAAACAAAAAGGCTGAAGTCATTTCTAAAATGACCTTCTCTGGCCGCTTGGAGTATTCCTTTCTTTAGTGAATGTTCTCCATGGTTTGCCATTAAGGTGGCTGAATGTGCCTCTTCCTGCTCAGTCTTTCAAAAAGGTGTGGTGTGTCATGCTGTCCCAGAGTGCCCCTCTTCAAATTTTAGTGACTACTGTGCACTTAGCACTGCTGCCTCAGTGTTCCATTCCATAGTCACATGCCAAACAGAACAGCGTTCTCTGTGTTGAGTATGATACTAAGTGAATGGCACATCAGTTCCTTTAACATTTACTGCCAGTGTAAACATGACGCATTTAATCGTAAATTGTTATATACTGCACTGTGACAACAATCTGTGCAATGGCCAGTGCTGAAGCATTGTGTGTGATGAGATAAATAATGTTGTTTGTCTATCAGGTGGTTAACCCAGAAGGAACATGGGTGCAGCTGGATAAGAACAGTGTGGTCGAGTTCTGTGAGAGCGATGAGGGAGAGGCCTGGTCCCTAGCAAGAGACCGAGGAGGAAACCAATATTTGCGTCACGATGAAGGTAAAACCACACCCACGAACTAAACGTTGAGAAATAAGTTTCCATTCATGCTTTTCCAAGGTAGTGGCTTCCAGAACAAGTCTTTACAAAAGTAATTTTCATATGGAAAGCTGATGAAAAGTGTGTCCTTTTTTGGCTTTATTTTTCCTCCAGCAGAGCAAGCTATCGTAGAGCATGGTGCGCAGACTCCTCCCCCTAGCCCCTTCTCAGTGCAGGCCTTTAGCAGGGCTATGGGCAGTGGGGCACAAGGCTTTGATTATGGCATCTCCAACAACAAAGGTGAGCTTCGATGATCACTTGAATGCAAGAAAAACCTGGTTCAGTACGGAACACACTGCCACGCATACTGCACATTACGTAGACAAACCAGCATTGCTCAGACCCACTATGTGTTACTTTGTGACCATCCGCCAACATTGTCTTCTTATAATACATTACATTTCAGGATTTGCACAGAGTTTTAAACCCTTTCACTCTAATCAAACACTGGGCCTCATTTATCAAGCTGGATACAAATCATTCACTGTACACAAGAAGTGTGGTATTAATGAATTTGTGTAAATTTACATATAAGGAGACTCATTAGTCTGAACCTAACTGAGGCTTAAAACCTACAATTGGCATAAGTTACTGCACATTTATATGTTATATTGCTTTGTATTCTTTATATTTCAATAGTGCACACAGATTTAATAGATATTTTGTGAGATTCAGTCGTGTTAATGACATGAAAGAAAGCAATAAACAACAAATCCATAAATTAAGACGAATAAGACTAGTCGTTCAGTTAGGACAAAATAAATGGCACTCTATAAAAGGAGGAAGAGTTCATCTATGCTTATGGAAGCTGATGTTCCGCAACAGATGAGCTGCATTAATGGAAGATTTAGTGCACACCGTGTTTAGGAGGTGCTCTTTCACTTTTTAGTCATCATTTTATCATTTCTCTCTATGAGGTTTGCCTTTTGTGAAGTTTTGTCGAAACATATAAATCAGCTGTGCTGTGAATGCGCTTTGCACATGATTGACGTTCATTAACGATTCATGGAAGAGGTAGAAGAAAACCAGCATTACCTAAACTTTTGTGAATTTGCCGTATATTTTATTATTGTTTGGCCTATGAAAACATTTACACACTACTTTACTAAAAGGTTGATAAATGAGGCAAAAAAATGTATTCATTTGACAACCCTCAATTTCAGGATTTGTGATTCTGTATTGGTCTAAACATTTTGCATCTTTCATCTTTTCATCTGTTTTTGCTTTTCACTGGGAACAGTACTACTTCTCATCAAAGTTGTACACATCACTAATCTCAGCAATCTTATGTTCGTTTAGTGTTTTCCTACATCTACTTATTTAGTGTTTAGTAAAGTTTTGAGAATTACCTCAATTACGAAGGGAGTTTTGGTTCTTGACCAGTCTAGCAGCTATCCGTTGTCTTCGGTTTATAACGTACACGTAGTTGAGTGTCAGAACGAGGATAGGTCTTTTTCCCTATGAGGCCCTGGATTAGTGTTTACTCCCCTGTTTGGGCAGCTTTAAATTTTATACCTCAGCTGACCATTACCTACTATCGCCTATAATTACTATGTTTTGTACTATATAGCTTAGCTACTCTTAAACACCGCGGTGCCACATTCAGTTGTGTTTGGGCGAAAAAAGAGTTTCGCTCATTAATACATTCATTGTCTTAGCTTTTCTTTCTGTGTTCTGCATGCTTCTATGTTTGTTGTGTGTCATGGCTAACATCAGTGCCAAATAATGTTGTCCGTGTATGCATGGGAAAGATTCTGTGTGCTGCACACTTAGTGTGTCTGGTCCTACCAAGTTGTGTCCCACTTTCGCTCTCAGTGGAGGACTTGAGTTAAAGCCTGAATCCTGCTGTGCTTTCTTCATTCACTGCTCCTGAGTGGTGCGTCCATGCACCTTTGCTGAGCGGCATGGTGTCTTATGGACCCTTCATCACTACCTTATGCACATTCATAGTTACACTTGGTGAGATTTTTTTTCGTCAGCCAAAGTTAATCCAGGCTATGTCTGTAGTAACGCTCTTCTTAAGTGTTCTTTGGAGTCTTCTAAACATAATGGAACCAAGTATAAACCAACCATGATTTGTGCTCAACCTGGGAGTGATGAAAGAACAGCCAAGGCAATGTTTCCAAAGCCAGCACCTTACCTATGGCCTCATACTCTACACCTTAACTTACTGAGGTGTGGATTTTTTGTAAAAAAAAAAAAAACCTGACTTACTGTCCCCAAAGCCTCTACCTGTTCCCACATAATTCAACTAATCCACTGACGTCCCTTTGTACTGCCGGTAAATGTGCCTGTGTGGGGCATTGATGAGTCTTAACATTTTATATGGTTCCAATCGTAAAAGCTATAGTATTCCCATTGTCTTCCACATTACAGGTGACCGCCTGAGTGCCATACTGAATTCCATTCAGTCTGGGCCTTTCCTCCCAGCTCCCTCCATATTTGAGCAAGCCGCCAAACCTCCCTCTTCCCTTGTCCACAGCCCTTTTGTATTTGGACAATCCCTTTCCCAGCAGCCTCAGCCACAACCACAGCTTCTGAGTAAGTCTGGCCCTCTGTTTGACAGTGGTGGTGCTTGCTTTCACAAGGCTTTGTATTTGTTTTTGTTATTTAATATTTCTGTTTTTCTTGAAATGTCTGTGTTCCTCTCAGGCTTAGGCCCCTTGCTCATCTGCCTCTTTTCCATCATGCTCACTTGCTATATATTGCAATAAGTGACATTTTTTTTCTTCCTACTTGTCCTGTAGCCATTTTAACTCCAGCAATCACATTCTGATGCTTATATTTCTTTTGCTCCTCATTTTTTAACTGTATTTACTCATCCTATCCGCTACCTTTCCTGGCCTTATCTCGCTTTCCTTTGTCTGATTTATACCATTTACTTTCATGATTCACTTAATGTTTTAAAGGCAACTTTTATCAGGGCAAGATTGTACTAAAATGCTCTAATTTAGATTCAAGTAAAATGCCACTATTGCGTCTATAGTACAGCAGTGACTCTTACTACTGTTAGTGACTGTTACTTTGTAAAAGTTTGTTTCCTGTTTCCTTGGTGAGAAAAGCATTTATTTGGTGTGTGAATGTGTGTCTGCAATCATCTAGAGCTCTCCACCCAGCTAGTGTATGTGCATTCACAGTTCAGGGATCAGATTCCAGTCCTTGCAATAGTTACTGCTTTTTCACTTCTTTTTCTCTCCAGTGGCGATATTCTTTCTCTCCCCTTGTGCTCCCTACTTCTCTTTGCATGTTTTCCTCTTTTTTTCTTTTGCTCCTTTTCTTTCTGACCTCTCTCTCTCTCTCTCTCTCTCTCTCTCTCTCCATCCAACTCTCCTTCTCTGATGTTCTCTTTGGTTCAAATCTTGTTGCTTACTCTCCTTGCAACTGTTTTCCGCTGTAGATGCTTCATCACGCAGCCTTGCTTCAAGTGAGCGTGTGCACAAAAGCAGTGTGGCTGGGCCTGGCACCGCTCTCTCATCTCTTGCTCTCAGACAAAAGGGTGGGTAATGCATGCCTCCTCCTAGGAGCACCAGGAGACTTACTACTGAGACGGGCTTCGTCTCATCCAGTGCTTGATGATCTGTGTAGTTTCCCTCTAGGTATGGATTGGAATATGTAGTACGTAGGTTTCGTTAGAGTGACTACAGTACTTTGGCGTAATGAAATCTGGCCAAGCAACTTGGAAGACTAAGGTTTCAGTGGTTTCTTTGTCATGTTCCCTGTGCATCATGACATGTACCTTAATTTTTCCCCCCATTTTTTCTCTCCCTCATGTTATTTCTGCTTTTCTTTTCCCCTTTTAATTTTCAGGCATCATCGTTATATTTAATGTATTTTTTTTTTGTCCTTCTCTAGACAGAATTTCAAAACTCTTGAACTTTGTGGGAGGCTCATAAATTGAGTAATCATTAATCTGTTATGATATTCAGGTGAGAGAGGAAATGTGACGGCTCGGTCAATGTCTCCAGCAAGTAAGCACCATCAGGAAGGCCGCACAACTAAAGCTGACGGCCGCTCCAACCGCACCGCTGACCAGGGCAAAATCAAGACCATTGACAGCCTGTCTGCCAGCGAGGCTCTTATCCTCAAATCAGACACAGGAAAATTACGCTCTGACTCACACAGCCGCTCTCATTCACCCAACCACAACACCCTACAGGCCCTAAAGGCTGATGGGAAAAACTCGGGCCTCCGGGCTGAGTCTCCAAATCCAGGTTCGCGTTCTTCCTCACCCAAACAGAAGACCGTCATCTCAGGCAGGTCAAGTCCCTCTAGCAGCAGTTCCCCACGCTCCATCTCTCCACATGATAAGAATCTACCAATGAAAGTCTGTCCCTCCTCAAAGGCTCATCTAGACCCTCCTCGTGAGAGATCCAAATCTGACTCCTATACCCTGGACCCTGATGTTTTGAGAAAGAAAAAAATACCCCTGACAGAGCCACTCAGAGGCAGGTCTACTTCTCCCAAACAGAAACATCCACTGAAGGAGGCTAAAGGGGGAAGCAGCAATTCTGAAAACTGTTCACCGTCTCCTCATGTTGTCCAGGAGAACCTCCATAGTGAAGTAGTAGAAGTATGCTCTTCCAGTGCCCTGCTGTCCAGCGATGAAGCCAATGATGAAAATGCAGAATTGCATAATGCTGAAGAGGGCTCTTCCAAAGTACATTTCAGCATAGGAAAGGCTCCTGTCAAGGAGGAATCAGAAACCCGTTCCTCACCTAAAGTCAGCCGCAAGACCTCAAGTAGGCATGTGCGTCCCAAAAAGGACAAATCGGGGCCTCTCTTTAAGGGTGAGAATGTCCGCCATGCTGAGCCTGCCAAGCAGGCCATGTCACCTTCTGTGGCTGAATGTGCTCGTGCTGTTTTTGCAGCCTTCCTGTGGCATGAGGGCATTGTTCATGATGCCATGGCCTGCTCCTCCTTCCTAAAGTTCAACCCTGAACTGACCAAAGAGCACGCACCCATTCGCAACTCACTCAGCTGCCAGCAGAGCCTCGATGAGAAGGAAAGCAAGCTGAAAAACCGCCACTCACTCGAGATCTCCTCTGCTCTCAACATGTTTAACATCTCACCTCACGGCCCCGACATCTCCAAGATGGGCAGCATCAATAAGAACAAGGTTCTCTCCATGCTTAAAGAGCCACCCTTGCCTGAAAAATGTGAGGATGGGAAAGGCGAGCAGCCCTCTTATGAGGTGACTAGCCACTCCACATTGAGATCAAAATCTCTTCTGCCCCTCACTCTCCAACACCTTGTAGCTTTTTGGGAGGACATCTCTATGGCAACTATCAAAGCTGCCACACAGAACATGATCTTCCCCAGCCCTGGTTCTAGTGCCATTCTGAAAAAGAAGGAGAGTGAGAAAGACAGCAAGAAGGCAAAGAAGGAGAAGAAAAAGAAAGAGAAAGCAGAGGTCCGTCCCAGAGGGAACCTCTTTGGGGAAATGGCGCAGCTGGCCATGGGAGGCCCAGAGAAAGACACAATCTGTGAGCTGTGTGGAGAGTCTCATCCCTACCCTGTTACCTACCACATGAGGCAGGCCCACCCAGGTACATAGTTGACTTTTTATTCAGGTGTATTTAGGAGCGTTTAGTACGTAATTGTTAGAAGCGTTGAATAGAGATGTGATTAGTGTTTTGTCCTCTTAGGCTGTGGGCGTTATGCTGGAGGTCAAGGCTATAATAGCATCGGTCACTTCTGTGGGGGTTGGGCTGGGAATTGTGGAGACGGCGGCATAGGAGGGAGTACCTGGTATCTGGTTTGTGACCGCTGCAGAGAGAAGTACCTGAGAGAGAAACAAACCGCAGCTAGAGAAAAGGTAGAACTTAATTTTCTGAGTCCGTTTTTTCTCTCTCACACACACATTTGATATCGCACAATTGTATTAATTGTGAATTCAAATTTACCTCTGTGTGTATTTGCTGGGTGGATCAGGTAAAGCAGTCCAGGAAGAAGCCTTTGCAAGTGAAAACTCCTCGAGCACTTCCCACTATGGAGGCGCACCAGGTGATCCGTGCCAATGCCCTGTTCCTGTTATCCCTGAGCAGTGCAGCCGAGCCAAGCCTGCTATGCCACCACCCACCCAAACCCTTCCATGCACACCTACCTAGCCTGAAGGAGGGAGTTTCTGAGGAGCTGCCAAATAAAATTGGCTGCCTGTATCTGCAGACCCTGGCTCGGTACTTCCAGCACCATTATCTTTGCTTTTCTATTATCAGTCACTCAGATGGGTTTCAGATTTTCTGTGCACCCTCACACTTAATACACTTAAAAATTTCTTTGATTGATAATGTCAAAGTCACTCGACAGACTTATTAAAACATCTAACGTGCCCCTCTTTCAGTCAACATACAGAGAATTTTGGAGGCTACCAGGATGAAAACCTGTTCCAGGATGAGATGCGCTACCTGAGATCCACATCAGTCCCAGCTCCTTATATCTCTGTCACACCTGATGCGTGTCCCAATGTCTTTGAGGAACCGGAGAGTAACATGAAGTCCATGCCACCTAGGTAACAGCACTTTTCTTCTTGACTGCTGCTTTCTTAAAAAATTTAGCCAGGGTAATAATTTCACTAGCTGAGGCAGAGATGAGTGTTTAAATCATGTATTGTTTTGGTAGCCTGGAGACAAGTCCCATCACAGACAGTGACACAGCCAAACGGACCGTGTTCCAGCGCTCTTACTCCGTGGTCGCTTCTGAGTATGACAAACAGCATTCGTCGTCTCCAGCCCGCGTGAAGGCAGTGCCCAGACGGAGGGTACACAGTGGGGATGCAGGTACTCCTCCTTCTTACTGCCACATCTGCAGCATTGTCATCACTGTGCACTGACCCCAAAGTTTCTTATGTTTTTTCGTCCTGTTTTAAAGTTTATTATATTATATTACTTTTGAATTCTCAAATCTGATGGGTCAAAAGGTGTTTTCTATAAGAACATGACTCTGACAGTAGTGTAAGACAATCACAGGTTTATGTTAATGTTCTCCTTTATTACACATTATATTTCGATAATGAGACGTTTATTTGGCATTTTTAGAAGGAATCTCCAGTGTCAGCACTTTGTAACAGTCAGAGGTAAAGCTGTAAGTTTTCCACCATGGCAAAATTTAAGGATGGAGGACTTTGTGTCTTGTCTTGGTAACATTTTTTCTGTCTTAGTAACTTCAGGAGAAAGTGAGGGAATGAATTTTATGGCTGTTCTTGTTTAATTAATATTAATAATAAAAAAGAATTGCCATGGTATAAGAGAAATAAAACATTTCTGGTCGTAATATTATTGGGAAATAATGAACCTTGGGGGTGGTAATTGGTTTTGCATCGGGCCACATCACACCACTCTCTCTGTGATTATTTTCGTATAACTGCTCACCCTGTTGTGTTTTAATCCTTACTTATTACCAATCAGTCCCATAGACCAAACCTAGATGAGTGTTTAATTGAAGGCAGCAGCACTCATTTGAGCAACCAGTAAAGCCTGCAAATAGAGACTCACAGACAGTACTAGTATGGTGGTATATGTTATGTGCTACCAGTGCCTAATTCATGATGGAGATCTAAGCCTTTTCCACTTAGCTCTAGTTTATTACTGATAAAACAAAAAGCAAACATTTCAGGTATAGCCAAAATAACCTTTGACTGACAGTTTACTTTCTAGTGTCCTCAAACGTCATTTGTTGGAAAAGGTTTTGCTAATGCTTTCTAGTTTGTGATGACCATTTTTTTGTTAGTAGACACTTGTGAATCAGTATGCATAGATCCAGCTTCTATAAATGTCACGCTTGATGCAGAAGGTGTTACATGTGTTTTTGTTCTCTATAGAAGTTGGCTCCTCCCTCCTGAGACACCCTTCTCCCGAGCTATCTCGACTGATCTCAGCGCATGGCTCCCTGAGTAAAGGAGAAAGGAATTTCCAGTGGCCTGTTCTGGCCTTTGTCATTCAGCACCATGATTTAGAGGGTCTTGAGGTGGCCATGAAGCATGCTCTGCGCAAATCAGCTTGCAGAGTGTTTGCTATGGAGGTTAGTGATAATTAGTTAGATATGTACCCCTGTTAAAATAGCAGGTTTCTGTAATGTAAAAAAAAAAAAAAAAAAACAAGATAAATCATGTCGGATCTTTTCCCACATTTAATCTGGTATAGCAACTAACTGCTTGTAATACAGCACTCACTCTTTTTGAGTAAGAGTCTACCAACTTAGCACATTTTGATTTGGCAATTTTATTCCACTCTTCCTTGCAAAACTGCACCAGATCAAAGGTGAAACAAGATCTGACATGATTTAGCTTGGTTTTAACAGGGGTGTGTAGACTTTTTATATCCACTGTTGCTATAAAAACATAAATGCACTACAGTACTCTGTCACTTATTATTAATGTGCAGTATACCTCCAATGGGTTCATATCAATGTGCTCTATATATATATATATATATATATATATATATATATATATATATATATATATATATATATATATATAAACAAGTGCAATTTACTCATGTGCAATATTTGTATATATTTTACGGTGTACTTATTTTTACTTATTCTTAATTCACTATTTTTATACTCTTTAATTTTAAGTTGCCCCACTAAATTTCACTGTATTGTATACAATGACAGTAAAGTATTTTTCTCACTTACTTTTTATATCTACAATATTGTAATATTAATAGTATGATACAATTAAATAGAATTCATAACAAAGACTCTGTTTTCTCATTAGGCATTTAATTGGCTGCTGTGCAATGTGATTCAAACCACCTCTCTCCATGATATCCTCTGGCATTTTGTGGCTTCTCTGACTCCATCTCCAAATGAGCCGGAGGAGGAAGAGGAGGATGAAAACAAAGGCAATAAAGACACTGTGGAGCAGGTCAGGCTGCACCGCACCAATGTCAGTAGCTCCTTAGAATTCACTTGCACTTACATTTTTCCAGCATAGTGTGGAAATTTCCTACCGTTTGAATGCTGCCTGATCTGTTTCACTGCAGGAGAAAGATTTGGGTGTGTGCGAGCATCCTCTCTCTGACATAGTCATCGCTGGAGAGGCAGCTCACCCTCTCCCCCACACCTTCCACAGACTTCTCCAGACCATCTCTGACCTGATGATGTCACTACCTGCTGGCAGTTCCCTTCAGCAAATGGCCCTCAGGTAAGTGAGCCACTGCAATATGCTGCTGCACAGGCCCCTATCTTTTATGTGTGACTTCAATCCTGAAACTTCAAATAGGTGCTGGAGTCTCAAATTCAAACAGTCGGACCACCAGTTTCTGCACCAGAGTAATGTGTTCCATCACATCAACAACATCCTGTCCAAATCAGATGATGGAGACAGCGAAGAGAGTTTTAACATCAGCGTGCAGTCAGGATATGAAGCCATCAGTCAGGTTGTAACAAAACAGCATTTCTTTGTAATATTCTTTCAATAATATATTCTTGCAACCTCAGGCTCTTGAAACAATTATGCTTTATGCATTTCTGCAGAACCAAGTGTATTTGTATGTAATACTTTCAAGATTTCTCTTTATGTAATATCACATGAAATGAACAGGGTGTTGTATTTTCAACCCAAAGATAAATCTAATAATAATAATCCAGTAATAAATCTAATACTTTTTACATTCTTCATGTAGTAACCTATTTCTCTGAATGCAGGAACTGTGTACGGTAACCTGTTTGAAGGACTTGACGAGTGTAATGGACATAAAAACATCCAGCCGGCCGGCTATGATTGGCAGCCTGGCAGATGGTTCTACCGAGACATTTTGGGAGTCAGGGGATGAGGACAAGAACAAGACAAAGAGCATCACCATCAGCTGTGTGAAAGGCATCAATGCCACTTATGTGTCTGTGCATGTGGACAACTCCCGTGACATTGGAGTGAGTTGGGACTAGAGAGCATTGATCGTTATTATCAGCATATAGATAATAAATTGTTTAGTTAGCAGTTTTGTGTATATAAATATATATTGACTGTTCTTTTCAAATCCTTAGAACAAAGTCACATCAATTACGTTTCTCTGTGGAAAGGCCGTGGAAGACCTCTGCAGAATCAAACAGGTAAATCTGATATCTGCCTTTACATTAGTAACCTTCTTGATAATACTTGTGCAGAAACCTTTCATTGTATTTGAAGGAATCTAATTTTAAATGTCTTCCACCAAGGTCACAAACTATATCTCTAATTGTGTGACTGAAGAGATAACCAAGGCAATCGTCTTGTATTGTTATGGTTTGAGATCAGAGCTTCATGTGAAAGCTAGTCTGGTATCCGATGGTTTTTGAAGGCCTGTTTATTCAGTGGAATCTTTGTTGTCAGATTGACCTGGACTCAAGGCACATGGGCTGGGTGACCAGCGAACTACCTGGTGGGGACCACCATGTGATCAAGATTGAGATGAAGGGTCCTGAGAACACACTGCGGGTGAGGCAGGTTAAAGTGCTTGGCTGGAAAGAGGGTGATACCATCAAGATAGCAGGGCAAATCTCAGCCAGCATGGCCCAGCAGAAGAACTGTGAAGCAGAAACTCTTCGTGTATTCCGCCTTATCACTTCACAGGTTAGTGAGATTCTGTTTAGATATACTGTGTGGCTAAATTAATGTGTCAGAAAAATCTGCACCCGAGCTTAAAATGGGTCAGTATTTTTATACCGAGGGCAATATCGTTGTGTAGGTGTTTGGAAAGCTGATTTGTGGGGATGCGGAGCCTACTCCAGAGCAGGAGGAGAAGAACCTGCTGTCATCTCCAGAGGGTGAAGATAAGGTAAGCATCCAAGTTTGAAATAACCACAGGCAACAGACATTTGAGAGTACATTGAAGAAACAGCAAGGTTGCTTTTATTAATGATTTTCTGTC
>CM040979.1:14788993-14801238 GCA_022985145.1 Pangasius djambal | reverse complement strand
AGGTGACCTCACTGCTGAGGCGTGTTCTTCCTGAGGTGACTCCTGTGCGCCTGGCCAGTGTAATCGGTGTGAAGGCTTTGCCACCAGCAGATATCAGTGACATCATCCACTCAACGGAGAAGAGTGACTGGAACAAGCTAGGGATTCTGGATATGTTCCTGGGATGCATTGCCAAAGCACTTACAGTACAACTCAAAGCCAAGGGCACCACCATTGCTGGAATAGCAGGCATGGCGGCAGCCAAAGGTGTCACAACAGTTACATTGCCCATGATTTTCAACTCAAGGTGAGCTTGATATGGTAAATCTGAAAAAAGTAAAATATGAATTGACTCATGCTTTAGTAAGCTAAATGTGCCTTTTCCTTGCCTTTTGCCTGTTTGTGAGTAGTTACATCCGGCGAGGTGAGAGTCACTGGTGGATGAAGGGCTCAACACCACCTCAGATTGCTGAGATCATCATTAAGCTGGTTAAGGACATGGCTGCTGTAAGAACTCCCTAAAATTCTTTAGGCTCAATTCCAGACTGTGACAGAATTAGTTTCAAATGTGTGTGCTCATCATACCTCCCTAGGGTCATCTCTCAGACGCCTGGTCCAGAGTAACCAAGAACGCCATTGCTGAGACCATTATTGCTCTCACTAAGATGGAGGAGGAGCATCGCTCACCAGTGCGCTGCATTGCTACTACACGGGTATGACTAAGCCTTTCATTATTCAGCGCAAACAGGCCAGCTAAGCCACTCATCACAAACCAGGTCACTGCGTCATCAGGCATGGGCTTAACGGAGCTCACTGCCCATATGTCTTGAAATCTAAATTTCCAAATGAATATCTCTGTAGGTTTTCCTGTAAATGCACTAAATATGAAATATATCTGGTGTATTGTTTCTGGACAGCTCTGGCTGGCTCTTGCCTCTCTGTGTGTGCTGGATCAAGACCATGTGGACCGGCTGTCCTCAGGCCGCTGGATGGGCAAAGATGGCCAGCAGAAACAGATGGTAAAGCACACTGTGTTTTAACAGCCCTCAGATGTGCAATGAAGACAAAAAAAAAATCTTGTTCACTGTTAAAACACTCTCCAATCTCGTTTTTTTTTTTTTTTTTACAGCCAATGTGTGACAATCATGACGATGGTGAGACTGCAGCCATCATCCTGTGTAATGTGTGTGGAAACCTGTGCACTGACTGTGACCGTTTCCTTCATCTACACCGCCGCACCCGCTCCCACCAGAGACAGGTACGCTCCCGTTTACATGCCTGGGAGGAATAGCGAGAAGTGGGATCAGTGTAATTGAGCAGGGGGTCAGACAAATTAGATACTGAATCCATAGAAATTCTGCTAATCCAGACCAATTTTATGAGATTTCATACAGATTACAATTGATTAGTCTGTCTTTTTTTTAAATAATCATATCATCTAGTGGTGATTTTCCTTTTTCTATGACAATAGCAAATTACAGCTATGAAGTTGAGCAAACAACAAATCAATGGAATAATTAAATAAAGGCACGGCAAAGCCTGAAATTTGTTAGTTGGAGCTTCAGCACTGAAGACATCTATGGGCATCCCCCAACATTGCCAGCAAGCTAACCTTACCTAAAATATTACCTGATAGTAACACAGGGCATATAATCAGCATCGAGTGCTTAATATCACTGTAGGAAACTAATTATTTGAGTAGAACATTAAAAACTTTATTTGTTTGACGGCTCCGAAAGCATCTACTTCTCCCTGGGAATTCCAGATGCTTCACCTTTGGCCTAGTTTACATGATTGAAATTTTGAGATTTGTATTTATGGTTCTGATACTTTAAAATCTCTAGACAATAACTCATAATTTAGAATTATATGATTTTAAAAGCCAAATCTTAACTCTAGCAAGTTCAAAAGAAAGAAAAAAACTATGGCGAACATGCAAATTTGTTAAATGCATCACAGGAAAAAAAGAATTTTATTAATGTGACAAAAGCTCTGTGCTCCACAGTCTACAGAAGGCCAGGGCAGCGACCATTTCTGAGCTGCTGACAACCAGCAAGCACCGAGTTACATGCCATATTCTGAGTCACTCGAGTCACTTGTTTTGCACATAATGAATGTCAGCCCACAACAGTCATATGAGTGAAACTGGAATGTACAATTTATGTGTAGATACTTAATAAACTAGCAACATGTCATGCATTGTTGTTTGTAAATCATTCACGTTTTTACAGCTGTATTTGATATTATGTAGTACTTTTTTGTTTTAAATGTAGGCTAAACCTGCCACTCAGACTAACTGTTATTGTTCATACTTTACTGCAGTTACACTGTGTGAATTTTTACATGTTGCTTAGCATTTGTGAGACTATATTGATCAAATTAATTGCAGGTGTTTAAAGAAGAAGAGGAAGCCATTAAGGTTGACCTCCATGAAGGCTGTGGAAGAACCAAACTCTTCTGGCTTATGGCATTGGCTGACTCGAAGACCATGAAGGCCATGGTGGAGTTCAGAGAGCACACGGGTAACCTCTCCCTGCACCTCTTGTTGCTTTATGCTGTATTTATAGAAATTGTTTGACTAAAAGAGTGTCCGTTTCATATTATTCATGGACATTCCTTTGGTCCACTCTTGTGGCCATAACTGACCATCTCGTGTGTTTCAGGTAAACCTGCTTCAAGCAGTTCAGATGCCTGCCGCTTCTGTGGCACCAGGAATGGCACCGAGTTATCTGCAGTGGGGAGTGTGTGCTCAGACCCAGACTGTCAGGTACGAACCTGAGCACATCTCAGAAGATAATGAATGCACTTTGCCATCCTAGTGTTTCTGTCAAATGCAATAAGCAGCAAGTCAGCTCCATTAGTAACATGACCACTGTGTTTGTATGTGTGTAGGAGTATGCAAAGCTGGCCTGCAGTAAGACTCATGCGTGTGGTCACCCTTGTGGCGGGGTAAAGAACGAGGAGCTGTGTTTGCCCTGCCTGCACGGCTGTGACAAGAACACTGGCTGTCTGAAACAGGATGCTGATGACATGTGCATGATCTGTTTCACTGAGGCTCTGTCTGCTGCCCCTGCCATCCAGGTACTGCACCATAGGACAAGCGGTTAGTTCAAGGTCAGTATTCATATTGAAAAGTGGACAGTAGGCATGACCTGTCTCTCTTTCTCTCTTTATTCTCAGCTGGACTGCAGCCATGTGTTCCATCTTCAGTGCACACGCAGAGTCCTGGAAAACCGCTGGCTGGGACCCAGGATAACCTTTGGTTTCATGACTTGTCCTATCTGTAAGGTATGTAATCACACCAAGCAGAGTGTCATGGTTTTGCGTGAAGAGCAAATTGCCTGTGGTGTACTTTGCTCATTCTCAACACCTGTTATTGCACTTTTTTCTGTTTTTCCTAGAACAAAATTAACCACTCTGTGATCAAAGATCTGCTGGATCCAATTAAAGAGCTCTATGAAGATGTGAGAAGAAAAGCTTTAATGAGACTGGAATATGAAGGGCTGCACAAGAGTGAGGCCATCACCATGCCTGGGGCTCGCTTTTACAATGACCCCGCTGGATTCGCTATGAATAGATACGCGTACTATGTTTGCTACAAGTGCAAAAAGGTTAGCTTCACAAGATTTGTTTTGTAGTTTACAATATAAAGTTAATATTTTAATGAAAAATGTCTCTCTCATTTGATGTTTCATTCAGCAACATAACAACATGCAGTCGACAGATGATGAGAAAAGAATAACAGAAGTACCTTATTTTAATTTAGAACATGGAATAATTTTGTGAGCCAGAACAGGTGTGAGGTGCAGCAGAGCAGATCTTGAATTCTGTGAAGGCTAGGTGTGCTGAAATTAAATTAACACTAATGCCATCTGTTCAAGTTTCTTTTTTTTTTTTTTCCCAGCGTAGAAACCAATCCCCCAGGTTGGCTCAGAATGTGATCTGTTGATTTATTTGCAGGCTTATTTTGGGGGAGAGGCACGCTGTGATGCAGAGGCAGGACAGGGAGATGACTACGACCCCAGTGAGCTTATCTGTGGTGCATGCTCAGATGTGTCCAGGGCACAGGTAAGTAAAAAAGACTGATGTGTTCTGAAAATGTTCAAATGCAAGTGTATTTACGTGCACTTTAAAAAATATATATATATTCAGGGACAGTGGATAGGAGCTGTGAAGAAACCTGTATTAAGAATATTCCTTAATTTTCTTTTCACTTTTTCAGATGTGCTCCAAACATGGAACGGACTTTCTTGAGTACAAATGCCGTTACTGCTGTTCTGTCGCTGTGTTTTTCTGCTTTGGGACCACACACTTCTGCAATGCCTGTCATGATGACTTCCAGAGAATGACCAGTATCCCCAAAGAAGAGCTGCCTCATTGTCCTGCTGGTAAATTTAAATTCCTTTAAAATGTACACCAGTTAATTTCATTACGTTTTTGAGTCATGAAGTATCTGTGTCTTTGACAGGCCCTAAGGGTAAACAGCTGGAGGGGAGTGAGTGTCCCTTGCATGTTGTGCATCCTCCAACTGGAGAGGAGTTTGCACTGGGCTGTGGCGTGTGCAGAAATGCTCATACCTTCTAAACGTCTGGGTCCCATGTAAGTTGCTGTCCGAGTCCTTGTTTTACCTGCAACTGCAGACTCCTGCTTCAGCCCAGTCTGAGAGGACTGTCTGGATGTCTGGCTTTGAGGAAGCAGTGATGCAGCACTGTGCTTCGAGATTCCGTCTCTCTCTCTCTCTCTCTCTCTCTCTCTCTCTCTCAACAGACCCTGAAGAGCCCAGGAAAAAGTAAAACTATGGAGAAAAAAAAACAAAAAAAACAACATGTGACATGTCTGCATGCAGCCGTTGTAACCCTCGGCTCCCTTAAACGTTGCTCACCACCTGATCACTGAATTTTACCAATATGGAAACTGACTCTTTTCCTAATTCTGTACAGTATTCTCCTCTGTTGAGTGCATTATGGCTTAGCAGAAAAGACTCCAGATTATATACGTGGACTGTCAAGAATGTTATGATGGCAGGAAAATAGTGTACGATTTATCTAATCTTGTATATAATGATAATATCCAAAATAGGTGTATTCAGATGTTGCTACTCTACACTTCAGTTTTGTTTGATATTCTGGGTTTTGTTTTGAGCCAGAACTTTTAATGAAGTGCAATACTGGGTGTGCCTCCTATCTTGCAGCTGTAAACATGGAATGTATGTCAATAAAGCAACTGTACATTTTTATACAGTGATACACGCTGCTGTGTTTTCACCTGGCAAATATAGCATCATCTTTGTGCTCAGAAAACTTTGATGGGCCTACATCTGTCGCGTGTGGGGGTTAACAGGAACCCTTTCAACTCCTCAGTGATATAATGTGGTACAAAACCATTTTCTGTCTTTTTAAAACCATAAAAGGTGAGTATGTTCTATTATTGTATTGTAAAAATAGAACACAGAAATCTTTGGGATGGGGCCAGTCTACACACCTAAAAAGATTATTAGACTTTGTGAACTTTTTGGAAGTGTGAGAATGTGTGGAAGTGTGATAAACAGCTGCTGTAAAAGAAAATAATGCTACCTGTAAATCTGCTCTGTATTGTCTGTGGTGGATAGAGTTGGGTGGTAATAAACCAGATCCTCTGTTCTGCAAGGTACATTACAAATGTCTCGTGTATTTTTTTTTTTCCTACTCAAAGAATTAACCTTGGCACTTACACGTGCTACAATATTTTAACATCAAAGAGTGAAATCCCCAGAGAAAATGAGATTAATGTCCAGAATATATGATCTGTAACTAATACATTAGTGTAGGATAGCATGATCATTTGACCTGCTGATGTACTACACCATCCACATGCTGAAAGTGTGTTCCGCCAATCATTTCTTCAGCAGGATGATATTAACCACTCTGAACACTGCTTTGCAACCTGCTCTCTGTCGGGGAGGAGGAAAAGATTGTGCTCAGTACTGTACAACACTAAACACAAATCCACTCGCATGCAATAGAGTTTGTCCACTCTACATTTTAAGTTATTTATATGAAGCTGAAGTCAAGCACCTCATTCTGAAAAGTACAGAAGTGCTGTCTCTTGAGCAGTAAAAGGATTGGCTCTCCTCCTATCCTGTGTGGTGACTGATGAGCGCTGTCATGCTGAAGGGATTTGACGGGATGTGATTTATGACGTTGTTTTGTTTTTGTTTTGTTTTTTTTTACAATGCATTGTGGGATTAGTAGTTCCTTACAATCTTATCAAGTAAAGTTTATTTCCATAGGTTTTATTAAATTTAAATACAATGTAGTGGTCATGATTTGTGCCGCAGTAAGTTGAATCTACTGAACGAGTAAAACTGTTTGTGGAGGTAACTGGAAGGAATATTTACTTCTCGTGTTTAGGCACATACTCAGGTACACATCTCCCATGATCCTTCGCTCTCCGTTACAAAACAACAACAACGCCATTTTTAGAGATCCAAGGCAACTGAAGATCCACCGCGCCAGACAGCTCGAGCGCAGGAATTAGGTCATTTCACAGTGACACAGAGAGAGAGAGAGAGGGAGAGAGAGAGAGAGAGAGAGAGAGGGGGGCGGTAATAAGAAATGAAAACGTTGTTTGAAGTTGTTTAAAGCAGCTTAGCTAACCATAAGCTTCAAATGCGCCACATCTTGCTGGTTCAGATGTGTAGGAGCGCGAGTCCAGGCTTGTAGCACACTGGCTCTTCACTGCTTCAGCAAGACTTCTCTACTGACCAAACTGCAATCAGGTAATCAGCTAGCTCAGACATGTGCCCTAGAGAAAGGTGAAAACAGTAACTGAGCCGCTTGCTGTTTGTGTAGACAACTGAACGTCAGATATTCATTCATCTGCTAGCTGTTACAAACTCAAGATCAATCTGCATCACCTGCAGAATACATCCAGACATCAGCTCATTTGCTTGGAGATTATAACAAGTTATTAGTGATAGCGTGCTCTTTGCAGGTGTTTTTGTTTGTTTGTTTGTTTTCTAAATGACATGCATCAGTATAAATCTACACCAGGGGCATGCAATAAGAAACAAGTGAAAATATAGAAACAAACAAACAAAACACACCATGTAAGAAAAATGCTAGATTTTTTTACACAAAACAAAGAAAGTTTTCTTGATTTCATGAACTAGTTCATTTTTGCACATAGCATTCCATATCTGTCAAAAAGGCACAAAAATAATCCTTTATCAGTAAAATGATTAAATTACAAACCAAAATATTCTTTTTCCAGTTCTCTTTCATAATAAGTGAACTCCAGATAATATATTTTCTAAGTACAGGTTGTATTCACTGGGGAATGATCCCAAAATAATACATAATAATGCCATATGCTTTGCCCATGCTTTCGAGGAAGGGGGTCTCTGGATGTGATTTACAAACAAGAGCAGCTTGTATCAATATCCATTTCAAATATTGTCACCAGGAAGGATTAGACAGAAGTGATGGATAAGATGTTTGCAAATGCCAAACGTGATGTTTTATTATTTTTATTAATAATATGAGTGATTATTATTATTCAGCGTGTTGTTTTATTTGCTGTATTTTTTTAAATTCTTTTTTTTTTTTTTTAAATTTATGTTCACGTTTTCAAGAATGAAAAGAAGATTAATCAGACACAAAGAGGCCAGCGGCTCGTCCTGTGAGGAGCAGATGGAGGTTTGCAAGAAAGTTAGACGTCCCAGTGAGGACTGTGGAGATGTGGCGTCCTGGGCATGGTTACCGCAGGAGATCCTGCTGCGTGTCTTTCAGTACTTGCCCTTGCTGGATCGAGCCTTTGCCTCTCAGGTGTGCCGTGGATGGAATGAAGCTTTTCACATGCCTGAGCTCTGGAGGTGCTTCGAGTTCGAGCTCAACCAACCTGCGAGCTCCTACTTGAAGGCCACCCATCCTGATCTCATCAAGCAGATCATCAAGAAGCACTCTAATCATTTACAGTATGTCAGTTTTAAGGTGAGGGGGATGTTTGGATGTGTGTTTTATTGTGAGTGATTTTTATACGAGTAGGCATACAGGAATAAGGAAATTACAAAGAAATTTCTAGATGTTGTCTGGTTATCATTTAGGCTTTGCACTGGTTAACATTGTACGAAATGTGCGTGCAGGTGGACAGCAGTACAGAATCAGCAGAGGCAGCCTGCAACATCCTGTCTCAGCTTGTAAACTGCTCGATAAAGACCCTCGGCCTCATTTCCACAGCACGCCCAAGCTTTATGGAGTTAACAAAGGTAAACATCTGAAGAAACCTCATGGAAGGCTTTTTTTTGACAAAATGACTTGTCTCTGTCTAAATGTGTAAAGCTTCCTCTTTTAATCTTTCCAGTCCCACTTCATTTCTGCACTGACTGTGGTGTTTGTCAACTCCAAATCTCTGTCGTCACTCAAGATAGATGACACGCCTGTTGATGACCCATCACTCAAGGTCTTGGTGGCCAACAACAGTGACACACTCAAACTGCTAAAAATGAGCAGCTGCCCCCATGTCTCTCCTGCTGGTAGTCTTATTTTCATTTAAGTGTTCTTAAAGATTTGAATTGGATGTATGGATGACACTTGTTTATAACTAGAAAAACCAAAGTTCTTGCCTGCAGTCATGGGAAAAAGAAAGTACACCGTCCTTCAGTTCTGTGTTTTTATCTGTCAGGGCCTAAATAACAACTGTGTGGTCCTCACCAACTTCTGTTAACAAACAGATAACCTCAGGTGACGATAAAAAACACAACAGATTTCAACATGTAGTAATTTTCCTCAGAAAGTAAACCAACATTCAGAAAACCAGGTAAGGGAAAAAATAAGTACACCCTATAATTCAGTAACATGTAGAACCACCTTTAGCAAAGAAAATAACTTGGAAGTAAATGTTTTTCTGTAGGACTTTCTCAGTCTCTCACATGTTTTTGGAGAAATTTTGGCCCACGCTTCATTACATTGATGTTTGAGGGCATTCGTTTATGCACAGCTCTCTGAATATCCTCACAGCATCTCAGTGGGGTTGAAGTCCGGACTTTGACTTGGCCATTCCAACACCTTGATTTCTGTCGATTTGCTGGTGTGCTTTAGATTATTGTCCTGTTGCATGACCCAATTTCAGCCCAGCTTAAGCTGCTGGATAGATGGCCTCATGTTTGTCTCAAGAATATTCTGGTAGAAAGTGGAGTTCATCATTGTCTCGATGACTGAACGTCTCCCAAGTCCTGTGGCTGCAGAACCAACTCACATCACCCCTCCACCATCATGCTTGACAGTAGGTTCGAGGTGTTTGTGGTGATACGCTGTGTTTGGTTTTTGCCAAACATGGCACTGTGCATGATGACCAGACATCTCTTCCTTGGTCCAAAGGATATTGTCGATTCTGTTGAATCGTGAATTTCAAATTATTTGGAGATTACCTTATAACCCTTCCCAGATTGACGTGCAACAACAATTGCCGCTCTCTGGACCTGCCTGATCCAGCCTGATGCCCTGCTCCTGGTTGGATTTCTCATTACTTGGAAACCACTCGCTGTTGCTGAGAATGGCCCCACACGGACAGCCTAAAGATACATGAGATTACTGTAGATGGTACCACTTAGAAACCATCAAGACTGTTTATGACTACAATTGATATGAACAGTTTTGCTACAGTGGTTTAGGACTACAATTGCTATGATAGCTTTAGGACAGAAATTCTCACAAACAGTTTTGCACTCAATCAGTGAACACTTGATAACTTCAACAAAATAGACTTCATGTGTAAGCTATAATGAATTTCCTGGTTACACAATTGCACTTTTTGCACCATGTAGTACACAGTTATAGAAGGGAATTATTTATAATCACATTATTCATGTCACTCAGAAGAGGATGTGTTCCCTTTTGAGTCTGGTTCCTCTCAAGGTTTCTTCCTCTCAGTTTTTCTGTCGTCTCAGAAGGTCATGGCTGATGTCTTTTCTCCTTGGCATGTTATTTTGGCCCTGATAAATAAAACCCTACAATTGAAGGAGGGTGTACTTTCTTTTTCCCATGAATGTATGTAATAAGATTTCAGCTGTGTTACATATAAATGTCATCAAGGAAATCCTACTCATTGCCAAAGAGGCTTCCCACTCCTGCACCTGTCACCTGTGCCTCATTCGTGATTAGGTTGTGTGAGAGGTTTCTGCAGAATGTCCTAGGTGTTGCATAGCCACAGGAAGGAGTTGGGGTTTCCTTTGGAACAGAACAGGAACTTAAGCAGACAACAATGTGATTCATATGTGTTTTGTCTTGAAAAAGGTTGTAGAATCAGATTTGATATGATTATGTGCATGTAGGCCATATAGTGGATTGTGTATTGAATGAACACAGAAATCTTTTTTTGTGGGAAATAGTGATGTAGCCCTGTCCCATACCCAAAGACCAAGGGGATGCAAACCTTTGCTCTCAGCCATATGTTAGCCTTTTGCTGTAAATTGGTCAACATCAGATTACATCCGTTAGGATTGGAAAACCCTATGCCATGTGACTGGATACAAAGAGTTACTCATATGTAACTCTAGCCACTTATATTTCAAATCAGATAGTCATCATATTTCATTGTTTTTCGCCTTTAGATTTTCCAAGAATGGGGTCTAGAAAACACCATGGGAAATTGCTCGAGCTGATTTTGGCAAAAGAACCAAAAAAATAAATAAATAAATAATAATAATAATAATAATAATAATAATCAGGGCTTTGATCAAAATTTAGTTTTTCTGCCAGTAATATACTTTGCCAAGAGACTGATGTGGATGATGTTGATAATCAAAGCGATAATCAGCATTATCTACTGTAAGTACTTACCTTCAATGTTGTTTTTCAAAGTAGATTTGGTTAGACATAGAAGTAGGTGTGTTGTCTTTCGGTGGAGTTGGAATGAAACGTTTTCAGTTTTGGGTGTAAACCAGACTTTAAAATACTTTAACTTTACGTCCGGTTGAGATATGTGCAAAAAAAAAGAAACGTATTTCTCTTCAAGCCTGGAGTTTTCAGAACCTTATAAAGTAGAAAATGTCTCAGTTTGACCGTGTAAAGGGTTTTTCACAGGCCGACACACACATAATATGAGGTACTTCAATATTAATTCATCTTTCAAAATGTCAGAGTTTGTTGAAAGAATTGCAGAATGATCCTTTAACTCTGCTGCTCGGCAGGAATCCTGTGTGTTGCAGATCAGTGCCACGGCTTGAGGGAGCTGGCACTGAATTACCACTTGCTGAGTGACGAGCTCCTCCTTGCGCTTTCCTCAGAGAAACATGTGCATCTGGAGCACCTACGCATCGATGTTGTGAGTGAGAACCCAGGTCAGCAGTTTCACACCATCAAAAAAAGCAGCTGGGATGCCATGGTGCGCCACTCGCCCAAGTTCAACCTCGTCATGTACTTCTTCCTCTATGAGGATGAGTTTGAGCCCTTCTTCCGGGATGAGATTCCTGTCACACACCTCTACTTCGGCCGTTCAGTCAGTAAGGAGGTGCTCGGGCGCGTGGGCATGAACTGCCCTCGCCTCGTGGAGCTGGTGGTGTGTGCTAACGGCTTGCGTCCTCTGGACGAGGAGCTGATTCGCATCGCTGAGCGCTGTACACAGCTGTCGGCCATCGGCCTGGGCGAGTGCGAAGTGTCCTGCAGCGCCTTTGTGGAGTTTGTGAGGATGTGTGGGAGACGCCTCACACAGCTCTCCATCATGGAGGAGGTGCTCATCCCTGACCACAAGTACAGCCTGGATGAGATCCACTGGGAGGTTTCAAGACACCTCGGCCGTGTCTGGTTCCCGGATATGATGCCTACCTGGTAAGGCATTTGCAGACTTGTTCGAGCACCAGATTATTGGATTCATTGCCAGCACATCAAGCTTATTACTTTACCCTATAAGGCAGTTGTAAACTCTTCAGTGTATTACAGATCTTTCCTTGGTGTTTGAGATGTTGTAGTATTCAGTGTGGCAGGATGTATCAGTGGTGTTTTGGTATTACTAACAAAAGTGTGTCAAGAGTTTGAGGACACACTGGTGTAAACACATTATTAGCATAGTATGGCTTATTTTTTTATATTTTATTTTTGCTGTATACCTATGTCTATATGCTGACAGTCATGAAAGAATAAGCTTTTATCTCTCTCATCATTGAAACTACAGCTGTTTTATCACAATTGTACAATGCTGTGTGGTTCGTTCATGTAGCTATATATTTCACCTGTTTAGTTTTTTTTTGTTTTTTTTTTTTGTCAAAAAGCTTTGCCTTTACAGTTTAATCT
>CM040979.1:14680841-14788893 GCA_022985145.1 Pangasius djambal | reverse complement strand
ATATATATTTATATATATATATTTATATATATATATATATATTTTTTTTTTTTTTAATAAAGGAACAGTCAGTAGGTAGCTTCTTTCTAGTAGGAGTGGGTGATATGACAAACATCATAACACAACCCTGTAAGGCATTTCTACAATCCATGATATGTATTACGATTTTTTTTTCTCTGAAGAAACTTCCAGCAAAAGTGTTACAAAAAAAAAAAACATTTTTTTTTATATTTAAAATAACATTTTATTAATAAAAAAATAATACTGAAAAGGAGAAACAAATCTATAAAAATCTTTTTACAATTTTAAAGATTAAATATGAAATTTTAACTAAATAAACTGCATTGTAGGTTTGCAGTAAAAAAAAAAAAAAAAAAAAAGTGATAAACATCGTTTAACATAAAGATATCATGATATCCATGAAATCTCGGAAAGCGCATTGTGACGTTATGATAGCAATATTATATCGTCATATCGCCCAGTCTTACTTTCTAGTAGGTGATTCTGAGTGATTATCACTTCAGAGCCTGTATCTTATGTTTCCCTCTATGTGTTTTAAGAAGTGATGTATCACAAACCTGTTGCTTGCCATTTGCCAAGTGACAGGAAATGGGCTGGAGAATTTTTACTTTGTATACAGACTGTGAGAAATGTAGCAATAAGCTGAAACAAAACTGGAATTTTTACAATATTATTAAGTTAATATTTCTGATCCGCAGTTATGCTGTGAAATTCGTTTTTCAACCAGGTGTACAATCTGGGATATAACATGTTTACTCATCCTATAGACATATATATATAGATATAGATATAAACAGATTTCTGTTACTCTGGGGACCTTTGATTGAGATGACATGAATTTGTACTAATGGTTTAAAGGCACTTTATATGCATACCAAATTAACTACAGAAACTTAAGTGCAAACACAGAAGAAGGTAAGATGGAGGTAGCTATTATTATTATTGTTGTTATTATTATTATTATTTTTTTTGCACTTTGTAAATAATTTGGATCTGGCGAGTGCATAGTAATCTGTTTAACAGCTTAGCATATACAGGGTGTTATAGATTCGTTTAGAAATGCTAGCTGTGGCTTTGCAAAACAGTTCATCCAGACATAATTTAGTGCTAAATACTAAACTGTTTACAGGCTTTTCTTCCTGGTTTCATTGTTTGTATGAGATGTAAAGCATAACATTTATTCTGACCCTAATTGCTGGTGTATTTAATGATTGTTCAAACTGTGTGATATATAAAAGGTAACGTTTATATAATTATATAAAAAAACGATTATATAAAAAGGTAACTTATTTATTCAGGGTTTGAAGTGTCACTGATTTTATATATATATATATATATAATCTCAAGCAGGTTATTACAGGTGATCAGGTTATTACATTTAACCATTTAATTACAGTGACCATTGTACTTTATGATGTATGTTAACACTGCTATATGATATTGTCCCATCAAATACATTAATATATAAATAATGCGTACAGTATTTAGGATAGAGCACAAACCACTGACTATCAGCACAGACCTGATAGAACTGATTCTTGGTCTAATAAAAGGACTATAAATGAAAAAAGCTTTAGAAGCAGGAAATCACTTAGTTTCTAGCACAGCTCAGTGCTACAAAAATACATTTGATTCTATTTTTTTTGCTTTTACCCAAGAGAATATGAGAAAAAGTCACTTTTAGGTTGCGATGGCTGTTTGGGTTTATTAGGTGTATGTGTCATAAGCAATGTTCTGTATCTGATGAGTTATTTAACCAAAACTGTTAAATAAATAAGCTGTGTTGTCTTTGGGAAAACTTTAATTTGTGAGTCTGTGCTTAGTCAATTCCAGCATCTTAACCTGCATCACATCATGCATTGTTCAAATAAATAAATTTCTGTTGTGCACTCGATGATTATTTTAAATGTTACACATTTAATGTGGTTATACATTAATTCAATACTTTAATTAGTGATGTACACAATAAAACATGACCGGGCGTGCTGTGTTATATTATTATAAAATAATCAACGACAGGGTGTTGTGAGGCAGCCCACAGTTGATTATTTTTCAATAACAGCATGTCCTGAAGTGATTTATACTGCAACAATCTGCCAAAGATTACAAATTTTATTAAGTAAAGAACATATAATTAATGATGCATCAAACGTTTGTGTTTGTAGTTACACGTAATGCTTCAAAAATTGTCTGTGACTAGTTAGTTTCTGTTATCACTCGTTATAACCACTATAAAAAGTTGTTCCCTCACCAACCTCTAGTTTTTTTTAGTTATTAAACAACAAAAATTCAGTTTAGGTTACTGAGAAACCAGAAAGCCTGCCTTGCTGAAGACTCCTGAGTTAGAAAATTTAGTCACAATTCTGCTTGTTGACTGTTGCAAAGCAATGACACTGGAGTCTCCTTCTAAAAACGCTAAATAAACCTCTCCTCACAGAACACTCGCAGACATTTTAAAAATCTGTTTACATGGAGTATCCTCCATACAATTCCCTGTGGAATTTGTTGCAAGATGAACAATAACATATTAGAATGAGCACATTCATATAAATCTGTGATTTGCCTTGCAGCCAGATCTACTGTCTGAGCCGTGCTTTTATAGAAAATGAAATGAACACTTTCTGACCAATCAGAATCGAGCCTTCAACAGCACTGGTATTTACAACAGAACACATGACTTCATACTTACTCATCTCATCTCCAGCAAAGCTTAACATGTGGAAATAATCACTGACTGTAATCAGGAGTAACAAATGACTGTTTCATGTGCAATGCTGTCATAACTCAGATTTACAGAGGAAAAGAGAAAAAAAAACTGCTTTCGTCATGGCAGAGGAACTTCTTCATATGTAATTTGGATGTAGGGGGGCTTCATTGGCAAGTGCCAATACTCAAAGTTGTAGAACAAATAGAAAGTCTTCTCCAGTACTACTTTTTTATAGGCTTCCACCAGGCTGAGGATGAACTGAAGCACTGACTGGTGAGGCTGAAAAGAATGGTAAAACTTTCTGATATCTGTGGCCAGGGTTTTCATTGAGGGTTGATCAAAGATGCCATCATCTCCAAGATAGGTAGGCTCACCGCTGAACAAGTAGATTTTGGTGTAGTTTGTCTGAGTTTTGCTTGAAAGCTTGGCTCCTAGTTCTGCCAATTTCCTGTATGTGCGGTGTACAAACTGTGAACAGTCATACGAGTCGAACCATGTGGTTGAGTTGGGTCCTAGGTCTGACCGCACTGTCCATGTCTCATAATAAATACCCGTCTCGTTGTCCTCTTGAACCCACTGCGCCAGATCATTAAACTGCTCACCTATGACGGACAACAGTGACACACTGAACACAGAATCATAAACCAATATTACTAAAACCATCTGCACACGTGCACAGCTTCTTACCAGAAATCTCTCCCACTTTCTCCAGTGTTCCATTCTGTTTCCAGTGCACATCATCTATTCCCTCAAAGAAGCACGCGGCACCCTGATTGCACCAAAAAGGAGCCATTATGTCCTCCCTGACATGGGGAAAAGTGCAGTTTCCAAGCTGGAAAAGCTCGTACCATTCCATGGTATAGTTTCTTCCTGTCTCGGAGCTGGCAAATCCAATGGCATCATGCATTATATGCTGAAAGCAGAAGAAGCGTTCTTAATGCTACTTATCATAATAGAGCCTATTAGACTTCAGCTATATTATAAACTTACAAATTTCCCCAAAAGATCTCCATATTTGAATTCCCACACGGGAGTTTGAAGTCTAAACACGGAAATGACATCGCTGTCTCTCATGTAGGGGATGCGACCATCCGGGTCTCCAGTCGGGCAAAATGGGTAAAGCGCTTGGCAGTAAGGGTCAGTGGGAGGACGACGGTCGAATCGCCTAGACATTTACCCACACACACACACACACACACACACACACACACACACACACAGAGTCAGGAATGCAATCTAGATCATGGGATCTCAAACTTTTGGCAGCCAGGGACTGTAAAATAAATTCAGTTTTATAAACACAACCGAACTATTAGAATATTAGGCTCATTATTTAATTGTGTACAATAATTTCCTGGCTATTTATTGGAGCCAGGAAGGTTGTTGTTTGTTTTTCTGAACTCTTCACCGGAACACATTACAATCCAGTTGAGAATATTTGTAGGCTTCCTTGTTTTGGAGTTTTTAAGATTTGGATTAAACCCATCTGAATCAAGTGATCAGTTAAACAGGCTGATAACAGGAAAATAACCCAATAACAATTCAAAGATAATAACTTTAATAATAGTGGCTGTGTTTTACAGATGCTTGGAAGCACTCTTCTAGACAACATATTTTCTGTTCAGCAGAATGGAGGAATGGTGGAGGCCATGGAAAAGATACAGTGCACACACATTATAATTCACCTGTTTATAAGAACATCTACCTTGGCAGTGAATACAGGTTACTACACTGTTCTCACAGCATTAATTAGTGAGAAAGTGTGAGAAAGAGTGCAATAAAAGAGAGGGAAAATGCACAGGTCACATATTAATGCTCGCAGGCTGAAGTTTATAAATTAGAGGCGAAAGACTGGAGGTGTGTTATCTTACCTGTAAGGAACAGGCCAAACTCTCTTTCCACTAATATTCCGAGAACTGATCAAAACCAGGAAACAGATCAGAATGAGAAAATAAAAACATTTAACAGTCATGTTTGAAGGTTCATGTTAGACTTCTCTGTGCTGAAGCTTTGTCTTCCGCGGCAGAGGCACTTCCTCATTTCGCCACATGACTGCGGTCACGTGGTTTCTAAATCCAATAACAAGCCTCGTGACACGCGGCTGTAGAAGTGCTGTGTGTGCTGAGACTCACACTGGCACTGTGTGCTGCTCTCTCTACACTCTACACACTAAAATAACACACTCTTGTGATATCTTAACCCTGTCATGGATAGCTCACACTGAGTCAGTCTTAACAGTCAGTTTAAGGTTGTTTATAAGATTCACATAATCACATGATTCATTCAGCATAAATCATTATCCTGACTTCTATTGCTCTCTAAACTAGTTGTTATCATCACTGCAGCATGTCATCAGTATATTTTTTTTTACAAAACTTCTACACAAAATGTGCCAGAGTTCAACGCTTAGCTTTTTTTTTTACACTCCTAAAAAGAATATTGATATATTTTGTGTAAGTTATATTTTCTATCATTGGTCATAAACATTAAATATTTTAGACCTGAATGTTAGTTTTTGTTTATAAACACACTGGAAGGAATCCCCTTTTTTACTCATAGGATTCCTACACATGGACAATCCATTTACTTTTTAATAAAAGAAATATTGAAGAAAAAGTCAAGATTCATAACATTCATACAACATGCAATTTCAAATAATAATAATAATAATAATAATAATAATAATAATAATAATAATAATCCCTAAAAGTGATTTATGCATGAAAAGAAATAAGAAAAGGATAAGAACAGGATAAGATAAATCCAACCTGTAGTTTATAAATATTAAAATAGTAGAAATCACATTTGAAAAATCTGCTGTAAAAGACTAACATACTGCGCATGTCTGTTCTAGGCGAGGGCAACACGCGCGTTGTCATGGTAACGGCAAGCGCAACGGATCCTCGCTCTGTGCAGTTAGCTAGTTTATTAGCGGATATCTGCGTGTTAACTGGGATAAACATGTCGGACGCTGGATCTGAGGAATTTGAAGATGAGCAAACCTTTCATGGAGTAAGTAGGTCAACTTCCTTGGGGCATTTTTTTTACGGTCAGTTGTGGAGTAAGGTGTCTATTATACCTAATCACCGTGTGTGTGTGTGTGTGTGTGTGTGTGTGTGTGTGTGTGTGTAAGGAGTATGAAGGTGAGCGGAATGAAGCAGGAGAGAGGCATGGTGCTGGCAGAGCAGTGCTGCCTAATGGAGACATCTACCAGGGAATGTATGAACATGGCAGCAGATGTGGACAGGTATTTCACAGAGACTACTAAAACATGCTGGAATTCATTCCAAGTGGCTACAGAACAGACAGTGAACCCTGTGTATGCTGTTTATGAACTGAATCAGATACTACAGTGGCTTAGCACAGGGCTTCCCAAACCGTTTTTTGTCAGCTGAACCCCTTCAGCATAAATTATTTACCTTTATGGGACATTAAATAAGTGAAACTTTGTAATAAAGGCCAAAACATGTTCCACATTGCATGCCATTTGTCAGTTTCTGAAATATATTCATATTTCATATATTCATATAACATCTTTCATCTTTACTATATATATGCATTTTTGTATTACAGTTTTAACTTGTAAACATATATATATATTACAATTTTAATCTATGTGACTGACATTTCTATGACCCCCCTATAACGCCACCACGAACTCTGAGGGGTTCACAAACCCCTGGTTGGGAAACTTTGGCGTAGCATATATATGAAAGGAGAGACAAGAAAAGATTAGCATGTTTTGCTTAAAAAAAAAATAGACCCAGACAAAAATATGTTATAACTTAGTTAACTAGTTAACATATAAGTTAACTAGAAGTTAGATTGCTTTATCTTTCCACTGAAAACTTGCCTTCCATCTGTAAAACGTCCAAAACCTTTGTTTAAAAAAAATCCTTTAGGTAATTAGTAATTTCATTTTCTTAAGTCAGTTTAAGTTTAATGGTACGGACCAACAAAGTACAACTCATGCAGAACATCTTCTGTAACGGATTCTGTTAGTATAAACTATTTCTGCTGCTTTATAAATCAAAGTCAGTGTTTTGGTGTATATCAGATTGTCTGAATGGCCCCAAAGTTTAGGATTGTATTGTTTTGGATTGTTAAATTTACTGACAATGGCAAACGTCCAGAGCTGCCTTTAGTGTTAATGACCTGAAGCAGTGATGGCACTGTGTATAAATGCAATTATTTAAAATGTAAAAAAAAAATTTTTTTACAGGCCTGATTATTTTCTGAATTATGTGATTTACTGTGTATATACTGAGGATCTATACATATTTAATAATAATTATTTATAGATTATTTAAAAAGTCTTTATGTTCTTTATTTTTGTTTGACTGGATCTAAACTCTTCACTATGCGCTGTCATATAAATGTCACCTGTTTCTGTGTGTGGTTTGTCAGGGAACCTACAGATTTAAGAATGGGGCTCGATACATAGGGGAGTATTACATGAACCTGAAACATGGACAAGGTGTTTTCTATTACCCTGATGGTTCCAAGTACGATGGTGAGAGTTTTTTTAAAGTATGTGGGGAGTTTCAAGGTGAATGTATGTGACACTAAGTGTCTGTGTGTCTTGCATTGGGTTAGGCTCATGGGTGGAAGACCAGCGTCAGGGTCACGGGATTTACACATATCCTAATGGAGACAGCTATGATGGGGATTGGCTGCATCATCAAAGGTCTATCATTAACATTTAATTTCAAACGTATTATTAACATCTTATACATATCAAACTATAACATTTCCAGCTTGGAGAAGTTTGGCCCTCAATAGAGTTTATTATAAATCACATATTCATTGTAAGTCTCTGTATATGTAGGTATTGTCTTATACATACTATATATAGGTATTTATCTGCTAACTTTATTACATTTCCTTCTCTTTCTGTCTCACAGACATGGGGAAGGTGTGTACACATACCATGAAACGGGGTCTAAGCATGCTGGCATATGGGTTATGGGTAAGATGGAGTCAGTGGGAGAGTTAATCCATCTAAACCACAAATACCAAGGCAACTTTCACAACAATCATGTAAGATCTGGTCCTTTCCCCCCAACAAACTCTTTACTCAAGAAGCACACACTTGTTTTAGTTTCCTCTTATTTATTAAGACTTTTTGCAGCCCTCAGGTGCAGGGAAGTATGTGTTTGACAATGGATGTGAGCAGCATGGGGAGTATCTGCGGGTAGATCAGGTAATGGCTGTGTGTGTTTCTGGTGTGTTACAGGAATGAAGGCAGGGCAGTGTGTCTGAAATATAAACATGTGAAAGGAAATGAACATATCGAACAATGCTGTAATTCAGATGTGAAGTTTGGTGTGCTGGATGTGTCAGATTAATGAATTGTGTTACTGATTAAAGTCATTTCCCCCTGCTGAAACTCCAGCCAGTACTAAATGAGAGGACCATTAAGGATGAGAAGACTATGAAGTTGCATTCTCCCTACCCTCCTCAGGGGGAGCGCTTTATTTCCATTGCAGTCTTTGGAGAAGAGGTTTTGTGGCAATGGTTTAATGACAGTCTGTTGCTGTGCCTTTCATCTATAGTATAGTTGCACTGTTGCCCTTGTGCATGCCGACGAGGGCTTGTGAAAGTAAAAGACCTAACCTCTTGTTGCTAGAAGGTTTGATTTAAGAGAATCTGTAGTCAGTCACTGGAGTTTCATATGTTTTAACATTATGCATGTGTGTATGTATAATGTCAAAGCATTAGCATCTATGCAGTTCCCAGAAAGACTGAGATGTGAGATTGTAATAAGTACATAGTGTAAGTTTGCATCAGTGCAATTTTTCATCATTTCAGTCTTTGGCCTGCAGGATAAAGGAGACGCAGAAGAGGAGGAGCTTGTCACTACCACTGTTCTGAAATGGAAACCCAAAGCTTTGACGTGCTTATCATCTCACATCTCTGATCCACCATGTCTAAAGGATAATGCCTCTTCGGGTATGCCCGTACCGTGTGTCCAAATACCTGCACTGACTGGACAGCCAGTATTTTCTGCCAGTAATTTTACTGTAATCTCATAAATAGTTTTTGTTTGCATTCCTACTTGTACAGTTTATACTATTTATACTATTAGTAACATCATATCAGTGAGGTTATGAATACAATAAATCTTGTTAGTTTAATTCTAGTCTTCTTCTTTGTCTTGTAGGCCAGGGCTTGTCTGACGAGGGAAAGGCTCAGACACCCCTGGAAGAGCAGAACATGAGGCAGAGCCCTGCACCAGAAACCAGTTAATTATGGCAAATGGTAGAGTGACTGGAATATATGTGAGAAATAACACATGATAGACTGTGCGGTTATATGGCAATACACGCCGGGGTGGTGTGATACGGCCCTACGCCAAGCAGAGTGCTGTTACCACCATGAGGTGGTTTATTTTCGTAAACCCACACGGTCTGGAGTGCGTTATTCCACTTATAACATAGCGATTTTGCCAATGATCACAACATTTCATTTATTAATGAAAGACACACCTCGCTTTTTAATAATTTAAAGTTAGATTTAACTTTCCGGAAGTTAGTAAGTTAGTTCATGTTAGCACTTATGTTATAATAACACTAAACAGTTGTTCCATCACGAGTATCTCCTTCTCTCTCTCTCTCTCTCTCTCTCTCTCTCTCTCTCTCTCTCTCGCAGAAGGCACAGCTTGTCATTTTTAGTGAAAATCCAGAAAGCACAAACTCTGTCCTCAAGACTTTCCTCTGCTGAGAAACTTTGCAAAGCAAAATTTATGCAAAGCATAAATTTTAAATAAATGTCTCCTAACAAAAAAAAAAACCTTCACCACATCAACGAATATGTTTTTCTTTGTTAAACAACACCACATTATTATTTTTTAAAAATCTGTTTATTATTCGTCTTAGATTCTGTGGACTGTCCTCTGTACAAGTCCCTGTGTATGAGCTGTTACTGTAGAAATAATACCATATTAGAACAAGTGCATTAATATGAACCTTTCATTTATGTTATAGCCAGAACTCCTGTCTGAGCCATTCTGTTTAAACAAAAATAATAAAATAAAAACCTTCTGACCAGATCAGCATTGAGAATTCAACCATGCTGTGGTATAACAGTGGTATAATGCTATTAAAATCTGTACATTAAACTGATTATTACTATTATTTGTGGCTATTGCCAAATACTATAGGTCCACATGGGATTCCTTTGGTTCTCTGGTTTACTCCAACCTCCCAAAAACATGCCAGTAGGCAGATGGGCTGCACTAAATCACCCCAGGTGTGAATGTGTGTGCCGCCCTACGATGGACCGGTGTCCCATTCAGGGCATATTCCCACCTCACACTCAGCATTCCTGGGATTGGTCCCACTGTGACCCTGACCAGGAAGTGCGTTCTGAAGATGAATGAATGAATCTTGTCAAATGTAGGTCATACACAGGATAACAAAATTAACAAACAAGATTAACAAAATCATTATTCCATTATATTGTTTTATGAGCCAGCTGCACTCAGGCAACAATGTATTTTCTTTATATGGTCAGCAGGGGGCAGTGTATACTACCTGGAACACTATTTTCTTGGCTCAGGAGTTTTGTTTACTCATTTCATATACAAATATATCCAGCAAAGGAGTAACTGCAATATACTTCACCAATAAGTATAGAGGTTTGTGCTGTCGAAAGAAGACATTTCGCAGACGTAGAGGTCCCTTATCAGTAAGCAGAGTGAAGATGAAACCATATTCAAAATTCTTAGATGTTTAAAGAATAATGTTCATTCTGTGGGGTTCCAATGGCCAAGTGTGTAGATAGGTTTTCTCCTGACATTATTCCTGCCATAGCAATAATTAACAATGAATACAATATCATAAATGTTATAGCCATTCATACTGTATAGAAGGTCTTTAAACATATGCTGTATTTGTATTTGGGTAGGAAATTAGCTGAATGGTCTTTATTTAAAAAGCAATATATATTCTTGACCAAGTTGCTGTTTACATTCCTTGGAAACAGGTGAACAGTGCTACAGGTTTGAATTACAACTGAGTCACTGTGGTTGGTGCTATAGGGGTGTTTTGTATTCAGTTACACCTTTATTTACTTTCAACTTCCTGCTTTACTTTCCACTTTCTGCTTAATCTTTTAGCGACTTAACAGCACAGTCTTCAAGACAAACAGCACAGACACTGACATCTATTTTTTTTTTTTTTTTTATCAGTAATTACATTATGTTGTTCCACATGTCTTATGACAAGATAAGAAATTTAGGTGTAACAATACACAGTATCTTGCTTGGTCTGAATCATTTCTGTCCTTTATTTGTTCCTCCTTGCTTCCTTTTACTACTGTGTCTTTGTTCTAAACCTTTCGTTCTTTTGACCCAAAGCGCGTCTGACTCATGCCTTTTTGTGTGTGTGTGGGGGGGAGTGAAGCTTTCATATATCACCTTATTTGTGTAAATACTGTATACTGCAACATGGACTTTTTAAGATGGTCTGAATGTGAAGGGCTGCCAATTGGTTAGAAAGATAGATGTAGCTTTACTGAACCCCTCAGCCTACTGCAACAAAGCGACATATTTCTGAAAGTACATTTTACTCCCAAACAAATCTGACAGAGAAAGTTCTCAAGGTCTTAAACTCCCAGGACCTGACAGCGGGATCAGACTTACATTTTTTTCACTAGTAACTGCATTATTATACCTTTCGTGCTGGTTTCTTTGTTGTTACTGAAGAAATCCTAGTAGTTAGTGAAGATATGCTTTAAAAATAATAAGCGGAAATTTATCTCCTTCTCTGAGGAGTTATTTATAAGGCATCACAAATCAATGACAAAAATGACAGTTGTCTCTTCAACATATTGTAGTGGTTTTTCTTTTCTTCTTTTAAGATGGAAAGGTTAAGACATAAAGGTTCTTCTTTATGTAAAGGTTCATATCATATATTATGTTATGATTAGACAACCTCTCAGTCAACCTCTCTCACTGAGGTTAGTGTTGGCTTTAATTTTATTTACTTACAGTAATACAGAAATCAGTGGAAGTACCTCACAAAGTTATAGTATAACTCTGTGTGTGTGTGTGTGTGTGTGTGTGTGTGTGTGTGTGTGTGTGTGTGCGTGTGTGCGTGTTATGTGGCTGTTAGGGAATACTCCAACAGCTATTTCCACTGGCCTCTAGGAATTCTGATTACGCTGTCAGAAGTAATCAGATCAGTTCAATGAGCTTTTTGTTGTCTTAAATGACATTATGCTCAGGAATTGTGCTCGGGCACTGCATGTGTTCTTTCAGTGCTGTGCTTATTCACGCCACTCCTCCTTTTTCAGACTGCCTAAAATCCTCACTCTCTATTGGTCAAACAAAGTTCTAACTGTAACAGTAGGTGTGGTTGGAAACTAGCTCTACCAGAAGTCCCAGGAGTCTGGACTGTGTAACTGAGACTAGCAGAAGCTGAGGGAGTTTTATTCCTGGCAGTTGCTTTAAAGCCAGGCTGATGTGGAGAATACCTCTGAGGAATCAAGATTGTTACGATAGTCTCTTCTCTCTATGGGCTCATGATGCAGCGTCATTCAACCCTCCTGGGACTAAACCATAAGAGGTAAGATGGGAGAGGAAAATATCACATTTATATACTACATATTTACAAATACAGTTAGTATGTATTCTCAAATGGATTGACGGTAGGGAATATTCCTTTCAGGACACATACATAGATGGATAAACATTGTGCATGGTAAATATAATCATATAAATATGACACTATAACATTACTGTTCATTTTTGCTGAAAATGTTTGCATATGGATAATGGCTATGGAAACAGATTTTTATCTAAGCTGTTTTGGCATTCAGGATACAATACCAGACAAACCAACATGTCCAAAAGCATCACATCTTTTTCTACCTGTGAGAAACTATTGTCCACGTTGGTGTAAATTACATGTTATAGTAGCTACACACATTGTAGGACCATTTCTTGATTAATCACATCATAATTTTGGATAAGAAAATATAGTAAGTAAGTCAAAGAAGCCATATATATATATACACATACATACATACACACACACACACACACACACACACACACACACACACACACATATATATATATATATATATATATATATATATATATATATATATATATATATATATATATATATATATATAAGAATATGTATTTTAAATTATGTGTATGGCTTGAACATTAACACCAATTCATTTTATGAATTAAATTTAGGATTTAAATGTATTTCACTAATGTGTAACTCGTGTGTTCTGAAAGACACACATTTTAACAGACCAATGTAAAGATGAGATACACTGTCAACAATATACAGAGATAGGAAGTAACAGAAAACAATTATTTCGTTACCAAGTATCTGGAGGTTTGTCTTTCAGCTAATTTGCTTACTTTATTTCTACAAATTGTTGAATTTCTACTATGTTTTATGATTACATATTATATTTATTGAGGCACTTGGTATTGTAAGAGCTAGCTATTAGCATTTGTATAATCAGAGTTATTATTATGCTAGCTAACATTTGAGAGATTAGGAATAAAGCTACTGTTAGTTAGCCTTAGCTAATATTTTTTCCACATTCCCTGGATTGTTGGTGAAAGAGACCCTAATTTATCATTAGTATCTTAAAAAACTAAAAGTGTGTGACTTAAAGCTGGAACCTTTTTTTCTTTTGGGAATCTTTCTTGTACTTTCACACTCCTAGTACATTTAAGACATTATAATGTACTACTTTAATCTGAGTGAAAAATCTGAAGCTGTAATTTAGCTTTTAATGAGAATTTCCTTAGATAAGTAGCCTAATTGCATATTTACTTGAGTAAAGAATTTGAGTACTTTTACCACCTTTGAGAAAAGGATGCTTTCTATAAACATTTATAGTGAATTTAATCAGAACAAATTAAAACTGAACACGAAACATGTTGTAAGATGCTTTTTAACAGGCTTTCTCAGTGGAAGATTTCCTTAGGAGGTCCCTCACACAGGAACAGGGTGCAGTGAGAACAAACCAAAGTCCAAGTTTATCTTTAGAAGCCTTCCTTCTAAGGCAGTTATAGGAGTCACACACATACAGGAAAGGTATTAGCAGTCGTCACTCTTTAAAATCCATCTAGTAAGTGAATATCTACCACTAATGTGTTTAATATCACGCAGAGATATTGTGCAACATGTTTACTGTAAGTGAGAAATACTATTAGCAATGAATTCTATTTCTTTCCACTGCAAATACACAGGTCAGTGTAGAAAAAAATAAATCCCAGTGAAGTTTGTCTTAGGTAAAAAAAAAATAATCTTAAACATGATTGCATGGAGATAGCATCTTTTTCTATCAGCAGAACCAAAAATGAAAAATTCAGAAATGTCTCCTAAACTATTGTATACAAATGTGTAATGATGGTGCATACACACTATGGTCACCAGAATCAACAGCTTTGAGTAAAAGGAAATTCTTTGATCGCATAATGAGGAAAAAACAAAAAACTCATGGGACTACAGCTTGTACAGTGAATGGCCTTTGTGTAAACCCACCTCCAATATTTACACAGTACAATATTTGCTTACCCCTATCATATGTATGTTGAAAATGATGTCAGTAGGAACATATTTTTCACTGACTTCTTCTTTGGCTTGTTCTTCAATTACAGAACACCAACACCACCTATTATCTCCAAAGTCTTCCTCTCTGAGCTTTAGTCATGAAGGATCGCTTAGAAGAGCTGCGTCTGCAGATCAAAGCAAATCAGCAACTTCAAGAAAGTAATTCCTTCACCCAACATGAGGATGAAGAGCCAATGTCCTTCATTGGCCGCTGGCCACAAGCTGTGCTCTTTGAGACTGAGCCTGTGCTGGAGAACTTCCTGGATGAGGCCAAGCGTGTGCGTGACAGCCTTGAAGAGCTGGAGGCTGAGGTTAAGAAGTTCAGTCAGCAGCAGAGAAACCTCGTGGCCACCATGCGGCGTCTCAGCGTCATGAAAAAAGAGAGCAGCCTCACTCGGGACATCAAGCTGCAGGCTGAGAACTTGCGTAAGAAGCTCGATGCCCTCTCAAAGCAGGCGAAGCAGACTGAGACTGAACTGGGAGCCTCAGCTGCCACAGCCCGGATCCAACGTGCCCAGCATGATGCGCTCTTCCGTCGGTTCCAGGAGGTCATGCGTCAGTACAATGACTCACTCCTGAGCAAGCAAGACAAATGCAAGCAGTTCATCATCAGGCAGCTGGAGATCTCTGGCCGAGAGGTATCAGAGGAAGAAGTGGAAAACATGGTGGAGCAGGGTAAGTGGGATGTTTTCAATGAGAACATCCTGGTGGATGTCAAGATCACTCGCACACAGTTATCTGAGATAGAGCAGCGCCATAAAGAACTGCTCACCCTTGAAAGCAACATGAAGGACCTGAGAGAACTCTTTCTAGATGTGTTCATGCTTGTGGAAGAGCAAGGAGTGCAAATTGACAATATCCAGGCCAATGTAGAAAAGACTGTGGACTATGTGATGGTTTGTAATGAGAAATTCAAAATGGCTTCCAGATATAGGAAGAAGAACCCTTTAAGAAGACTGTGTTGCTGCTGCTGCCCATGGACATGAAGCAGGACATACTGTATTGTTTGAAGGGCTTAGGTTGTGAAAACATAGAGAGAACTTATGGAATGTATAAAAGCATGGACAATGTCTGTGATAAAAGCAAAACCCTAGCTCAATTTACGACATTTCTGTAGATTAAAGACACCAGACTTGTGATATGTAGCTACTAATGACACAAAGGCTCATGTTTAATTAGAGTTATGTAGAAAACCTTTTATTTATGTATGACAGCGAAGTGTCTTATTTCTACACTACACTATCTTTTTTTTAAATACTATGGCCAACTCCATTTCATTTTGAGTTTTAATTTAAATACATAGTGTGTACATAAATACATATCATCAGTGTGGCTTCTGAATTCATTCAAAAAGACAATGTCTTATGATTAACATAAATTAACATTAACATTAACATAAATAGAGTGTTTCCAAGGCAGTGTAACAGGTTATGATATAATGTTTACAGGTTATGCTATCCAGGTTATGCTATAATCTTCCTAAATGCCACAGTGTTGTTAAACCTGATTGTTCTGCACTATATCAGCATTCATACTGTACATACAAATCTATATTTGTATACAGTAAAATCTCCATTATTCATTTAGATGAATGGAGTGAAAGTGCTACGTCAGATGACATATTGAGGAAGAAAACACTGAGAAATAGGGATCTGGGTGTGTCTCATGAGCTGCCTAACACTTATCCAGAACAATACTGTGCCAAAGAAATGGTATAAAGACTGTGTTGCCATATTTACAGAAAAAAATCCTTTCACGTTCATTTTTATTTTACAAGTAAGTCCTCAATTAAAAGTTAATTAGGTTTTCAAAAATGAACTGGACCATAATCTGCCAGCAGTAAGTGGACTTTATGGGGTTTCTTTATGTGAACTTTTGTTTGGCAAGCTGTTCTTTTGGCTCTTTTGTAGTCGCCATTTTTTTTTTCTCCATTGGCTGAACTCCTGGGATAGCATATCCAGAAACAGTAACAGTAGCAGTAATCTGCCACCTATTGTTACAGATATGAAGTGCACAATTCATATATTGAGTCCTTCTTTACCAGTTTTCAATAAGATATTTGGCTGGGAAATAGCACTTACAGTCAGGGGAAATAAGTATTCGGATACTTAAAATCTTTTTTTTTTAATATACTTCCAGTGCACATATCCACATTAAATCTACTTTAAAATTACACACATAATATCATTTTACTTTGTATAAGTATGTAAATATGTAAATAAGTATGTACGGTATTCATAAGCATAAAAATACACACACGCGCATAAAAATCAAGTTCTAGATATAAATGCTGCAAAGATTTCCTTATGCAAGATATTGCCATGTGTTAGAAAGTAAAGGAGCTTCCTAATGTTCTCAGGGACAACACTATTATAATATTATTAAACAACATTTAAACTAAAGAAAGCAATTGAGCCATAGCAAACACAGTAAACATCTCTGACAGTACACCTGGATTAAAAATATGCAGGTGGAAAGTTCATGGAACCACAATTAATCGTCCTCCGGACAGGTGCACCACACAACATTGTACAGTACAAAGCACTCTCAGACTAATTAAAGGAAGGCAAGAGAGAAGAGAGCAGTTACTCGAAAAGAGTTGCATGACAGCCTGAGAGCAGCAGGACCAACAGTTACACAGAGAACTATAAGCAATGAACTGCATTGCAATCATCTCCATTCCTGTACCTCACCCAAAACGTTTCAACAAGACAACGACCCCAACCATACAGCCAAAATAACTGAAGAAAGCCTTGCATGGCCTGGCCAATCTCCCAATTTGAATCCCATTGAAAATTTATGAAGGATAAAATGTATTAAGTTGTGAGGTCATCAGTGGGACCCTCATAATCCTGGGGAATTGAAGATGATTTGCCAAGAAGAATGCGTCAAACCACAGCGCTGCGAAAAGCTACCTATTTCTTACCATAGGCATCTCAAAGCTGTAATTGCCAACAACATAATGAGTAATGATGTTGTGAATATGTGGTGTCTGAATACTTTTATTTCCTTATCAATTTCATTTTTTTTTTAAACATATCTGTTTTATGCTCATGAATACATACTTTTGTTGTTCATGTTTGTAAGTACATAGACAAAATACATTATGTGTCTAAATTTAAAGCGGATATATACACTAGAAGTATATTAAATAACAAAAACAATAGTGAACGAATACTTATTTCTTCTCACTGTACACCGAACCACTACATACACCATTCAGTGTCTATATTTATAGAAGCAATTAAAGCAAATATTCCAGAAATGTTTTTCACTACGGTGTTTGACTGAGATCTTTCTCTTCAATAAATAATTTTTTCATGCATGATATAATACTTGTACTGCCTGCTGTGTATATATTGATCCCTAGCCAGTGCACTTCTTTGTAAATTAGTGCCATTTGAGATGTCATTTCGATGTTATCAGATGCCATTTAACACTGAAAAAGCAAGTCAGCCATAGTGATTGGGATAGGAACCAGTCAAAAATCACATAAACTCCAATAAATAAAATGAGTAATACAATCACTGTGCCAAGCCAGTGTGGAGCCTTAAGCTATATGAAAGGTGTGAAAGAGATCTGAAGTATCTGTAGCTGACGTTAGCCAGCAATCAGGTCTATGTGTGTTTTACAAGTTCAGTTTACAACTGACCGTCAAAGTAACACTGACACACACTGGAAACTGAATACAGTCTGCCATAAATCATCGCCTGATTCAAAGAGATTACAGGATTCCTGTATAAACCGCCTGCCAGTGTGAACGTTTGCCCCAATAAAGCCACTGTATTCAGCCTGTCAGAAAGGATAAGCAGGTGAGATACAGCAGAGAACTGGTAACTGAAAGCTTCCTGTTTCTCAGCCATCTCTAAAGCAGTTTACCTTAACACGTAGACAAAGCTACTGAAAAACAAATGCGATAATCAGAAAGTTAGATGTACAATTCCAACAAACCTAAATAAAGCTTTTATAACAAAAATGATCATTTTTACTTCTCTTATTTCATGCTATCACATATAACTATTATTTTTTTCTACATAGTGATGCCACTTTTCTACCCGCCTTGATACTGTTCATTTGGGAAAGACAATTGTTTAACATGAAGCACATAATCTTTTCTTTAAATTCCACACTACATTTTTTAAAAGCTATTTTTAACTGTCACCATCATCTTTTACATGATACTTGAAGACAGTACCAGCACAGTACCAAAAAAGGTTTATATGCCATCATTTCTATAGTCATGTACAAAAGGGTCCAAAATTGTACAGTGTTTTATTAATCTACTGACACTAACATTATGTAGTCCCCTAAAGTCCCCTAATTTGCACAACACAGACTGTTCCATCTCATTTCGGGGTTAGAAAGTAACCTAAAGTAGCAAGAAATGCATTTATATTGTTCTAAACTAAGGACTCCACCAGAACCACGCCCAGTGAAAAGGTGTAATTTTTTCAAAGTAACAGTAGGTGTCACAACAGGAAAACATGTGAGTTTCCACCGGGCTCTGTCACTGCGCTAATGTTTTCTCTTTATGTTAAGAAAAAATGTTTAGCAGAATTCCTTAACTTAATGTTACATTATTTGTTGTTACATTAAATATTTCTACTACTACTACTTCTACTACTGCTACTACTACTACTTCTACTACTGCTACTACTACTAAGACAACTACTACTACTACTACTAAAAATAATTAATTTGAATGATATGAATGGTTTTATTTAATTTTATTAATTAAATAAAATTACATGTGTAATTTACATATCATTCAAATTACATGTGTCATGCTGAAATTACCTGATATTATTGTAAATAGTAAATCACAATAAAAACTGTTATAATAAATGCCATAAATGTAAGTGTAAATGTTAAAATAACATAAAGGCTCTTAATAGTTATTTTGACAAAAAAATAATCGACAGAGTCTAAAATCTCTATGAATTTTTAAAATATATTTTTTTGAGACAAAACTTTTGCTATCAAGACAGCTGGAGTTCCAGAAGGTTAAAGCTAGGCATATTTAATCTAAGAGGACACAAGAATTGAAAGTTTAAAAATCACTACAGTTAAAAGCTAACATCGAGCTATTGATGTTTTGTTTTTCTTTATATAATTTCATTTAAACTATACCTCAAAAATATTATCAAGCCACCCACAGTAAAAAAGAGACTACAAACCACAATTATATTTGCTCAATTGGATTTTGTTATACAATCAGAAGGAGTGGGGAGAGTGCACTCAGCACTGTTTTTGCTAACATAATCAAAATAGAAATCTTGTATTTTTTTTCTGCTAAACCTACAGCCTAATTGTCCTTGTAAGAGGACAGTAATGTTCAGTGTTCGTTTTGTATTCTCTGTAACAAGAAGAAGAGAAGAGAAAAAATATATATGATTGTGTACTTCATGAAATGGTGGCTGGCTCTTGCGATCCAATTATAACAGAGACGTGACCCATGCTGTGGCATAAAGTATACATTACATTCGTAATCCTCATCTCAGAAGACCAAGATTGCTAAGCATCATCACAGGACAGAATTACAGAGCCAAATAACCGTTCTCAGAAGCATGAAGCTTAAAGGTCAACCATAAACCCTCATTCTGAATTATGCATGTAGTGCTTCCTCTCTGATTCACTCTTTAACAAAGCACAGCAGAGGATTAATAAACTTTTCACAATCTGACCACAGCAGTGTGGAATGAATGTGGTTCTTTGTTGTCAGCCCAATCTGTAATACCCTGGCTGGGAATGTGAAGGCCTGACGTAGTTCATCAGGCAGATGTTGTTGTACCTGGAAGAGGACTGGAGGGGTTTTGCACCAGGCCCTGAAACACACGCTGGAGCTCCAGCTGGTCAGGCTGATTTACTGGGATCTGTGACACCCATGATCTGAACCATGACTATTTGGGGATGCTGTAATATCCAGATTTCTCTGGGCTTAGCTCTCATTATCTGAATGAGGCACCAGAGAGAACTATATGTGATCATTAATGAGTCAGTTTGGAATTAAATCGTTTAGCAGGTGTCACTCAGCAAGAACTTTCCTAGAATATGAAAGTTTGCAGTAATTTGGGTTTTAAAATCATGTGGGGGAAATAAAATATATGATATTCACACACTTGCTTTAATTATATGGGTGGTGGCCTGGGAAAACCCTTCACATGGTCAAAGTTTGCCATTTTCTACTACAATATACAGTACTTCTGGAACTTTAGGTTTACCTGAACTGAAATTGGTGTCTTAATTGCACATTTGTAAATTGCACATCTAGTCCCAAGCAGAAATAAAGTTCTAGCATTTTAAAGTTTGGAAACCCCGAAAGTTAGAAAACTGCACTTAAAGATTTCATTCCATCTATTTATGGAAAAACATTACTGACAAATTGTAAAAACATATATAGAAAGTTTACAGTGGGAAATGAGGTGGGAAAATCTAAATGATTAATTCACCCCCCCCCCCCCCCCCCCCCCCCCCCCCAAAAAAAAAAAAAAAAATAAAAAAAAAAAAAAATGATACAACCATCTGTGACTAGGAAATTGGGGAGAAAAATTGGCCATTCTCTCTGGGTAGGAGGGATGGCATACTCTTTCTCCCCTGTCAATTTCAGTGACATCATCTGTGAGCCCAGGAATGCAGAAGAGGGTATATAACTCTTTCCTCCCTACACTGTTACACTGCCATGTGCCACGGCATGAGCAGCAGTTCAGGAATATGCAGTTTGCTGGCTTCACAGGTCTCGGAGGAAGCACGTGTTAAGAAAAACAGGTGACCAAATTGGGGAGAAAAATGGAGAATAATCAAAAAAAAAAAATTCTGCCTATTTTCTTGCTGTTATCCATAAATGTTGGAAATGGGGAATGTAAATGTATGACTTTCATTTGATAAAACGTTGCACCAGGCATGTGAGGTTACATTGCCATGAGAATTGCCTATCTTTCACTCACAGAGGAGGTGGGCTTTTTAAACACACCGCAGGAAAAGGATGTGAAAAATGAACATCTCTGTTACAACATGTTACTGATGCATGAAATGAAATTTCATAAGTAATATTCATTGACATTGCAATTCTGTCTGGGAATTAAACAATAAACAGTTTGAACAAGATGACACATGGTATAAAGTCGCTCGAATAGATTGTAACATTATAAGTTTATAAGGCAAGGAAATTACGAGATGTGCTTTGGTGAAGAGCTTGTGCATTAGAAAGCCCATCTGTTGATGAAAAGGAGAGAGAGAGTAATGCTTTCTGAGGGGAAAGAGCGGCCACAGTGAAGCTGACTCTTCTCCCTGCAAACAGTGACGCATCAGATTGCTGCCACATTGCCGAACCGGGGAGACAGTAAGAATGCTGAAATGACACCACAGTTTGACAACTTCCTTATCTATGGGAGAATATCAGGAATAACAATGAGCTGCACACTGCGTTTCAGAGGATTGTTGAGGCTGAAGTGGTTTCTGGAACATCTCACACACAGCTACAGAAAAGTGCCTGGGATTTTCGGCCACTCGACAACAAGTTTTTTCAATGTTCTACAGGCATTGATCCAATTTACGTAAATAAGCAGAGCTGTCCAAGAATTAGCCTTCATTTTAAGGGCAATCAACTTTACATTTGAACGGTGATTTATATTTGGTCTATAAATCACCATGAAAAATGTCAGATTGCTAAATAACCCATCATGAATAACAAGTAGTGAAAACTTTAGTAGTCCTTTAAGCAGTCTGCTGGATTAGTCACATTTTGTCCTCAGCTTTTTGTCCTCAGCTCTTCCGCTGTTCTTCCAGAAAGGTCAGGATCTGCTAAAATGCATCTCTAGCTCCGTTTCCCTCTGTCTGAGGGCAATGAGATGCACAAGGGTGCTGTTACGACTGGCCAGGTCTGGAAGAGTGATGGAGTGATGGTCTGGCTTCCGCACTGAAACTGATACTCATGAATTCCAAGTTGCAGTCTGAAGACCAGCGCTGTGACATTTTGATGTCACAGCTGCCACAGTTGTACTTCTTGAATTTCTTATTCAAGCAACTCCCATACATATTGGCTATAAATATGTTAAAAATTCCTGCAGCTGTTTTTCAGCAACATTTTTCTCAAACCCCTTTTTTTAAGGTTTTTTTTTTTTTTCCTCACAAATACAGCATTCGGCGCATTGAATGGTCAGCAAGTATGTTGGGTGGAAAGTCTATGTCCGCATTTTGTAATACGAGTTTTTTAAACTCTTGTATAGTAGGAGAAATTATTTGTGCGAAGCAAATATTTTCATGACATTAAACCCCTTTTTTGCTGAAAATTCTTTTAATTTGTTGATAACTAATTATTTTTGTCTGTTAAAATGCATGAATAATCAAAGAAAATGAGAGGTATTGCTACAGGAAAATAATCAATACTAACACCACCATAAAGTTGATTATTTTCCTATAACAGGGCATCCTGAAGTGTTTTATTACTCTTATACCACAGCAATATGCCAACAAATATTTGTTGTAATGTCAGAAAGTGCTGACACTGGAGGCTCCTTCCAAAATGCTAAATAAACATCTCCTCACAGAAAACTGATCAACAATCCTCAACATTTATCACACCACATTTGTGCAAAATTCTGTTTGTGTGGAGTGTCTGCCATACCTGTAGACAATAACGTATTAGAATGATCACATTAATATAAACCTTGTAGCCAGAACTGCTGTCAGCGCAGCTGTTATAGAAACCTAATCAACACTTTCTGACCAATCATACTGAAGAATTCAATAGCGCTGTGGTATAATATGCAGCAGAGCATTCTCTTGTATTTTTAAATTGTTAAAATAAGGATTAATAAAATAAGGATTACAGGGTGATATTGCGGTATTTTTATTAATGAATATTACAGTATTATTCATGAATTGTGTAAAGAAATGACAGCATTTAGTTTTATCAGAGGAAAGGATGTCATGGGTATGTGAAAACTGGATGGGACTGATCATGAGAAAAGAATTAAGGAAATACACAACAGCACACAGAAATGAACAATGACAGCAAGAGCTGTGGGATCCTCTGCGGTAGCTTTTGAAAGGCTTTTGTTTCTCTGAGCTTCTTCTCTGGAAGTGACAGACAGACAGTGACAGACAGACAGACAGACAGACAGACAGCACTCAGCCTCCTGTCCCAGTAGCACCAGGCCTTCACCTTCACCAACCCTACAGATTTGTCCCGATCCCTTATGCCAGCCAGCCCTGCTCACATCTGTTGGCCAGCAGCACTCATGCAAACATCGATCAGCTGCTAGCTTATGTCCAAATACTTCACAATGTTGTACATCAAACTTTTGGCAGCATAAATAGCACAATTCATTATTTATGGTGCCATGAATTATTCTCCCTCATATGAGCTGCAGTCACGTAATGCTAATATAAAGATGGTGCTGTGGAGGCCCAGTGCTGCTTCTCTCTCTCTCTATCTCTCTCTTACCCACACGTGTGTGTGTGTCTTACTATCCTTGTGAGGACCTTCCAGTGACAAAAAAATGCAATGGTGTAGTTTCTTGCACTATCTGACCGTGTAGTACACAGTTATAGAAGGGAATTATTTATAATCACACTACTCAGTGTCACCCAGATGAGGATGGGTTCCCTTTTGAGTCTGGTTCCTCTCAAGGTTTCTTCCTCATGTCGTCTCAGGGAGATTTCCCTTGCCACCGTCGCCTCTGGCTTGCTCATTAGGGATAAATTTAAAATGTATATCCTGAATTTAGACTTTTCTGTAAAGCTGCTTTGTAACAATGTCCACTGTTAAAAGCACTATACAAATAAAATTGAATTATTAATGAAACTAATCAATGCTATGCATTTTAACCTTAACATAACCTCAGCAACCAAAAGAAAACATCGTAGATCTTTTAGGGTTTTTTTTTTTTTTTTTTTTTTAAATATAAGCTTCAGTTTTTTGTAAAAACAAACAAACAAACAAACAAAAAAACAATCAAACAAAAAACCTCGTGGAGACCAGCCAAATGTCTGTCAGATATTCCTATCTTTGTAAGGACACACTCACCCTTTCCTACATATTTAATGGCTAATAGCACATGGAAAATTAAAATTTTGTGCCTCCTTAATTATAATAAAGTGGGCTGTTTTTTTCCCAACAAGTCCTGGATTCAGTGTGTATGTTGTTCCCAAGCTCGTTAGCTGTCGGGGATGAGAACAGAGCTTTAAATTTAAGCTGACGTTGCACTATTTTGATGGGATGAGTTACATTTTGCAGTGATAAAACAAACTAAAAATAAAAGCAGAAATAAAACCATTCATCGGTTCTCAAGGCAAATAAACAGTGCTGAATCTAATGCCCTTTGTTTACAAAAGAATTACTGCCTGTGTCACTGTATTGAAATTGCTGTCTTAAATGTTTTGTTATGGGCACTCGTTAATGTTGACTGTTTCCATATGAAGATTTCCACAGAACTGTTTAAAATGCTCCATGGGGAACATTCCCTGCTATAATTTTCATTTAATAGACTCATAAATTTCTACTTCAAAGTTTTAGGATTCTATATCGCTAACATATTGTTCAATCATTTTAATTCATTTGGACCACAGTAATACTTGAATAAAAAAGTGATGACTTTCTTCACCTGAGTCTCGAGCTGCTGCAAAAGAATAAATATTCCTGTAAAAGTTTTAAAGACTGCCTTAAAGACTGTCCATCTGACACTAAGAGCTCCGTTTCCCTCTCTCTCGCTCTCTTTCTCTGCCTCACACACACACACACACACACACACACACAGCTCTGAGGGCAAATTACCCTCTCATTCAGATAATAATGTTTTTACATCCTTGGGCGTTAAAATACATTTGACGATTTCTTTGAAATTATAGCATAATAAATGTGCTTTGAGTTGTGAGTCTGGTCTGTTTGATCTTTTCTTATATTAAGACACTTTAAAAAAAAAAAAATCTGGATTCATATTTTTCCAGGTAGAATCACACTAGAATAACTTCATAGAAATGAAAATATATAGTAAGTGCCCTCCAGGAGAATATTCAAAAATGATTGTGTAAAATAAACATTCATGATTCAATATTTTCCACTTGAACAAAAGGATTTGTAGGGCCGATTTTTCTACCCTTGTGCAAGAAAAATATGCTGTGTTATACTGTAAAGTACCAATGTCAATTTGTACATTTTCCCTCAATGTATTTAAAATATATTGTTAAATATACTGCAATACATACAGTGTGTGCTGCTGTAGTACATAACGATATACAGTACAGAATTCTCATAATCTGCAGTTTTTTGCTTCCAAACCCTCCTCCCCTAAGATGCGAGTTTTGTAAACAAAGTTAAAGGCTTCTCATTTAGAAAGTGAATCATGTTGCCTTTATGCTGTCTGCATCCACATTGCAGATAACTGTTAACCTGAAGAGACCAAAATGGTGCTTTTTTCTTTTTCTTTCTTTCTTTCTTTCTTTCTTTCTTTCTTTCTTTCTTTCTTTCTTTTTAAGTTCACTCTTGATATGCAGAGCAAGGTAAAGTGCATTTAACACATTTGTATCTAAATTATGAAAAATATTACAGTATGATTTATGTTTATTCAGAAGTGTTACTGAAAGTTAATGAAAGTTGCTATTCATTTCAGACATACAATGATTTAAATAAATGCCATCCCATATATATATATATATATATATATATATATATATATATATATATATATATATATATATATATATATATATATATATATATAAACATATAGCTTAGATAAAAACTGCAGCTTAGTTTTTGTCACCATATTATACAGTTAATTATTGTGGTATATATTTTTCATGTCAGGCTACTAACAAAAACATTCTATTAATAACTTATTTCTAAGTTATTTGACACCCCTAACGAATATTTGCAATAAATGCAAATTGTATATATATATATGTATATCATCCTTCTACATTCAACATGGTGACAAGATGAGCTTTTATAGATTTAGGTAGATTTAGTCATAAACAATTCTGTGATTCTTCTCGTGAAATGAATGATTCGTCATGTTAGTATTTCATTTCATAGGCTCTAAGGTGAGATGAATAGATCAGTCCCTGAGCTCTAAAATGGCCGGGTCATATCAGGTTTGGTCTTTTTGCTGTGAGTGAGAGGAGGCATTAGACAATGCAGCTGCTTAATCTCTGCCGCTGAATAAAGATTGGGTGATTTTCCTGTCCGCCCACCGGCCGTCTGCCAGAGCAGAGCGCTTTCATGTTGCCTGTGATTGGGATCATGCTGGGTGTCAAGTAGTTAGAAACACAAAGATGAATGTGTTATTACAGGAAACCAGAAGAGACATCAATACAGAAGCACACGCACACACGCACACACACACACACACACACACACACACACACACACACACACACACACACACACACCAAAACTAAGGGAAAATGTCCTAAAGACCTTGAGGCTAGTTTAAAGTTAGAGTGGAAAAAGGAAGACGTGCAATTTTACAATTTAATTTTCCTCTTCCAGGAGCCCTCTGACTTGTCTACGAATGACTCAACCTTCACATATTTTCGAGTATCTGTTAGCAGAACTAGTAAAATGGCATATTTAAGAGGAACTTTTTAGCATGAGGTGTTTTCACGATATAGTGCTAAAAGCAAATCTCAGGAGACTCACTTCTTTTGCTATAAACAAAGAAGATACACAACTGAACATATAGTGTCTTAGCACACCATGAATATTGCGCCCCTGCCATACTTGTCAAGTGTTTTTTGCATATGGAATACTAATATGAAATTAAAAAACACTTTTTGTTTAAATTTTGGGATGGCTTTAATAATGTTTAGTTTGAGAATGTTGTGAGTAAAGGATCATGGAGTACACCTAACTCACAGAGCAAGGTCAGAATTCTGCCTAAAGATCACTTCCTAAATATTCACTCAATCAGCCTCATACAGACATGAAATGAATTTTAATGATCATTCTATAATCTATTTTAAGACTGGGGCCAGCTGCATAGTGAGAGCTACAAAACCACACTGAGTGGATTCTAGGACTATAATTGAGGATGGAAAACTGTTAGTGCTAATAAAACGGAATGGCTCAAAAGCTCATTTCACAGCATAATGCCAGTCTGCTGTGTTAAATAGAATGTGGGCTGATTGTCTTTAGGGAAGATTGCATTCTCAGATCAGCCCTTTTTTTTTCTATAGTAAATGACACTTTCAGATGAGAATGTCCTCATTCTCAAACTCAGACAATATGTGCTGCCACCTAATCAAGAGGGTTTTTTTTAATTAAATGGAAAGGTTTCATTTACACACTGATTGCCATGAAAGGTGGAGGGGAAATCAAAGAGAGTCCAAAGATCAGAATATTTATTCCTTTGTTATTTTATTTTATTTTTTTTGAGAATACCATAAGAGAGGCTTTAATCCTTTTGGGGGTGGTACAGTAACAATTGTTCGAACTTAAGAGTATAATAGAGATGTCATATTAAAATGGAACACGAGTAAGAATGTCTTACTTTGGACCTTCATTCTTCAACAGATGACAGTCGTGCTATACTGTACATCATCACAATAATTCCTGACATATAACCACAGTTATTACCTGAACACTGACAGTTGATCAGTAGCAAGCTGCAGACTTATGGTTCAAATCCATATCCACACTTTAATAAACACACATCCTCAGCTTAATGCTGTCCAGATCTCTGTTACCAATTCCATCTACATGTTATTGTTGTATGTTCAGTGGCATTATTTTCAGTTTTGCCATTAAAGATAATATCTTGTAATAATAGTAGTCATTTCTTTCCAGTGATCTAAAAGAACACTGGACCTGGACAGAGAGCTGCACTTCACTTTGAGGTGGTAATACATGTTGTACATCTGAATTTGATTTATTTTAGTTATTATTCTCACTGTAAACATAAAGCTGGAAGATCAGCTGTGCTCCAAGCTGTGTTCTAGGACAAACAATAAAAAAAATAAGCAGAAAAAAAAAAAAGCATAGCAGAGAATATAAGAGAGTGTGTTTGACAGGAACCATGCCGAAAGTGTCATGTTTTAGGCACATGTCCTGCTGTTTCCAAACTCACTTTTGATGGATGACCCACAAACGGGACCCAGGACTATCGAATGCAATGTTTGAGTCACTTTGTATGTCATAAATTAAGTCTGGATGGATGTATTGAATAGCATGTCTGCGTTCTCGAATTGCATCCAGATGTCACTGCATTTAAATGAAATACAAAGGCAGAAGTACGTGTTTCATAAATGTTTCCCGAGCAGGTGCAGGATGATCAGAGTGCTCAGAAATGCACAGGCGATACATGTCCTGTTCTTCTCAGTGATGACCAGAGACACAGGCATGTCTGACTGCGCGAAACCCAAACTCACAAATCATACCTCATGTGGCCATTCTCTCTTATCAGATACTGTATTATTTCTGCTACATTTTTGCTTTTTTCTTAAGACCACAAGCCATTTTCTTTTGCTCAGATTCTAAGAAATGTAAAAAAAAAAAAAAAGTAAAAAAAAAAGAAAGAAAGAAAACAAAGTTAATTGTTAATAAACTTCTATAACAGTGCAGTAAACTGAACTGAAAAATAGCCAGATATTTCTGATTTATGTGTTTTTTGGTGGCTGTGGTGATTCCCATGCTCTTATACGCTAGGCAGGCTCTTCATCATAAAGTTAAAGCCTTGGGACCAAGCCAGATTTGTTGCTTGTTAGTGACATTGTCTCATGACCTCTCTCTTCATGACACATCATATCTAGAATAAATGAAGTCAATGGAAATGCCATTATGCTCTTGTGCCACTGCCCTATAACTCAATAAACAAAGTGCACCATGCCCTTGCTGCTGTGCTGAGGAAGACACCTAGATGCAGCTTGTTCCAAGAGGCCTACCCTCCCGCATGGCCGCGTATACACTGATAATTGTGAGAATGCTGTAGGCGATGTCACCAGATGACTGCCTGCAAACTCCTCACAGTAAAAAAGCAGCAGAAAGAGCCAGGCAGCCATTAAAATGCACACACACACACACACACACACACACACACACACACACACAAACTCCCACCGGTGGGTAGGATATAAAGCGCACTTGAGTATCTCAAAGAAAACACCATAAATTATTGTATTAAGCCTTAAGTTACGTACAATGTGGGACTACCATTTCCAGTCCATATATTAACAACAATATATTTTAACGAGTCATTTAGTGAGCAAGCCACAAACACCACAGGTGCACAAGGTAAAAACCATGGATTATAATATATGACTCAGAATTCACTTTGAATTCACTGCTAGAAATGTGGTACGGTCATCATTATATGATGATTATATTTTTAATATGTGATTCGAGTCATTTGAATCATCCCGGCTAAATGATTTGTTCCGATTCGTTCACTGATTTGTTCAAGTGCATGGACTGCCCAGATGTGGAGCCTGAACATGCCGAGGTACACAACAAAAAAACTTGAGTACTATAAACTAGCTAATATTTGCTATATTGTGTTATTTTAAAATATGCTTGTATGTCCATGTTTAGAATAATTTTTTTTACACCGCCCAACATAGACTCTGCTCAGACTGAATAAGCTGTAATGAGACTCACTGAAGTCAATGACTCAACTGATTCACTGAACGAGAGAAGAGCAAGACCATTATATGAACAGCCATTATTTGAACATACACCCTATGTAAATCTCTGTTTGATAAGCATCAAGTTGTGGATAGTCATTGTGGACTTGTATGAAAATGTAATTCTTTAGAGTCCATGTTTCTGGGAATTTTACAGTTTGCAATTGCGAAGGCAGTTAACAGTGACAGAACTGGCATTCAAAAAAGACGAGTCAGTCTGATGTCTGTGGCAAAGTCCCAGGACAAGGCTCATTCTCAACTCTATCCACCTCCTCACCCACTCCCCCTCCATCCGGTACTGCGCATCCGGAGCACAGCCCACTGATGAGTAACAGACAGTCAGCCAGGCACATCTGCCCTTAAACTGGATGTCAAAATGCAGACATGCTGAAAAAAGAAAAAAAAAAAGAAAAAGAAAAAGAAAAACAATCATTTTCTCATTGGGTGAAGGTTCAAGAAGGAGGACTTTTGGGTGCAAGGGATAAGTAAAACCAACAAAAATCCCTTGAAGTTTTGTAACATTTTCTGTGATTAACTAACTAAAAATATTTACACTTCTCTGAGGTCTGAGAGGCCTGCCTGACATTTAAAAGTGGTGGTGTAGGTTTGCAATCTTATTTTACTTGCATGATCTCAGATTTAAAAAGGCTCTGCAGCATGCAGTTCTATCAATTATCTATATTCTGCTCCAACAAATGACTCAGTGTTCCTCAGTTGCTGACCTGGTTTTTGGTAGGCAAGATAGTTTGCTTATGCTGTCCTCCCATGCATTAAGCCATTTGTTGTGGCCAATGATTAGCTTTCATTGTTACAAATATATTTTGTAATATATCTGATACATGTCCTCCAAGCCACTGCTGAAGTGCAATAACCTTGCTGAGTTAGGGGAGAGTGAGAGTGCTTGTCACACTGGCTGAACAACGTGGAGGCTTCAGGCCAGTGGCAGTGGGAGGTCAATGTCTCCTTCTTTCACATATGCACAGCCATCAATTTCCTCATGCGGGTCAGCACTGGGGCCTCTAGAGGCAGGCAAGGATGCCTTATCTGATGTTACCCATGGCTAAACATGAGAAACTAGAGGGTGAGGATGTGGGCCTCCCTTTCTCTGGGCTGAGGGGCAGGAAGATACAACGCAGACTGAACTGCTAACAGTGATGGCAAAGCTGTTGCTCTGGAGGATGAGGGCCTGCCTGAGCCTCCATGCTGACTTCACCACCAATGTACAACATAATTTGGAGAACTGAATGCTTTCCTAGGTCCAGGCTGCATCACAAATTATTTAACTTCTTTCCTATGCATAATGTATGACTGGGGATTAAGTGTTTACTGAAAATGAATGGAAGAATGAATGAATAAATGCAAACTAAAGCAGGACTGATTGATACTTTATTGTTTACCTATTTTGTCACATATTTTGTTAGAAATATACAAAGTTATATATCAAATATATCAAAGTTCCTGTTTTCCTCTAACCTAAATGTTTTCCTGTAGTAAGTACAGAATATCATTGTAGGCTGCTTTAAATTCTCCAAAATCAAGCAAAATACATTATTATGAATGAGGTGATCAACCTCAACTAATTAAATAGTAATGAAAGTGAGTCTGTAAAGCCCCCACAGAGAGAAGCTGTTTTGCAGCTTCACAGCAGTTGATGAATATTAACTTTATTTCTGCTCAATTTCCCTTTTTATTTTTAGACCTTTCCCCAGAGGATAATCTAAAGGCAAATTAATTACAAGTGCTGGTCAGAAGAGGGCGATCTAGTGGCATGCCTCAGGGTGCCACTGGCAGGGAATCTCTGTGTGCTTAAAATAGCTTCTTTTCTAAAATATTTCTCTCTCTGGAGCAGTATAAAATCGACAAAATAAGCAAACAGAAATGAGCCTCATCAAAATCGCATTCACCCTCAAGAGGGTGGAAATTCAATAAAAAAAAAGCGACTACAATTTACAGACATGGCATGGGGCACACAAACTAAATATGGATTGTAGCTTCTCTTTCACAGATGCAAGTGACTACAAATAACCAGGGTGCTATAATTGCAGAGATATCTAAGCAAAGTGTCATACAAAGAAGTCCCTGCCGTGGTGTCGATGATTTAGCTTTCCCCCTGTGAGAGAACATTCTCTGCTGAAATTCAATGGTGATAATTAGCTCGACATTGTGTTCCCCCACTCCCCTCCCACTCTGTCTCGTTCCTCTATTCTGCACTCCCTAACAGGCCCAGGTTTTCTGCTGAGGGGTTTGCAGATTAAGGATCGAGAAGAAGAATAGGAATGATATGCAGACCTTATTTGCACCGAAATGGCCTTGAGCTCACACCACATCTATTCATTACTGCATCAAAGACCCTCTCCTCTCTCCAGTCACTGGCATAGGTAAATAGCTATCTGGCTTGCCCTTTTGAAATGAAGAATTTAATAATTTCCTCTCTCATCTCTAAGTTTTAACTTTTTTTCCCCTCACCCAAGCCTTTTTTTCAAGCAAAAACAGAGTTATTTGGTGAATGTGCAGGACAGTGAAAATACTATAGGCCTAATAAAAAGAAAATTAATTTGTAGGTGATACAAAGATTTGATATCTATTTTATTTCTGTATATATTAAGTGGGATGTTTTGTGGAATTAAATGGGTTTTTTTTTTTTTGTCTTGGCAGTGTTTTATTCACAAATCTGACTAATGAGCACTAAAATTCTGTACAATTTCCTGGAGAAGTTGGTCAAGTTCAGGGGTGTCTAAACTTTTTTCAAAGGGGGCCCGATTAGACCGGTCACCAAAATATTATTTTGAAGCTCCAGTATAATGAATTTAACTGCAGCAAGGTATCACCTGACAGCTGTATTTTTTATTTCACACGATATGATATTCATAAATTTGTGCTTCTTTTTGGGACAGATAACATTTACCTCTTTACTTAAGGACGCTTTCTCAAATTAATGAAAGGTTTTCGCCACTTATTAGCTGATGCTCTGTGCCTTGTTTTCTTGATAAAAAGTTGCTCCTGCCAGCAGAGCTTCCAGCTGCTTCAGTTTCTCTGGCCTCTCGTCCTCTGATTCTTTTTGCAGTGCCCATGATTTGTTTCATAATGTCTGATGAAATGAAATTTCTTATTTATGCAACATTCTCTTGAACTACGAGGCACACGCCTTTGCTATTGCTCTCAATAAAAAAGTGTTCTTGTTTCCAGCTTTTTTGAAATCGCTCATTCTCGCTGTTAACTTGCGCATTTTGTTGTTAACCCGGACTAAATATCTTTCAGTAAATTCATTTGCAGGAGTAGTGAGAGAAAAAAAAGCCTCTTGCATTTTAGCTAACCGCGTTAACACAGACTGCTGCCACTACCAGGTGAAAGGAAAAACTGCAACGTGTTGGCTGTTGGGCCACCTATCATACATTCATACACCTATCCACGGGCTGCATGTGGCCCCGGGGCCAGACTTTGGACACCCCTGTTCTAGTTTAAATAAATGGCACAAAAGAAAATAAATGTTAAATGTACAAATTATTAGTTTTCATAGCTTGTGAATAAAGATGTAAAAATAGCGAATTTTGAAGGTTTAGCCAGCAACATGGTGTGAATCTCTGTTTTGTTTAACAGATGTTTCTCATCTCCTGTGACAAAATATTTCCCTTAAGCTGGGTTTACACTGTACGAATTTTGTTCTGATTTTGCTATAACAGACAAAAATTTGTAGTTTGGCTTCGGTTGTAGTTGAGATTGGTGGTCTTTGAAAGCATAAAATGATGTACTCACCACTGGCTGATTTAGTGCCTTTGCCATGAAAACAATGTTGTGGCAGAGATTTTTGGTTAAAATCTCAAAATGTGCCTGCTGCTATGACACTCGTCTAAAAGCCACCAATAGGAGGATGGCATATGACGACAGCTACAAATACTGTAATGTCGAAATGTAAACTAAACATTTTAATATATAATATCTATAAATATCCTTTTTACCTTAAGCTCACTTCGAAGAATGTTGCTGTGGCTTGGCGTAAGCAGAATGTAGCCATTTTATTTAATCGTAGGTCTACTGTTAGAGGATCTTATCACAATCTCTATCACGTAGTCGCTTAGCACATTCAACAAAGGTTTTATTTTAAGGGATCATCTCATAGAGTGTGACAAATAATAATCTTAAAAGACTGCTGTAATCACACAGTCTAAAATAGGATTTTCTGAAATCCTTTCTGATTTCTAAAAACATTTTATATTAAACCAATATCACATTTCGTGCTAGACAGAGTAGCTCAGGCTGCACATTTAGCGTGCATAGTGCATACAGCACCTGGGACAATGCTTGCTACATTTCAGCGAGAGCTGTGCAGTGAGTTAACTAGGTCAGTGGTGACTGGGTGTAGAGAATATAGCCCTCCTGCACGTTGCCTTTCTGGGAAGAAACAGAGGAAGGGGACACCTTGCCAGAGATATCCCCAGCCTTGTTCTAACAGCAGGAGGGAGTGCATGAGTTGACCTCACCTGACAACAGCACCTTTAGAGCATCTACATATAGAAACTGGACCATATCACAGTGGGTGGATTATGTCTGGAATGCAGCTGATATTATTACATTGCAGAACAGCACATAGCCTAACTATACACTGATTCTGAACAGCAAAGTATCACATAATACATTTAATAATTTGCAGGCGCTGTTCAGATATATTTCATACACTTGTAGGTTTATTTATTTATTTATTTCCAAAAATCATACTATATATTTATTGCAACCTCCATTGTGGGTTTAAAGCTCAGATATCTTATATTTGAGGTGTAAAGGGATTTGTAGACATAACCCTGTGATAGGGTATGGATGTTACTCTCATGTACATCTTACAAAAAGGTAAGCCTGTATGTCTTTCATTACTGGCTAGGCCGATTAAAGCAATGCTCTTATCAGATGGAAGATTAGCTCTGGAGCTGGGTTCATGCGATGTCAAAAGAAAGAACAGAGTAAAAGGCAGGATTAAGTCCGATTTGAGGGAGGGAAAGGAAAGAGCAAGAAATTAGAAACATATAGTAGTTCTGTTTTTGAGCCTCTATTTCTGGCTGAGTTCAGACCAGAGAATAGTGAAGTCCCAGCACACCCAGAACTCCATGCTGTCTGTCTGGGCCCAAAGAGCAACCAGGATCAGATAACAGGGATCAACAGACCTGCCACTGCTGAGAGCCAGAGAGATAGAAGGAGATAAAGAGAGTAAGGACTTATCAAAACTCGTTCTGTAAAAAAGTGCAAAAAAAAAAAATAAATAAAAAATCTAAATAATCTGAACAAGTAGCAGTAAATGATCATACCTCTCGTATACAGAATAATAAGAAACTTTCCAAACTACATTGTCATAGATAATTATCATAACAAAAAAAAAAAAATCACACCTATACCCACGTTGTAAATTATCACAAACAAGCCGCTCTCTTTCTCCAACTGAGCTACTTCACCTTTCCTATTGTTGGAGGCAGCTGAGACAGGGCCATATATGCCAAGCTTGATTACAGCCCCATGCAGCTGTCTGTGTTCAGAACAAATATATTGGCCTCCTTCCATGGCTAATGAGCATAGCCATATTACGAGGCTAGACATTAAGATGTTATAATTTTGGAGATAATTAGTTAGCTTGTCAGTTTTATGTTTGTTACCTCTGTGGCGTTGGGAACAGGGTCTTGCAGACTGGCTGTTTTGAGTCAAGTGTCAGGGGATTTTATAGTTCTATTTAATGATCATTTTATTATATTAGTTTAGCTATTACTGTTAGCAGTCATCAGTCTGCCAAAGTTTGTTTTACAATTTCCCTTTAAAAAAAATTGAAACAGGAGATAGCCTTGGGAATTTTTGCTGAAAAAAGTATACTTTTCAGAAATAATGATATCTAAATATTAAAAATGGACCATTATTAAGGACTGAATGGCATCGTCCAATGTGGTGATCTATAATAAATAATCACATTTTCAAACCCACTGTGTTTCCGTTAAAGAGCCCTGCAAACGCAAGTGAACAACATAAATTAACTAATTATTCTGCTTCATAGTACTTCATATTAAAAGTGTTTATATGTTGGATAGTGGTTTATTTTAAATGCATGTATTTTTTTGATTGAGACAACAGGAACTTCAGTCAGAAGAGGTCCATGCCAAAAATCAATTCCTATGTATAACCAAACATGTTCCAAAGACTTTTCAATGTAAGTATCACACGCACTCAATGCATACCAGCAGTAGTGTTAGAGAACTGTGTATGGTCAGAGCGACAGGGTAATCTAACCCAACATGTGACCCGTGTCCCTCATTAATGCAAACAGTACCAGTCCCCTAGGTTTTGGCTCTGGGTTTCAAAAACAACTTCAACCATTGTATTGTGTGTACATTGCACATTTGCAAAGCATTTGGGACTTGACTTGGCAACTTGTGGAAGCCTGAGTGTAATTTCCTCTCTTTGAGTGGAAATTGCACTCAAGGGTCAGGGAAAAGGAAAAAAAGAAAATCCTTTTACTTAATTCAGACAATCTATCATCCTTCAAAGCAGGAGCAGCATGTGAATTTCTTAAAAATAGTGTTTACTGGCTCTAGCCCATTAGCTTGTTGAAGCTGCTATTATTCATTATTCATTACAAAGGTAGTTGATTTATTCTTGATTATACTTGATATACAATGGAGCATTGAATGTGAAGATTTCCATAATCATATAATGTCTCAGCTAAGAGCCTAGATCACTTAGGTAATCAATTAGGTTTGACAGAAGGCCAAATTCTTGTGGAGCAAATGTTTGAGCACTTACACAAATAATAATGTATTTAAAATGGATACCAGTAATCAGTGGGCGATTATTACATTATGTTGATCGAATTTTTTAATTTGAAGAACAATATTAGAACTGAATTTTTTTGTGCTTGTGCTTTGCATATATAACACGATAGCCACTTTATGTCATGCACTATATATAGCACAGACCCTTTTAAAATGAGCTGTATACATGTTAAAAGTACATCTCTGTCTTTGCATAAATACTTAAGTGAGATTAAAAAGTAATATCCATTAAAACTACACTTACAAGTGTGATTTATTTAAACTAGCCAAAACCGAGATTGTCACCTTATTTTTTAAAATCTGTGCTGAACTAGAAATGTACTGCTACTTCTCAGTACCCTAATCCTTCTCACTCTTAACTCTTTTCCCTACACTCAGCTTAACAACCCTGTTCTTTTTCAATCGCTAATGATAGCATTTTTGGTTGTTCATATGACCATGTTTTTTTCACTGTAATGATGTCACCTGTATACACACACACACACAAACACACACCCCTACAGTAGAGAAGGGCGTTGGCACTGATTTTCTTTTCGATCCAGTGCTAAGTAATACCATGATTAGCATCCTGATACTGATACTGAAGAAATAAATAATCTGAGACTGGGTCCTATTTAATTACGGGAACAACCCAGAAAATTAGTTCATCTTCTCATTAAAAAAAAAAAAAGTTACAAGGATTCTGAAAGTCAACTGAAAACAAAAAGTCTACTGAAACTTTCGCTGGATTCAATACTCAAATGTAATGATAGTCGTGGGAAGTAGCGACTGCCAAGGTTGCATCTGGGGACTATTAGCCACAAGTCCCTGTGCTGCACAAAAAATAAATAAATAAATAAATAGAAAGTAAAAATAAAAACAATGACATCACACATTTACATTCAGAAAGCAGCCCCCTCTATTTAAAGCATCTTCCTGTGTGCCTGAATAAAATCATATATGATAAATGAAAAGAACAGATGCTACTGCCTACAGGAACTCTTTAAATTGAGTTTAAGTATGATTAATTTTGTGATGTTGCCACAGCATGTATAACATTTTGCCTCATTATTATCTGTGGAAGTGAAATAACTCCAAACACTGCTCCTTTTAGCCACATCATCACTTATGCATTTACTCTTATGTTCATTTCTGTCAGTGTATGAGGCAGAGATGGCAGAAGGGTGATGCAATGTTTGATTAAAAAAATAAGCACACAGTATTAATATTCTTTATTCGAATCAAAAAGGAAACATCAGTATCAAAAATATCAATACAATATTGATTCTACCCATCCTTAGTCTCCGGCACAAGAGAGTATCACCTAGCTTAATTACATTTCAGTAGGTAGGTCATTATGGTATATTATATCAGTAGGACATTATTCAATACTTTCTCCCTTTTTTTTAACAGATTCTTCATCATTTAAATGTAACTCCAATGTGTTGGACTATGGGTTTGGGCCTAAGAAAGCTTTACTCTCGATGCAAACATGCTAGGCCTTCACACTGTTAAGAGAGAGAGACATATGAGTTAATATGTATGTTTGTTTAAATTCTCAGCTTGATTTTGACTTTTGAATGTGATGCTAGACCTGTGTTTGGACTAAGATGTATCAGCCATTCATGTGGCAGCAGCACCATGCATAAAATCATGCAGATACAGGTCAAGAGCTTCATTTAATATTCCTATCAAACATCAGAAAGGGGAAAATGTGATCCGAGTGACCTTGACCGTGGCATGGTTGTTGGTGCCGGACAGGCTGGTCTGAGTATTTCAGAAACTGCTGATGTCCTGGGATTTTCATGCACAACAGTTTAGAATTTACACAGAGTGGTGCAAAAAACAAGCAAACAAAACCATCCAGTGAGCGGCAGGTCTCTGGGAGGAAACCTTGTTGATGAGAGAAGTAAGAGGAGAATGGCTAGACTGGTTTGAGTTCACAGAAAGGCTTCAGTAACTCAAATAACCACCTTTTACAACCATGATGAGTACAAAAGCATCTCAGAATGCACAACATGCCAATCTTTGAGGCGGATGGGCTACAACAGCAGAAGACCATGTCGGGTTCCACTCCTGTCAGCCAAGAACAGGATGCTGAGGCTACAATGGGCACAGACTCACCAAAACTGGATGGTTGAAAATTGGAAAAACATCCCCTGGTCCCAAATTCCCAGAAGTGAGCAATAAAAAAAAGTGTTTTGGCACTATAGGATCAGTCATGTCTCCTGTGACTGTGATATCTACAATTTCTTTTCTTTTCTTTTCTTTTCAATAAACCATAACTATATGTATGCCTCAACAAATACTGCATATTTAAGGATAATTGCATATTGACTATGATGATGTATGTAACTCAACTAGTTTCAAATATAACATCATCCTCACGGTACCAATGTAGTCAGAGATAACTACTGTTTTATCTTCAAATTATAAGTATCCTGCCATTCTAAATTATATAAATTGTGAACCAGTGGCAGGTAAAATCAGAAACTGGTAAGGTGAGACAATAGGACCTAAAGACAAGAGTGTAACCCCCACCAACGCTTCACTGACCTTTTTTTCACCTCAAAGAAAGGGAACTGATTAAGGTTCTCACCTCTCGCCACATCTTTTACCATTCAGAATATATGGCAAACCCTGGAGTTCGTGGACACCACACTTTCACACATAATAGGAGATTAATCACTAACAGTCTCTCCTCTCTCAGAACGCAGTAATACCCTCCTCTTCAGCAATACCCACTCAGAATTTTAAGCACTGCCTGCCTCGGAAAAGTGTGAAAAGAAATAATACAGCAAATCAAACACTACGCTGAATCACTTTCATCTCCATTCATACGTATAACATATGACTGTATGATAAAGTACATGTAAAATGCAGAGTCTTTGGATAGAAAGAGTATTCTGTGCTCAATAATTATTCTGTGAATAATCTGCATCTGATCCAAACATGTCCTGGCGAAACAGGACGTCGAATTCTCTGTAGGGACCACACTTTAACACCACGCCCAAACACTTTATTTCACATGCTGTATAAATGCCATATGATGTTTCCACAGGTTAGTATTGTAGGGAGATGCCTCCTCTTGATATGTTACAAGAGCATAGTTTGCAGTCTGTTTTACTTTTTTTTTTGCCATTATTAATATTGAAGTATGTCCAGATCGCTGTCATTTCATGTTGTCTGTTCATTGGCTTATTTATAAACTCAGTGTTTTAATGAAAAACCTTTCTTCCGTTTGATTTTTCAGCATAGCATCTACTCTACTCAGCCCTGATCCCATCCACGCCCATTAAGACACCATCGCACAACAGCAGAAGGCTGAGGTGAGTTTAATCTCATCCATTTCTCAGACCAACACAGCGCTCTGCATCATGTTAATGACATCCTCGACAATGCTGGTGGCTTTTGTGTTTAGCTGTAAGAGGAGCACAAAACAATAGACAGGAGACTATCCTGTCAAACTCACCAATAGGTAAGGCTGTTGAAGCAGCATATTGAAAAGCAGACAACTGATGAAGATGATCAAACAATGGTGAAGGCCTTTAGTCTTTTATATCATAGAAGAAAAAAATAAATGTTTAACTTCTCTAAATATAAAGTGAGCAGACAATGATGAAGCTCAATTCCTTTAGTCCTTTCCGTCATAGAAAAAAAAATGACATGTTTAACTTCCCTATGTAAAGCATGGTTTGTTTAAATTTATTTTATAAAGCAGATCCTGAGAGGACTATGGCATTCAGTTGAGCAAATTTATGCACGGCTCTTCATCTTATCTTAATCAAACAAGTTACTGCGCTAATGCCAACTGCCTTTAAAGCTGTGTCCTCAATCCTGGATGTTTGTAGAAGGAGAGAAACGCTTCAGTAAATACGAGCCTATCACGATTCCATTTATTTGAAAGATCATGTGTGTTGATGTTCCATCTGTTTATTCAAATAATACATTCAGCATAACATCAATAGTGCGCGTCTGAGTGATGAGGCGTACAAGGATGGTTAATAGGACAGAGGGATGTGTTATTCTTGTCTGTGGTTTCCCCACCACTACCGGTCTCTCTTTCTCTCCTTTGTCCCTTCTGTGTTGTGTCTGCTCTCTCCTTGTCTCCTTCACACCCTGTCTGTGGCCATCTGGGCTGTGGTAATGTCTATTCACTCAAGGTGAAAGTAAACTACAGTCCGTTCTGTCTGAACACCCGTACCACCAAGACTGCTGCGTCCAATAGCACCACATTTGTTTCAGAAAGCTGTTGTGCATGTAGTTCAGATAAGTCTATGGGGGAAAACAGAGTGAGTAGGCACTAACACAATGTGTGTAATGTGACATTTATGCAAAGGACAAATGAGACCGTAGAATAACTTAAATTCATAACAGTATAGGAATATGATCAGCCAGTTTTGAGTAATTATCTTCAGGTATAGGTATGATAATGCAATATGCCAACAGATGTTAGTCCTCAGAATAGTGGCCACACACACAACACACACAGCTTGAGACAGCCATGCTTCAGAAGTGTTAATAGGCTGAGGGTATTGCTTCGCAGGTGGCTATACGGAGAAAATAGGTTTTGTGACTTGGGGCTGAGTTTGCTCTTATATTTTAGCTCCAACCTTTATGCTTCCGTAATTTTGCTACTTTGTAAATATCAGGAACACACATGCTCAAATTTGCTGTAAGAAAAAAAAATCTGCCAGATGAACATCCAGTGAGCCTTGACATATACTAAGGCCATATGTTATCTCATGAACACCTAATCCATATGCATTATAATCTTGCATGTATATTCTACTGTTCTTAGGACATTTCCTCCCATGCTGTCCTCTCTCTAAACCACATAGAAGACAGCTCTGTCTAGGAAGGAAACTAAATCTCAAAAAACATAGTGGAGAGCCCAAATCTCCACTGAGTTTACATTGCAGTGCTCCCAGAATAGAGTACATCTCAATGGAGAACCACCAAATGTGACAATTTCCCCAAGGAGAAGAACACGTCTGCAGTTAGAAGCTCTTCAATATTTCCATTATCCAGGGACTTCAGAATGCAAGAACAGTCACTATTATCCACTCCTATTCTGGCCTCAGTCTGCATTTCTGCCACCAAATAGTTGTTAGCGTCAGACAACAGTGTAATCCTGAACAAACTGTGACTGGAGATCAGTGTTAACAGAGGTCACGGTAGTAATCCATACACCCTGTGCTTGCTGCCCTCCTGTGTTGTATAGACTCACAAGCTCAGTAGTGTTACATATGCAATTAGGTTGTTTGTTTTACATGCATTTATGGGTCCTGGAGGTCTGACAGATACAGGGTAGATCTCACTCCCCATTGAGAACCATCTGCTGCACAGTCAATTAATATTCAGTAGGCATCCTGCCACAGCTCACATTCACTTTACCTGTTCAGAGAGCTACTGATGAACGGGTGCAGGCTCAGCACCCTTCAATTCATTTACAGTAATGTAGAGTGTTGGCGAGTGCTAGCAAATGTCTTTTGGGAAGCATGTTAAAATGTCTTAGTTGTATTAGGTTGATTTTCAGGCAGGATTTTTGTATGAATGTACACACAATCTGCACAGAAAAATGCTTCAATCTACTTTTAGAAGAACAATACATAACATGGGTTGTGTTCTCCTCTACTCATGGCTCCAGTGCTAATCATTATACATTTTGAGAGAATTCAAGGCTGTGTTCAATATCACATAATAGTACTACGCCTAGTTGGTAAAGACGCCATCTTTAAAAACGTTACCGTACACATCAACAAGACACATGTCACATGAGCACTAGGTGGAAGAGAAATATGCTCTATACATATGTAACTGTGCTTCTGTGAAGCTCAGTTAACCACCAACGTATGCCAAGATCTTCCAACAAAGTCAAGTAGTAAGTAGGGTTGTAAGGATACACAAAATTCTAATTCAATACGATATGGTGGTGTCTCGATACAATACAATTCTGATACAGGAAAAGCAAGCATTGCCTGCAGATGTGTCTTCAATTTCCATTTTCAATTAAAAGATTTAACATTATAAAAGTACAATAACTGAAACCTAATCCTGACAGAGTTTCCGTAGTGCTTGTATGATCCATTCAGACTCTTGGCAGCATATAATGACAAAAGCTGCGCTTTAGAATGTGACAAATTTAAATATTGTTAATTAAACATTAGATCTCTGGCCAAGCTTTCACTTTTGTGGCTTTCAAGGGGGAGTGTCTGAAGAACAGAGCTTTTTATTTCATACTCTGCTGTTAGCTAGTTCTGCTGTCCAAGTCACATTGCTCTCAGTAGCCCTGGAAATTCTGCCCGAATGCAGCAGAGACATGCATATGTATGCGTGAGTGTGTGAGTGTGTGTTGTCCTGCGATGGACTGGTATGCCATCCAGGGTGAATTCCATCTCTGGATACACCACAGCCCTAACAAGGACAAAGTGGTTACTGAAGGTGAGTGAGTGGTCTTGTTCTCCGTGTGTTTATCTAATCTGATTTGTGCCATACACCTCCATTAGCCACTATAAAACACAGATAAACACACTAGCTAAACAGGGGTACAGAAGGACCAACTTGCTCTAGTCTTTCACAATCGAGTGTGAAGTTGAAACATGCAAGGAAATCTGGCTAATTGTTATTTATTTATCTAGTAAAAACAACTTCACAACTGCAGAGTCCTTTTTTTATTTTAATGCAGTATTATTTTTGACTCTTGTCATTCTCTTGTGCCTTTGTTTGTTTTATTATGATTTTATTTCGCATTCTGGTCATCTGTGAGAATTCAGGAGAACTAGAAAACCTCCCATTATGCATTGCCATTTTGTTTAGTAGCTAAAAAGGCAGTTGTAGCTTTTATCTAAAGTTAGCATGGTGTCGTGTATGGAGCTGCTTTTACTACTGGAATTATTCTTTTGCTGCTGACTTTCAGTTCTTGTTTTTCTCGACAGGTTGGTTGATCTTAAAACAAATAGCAAAGGCCGAGTGATCAACTGGAAGCCGCAGTGAGTTGTCTTAAACTTAGCCACGCCCACTTAATGAAGCGTGGCATTTTATCCAAAATGACAGAATTGACTGAGCAGTAATATTCCTCTGAAACCCCAGCCTTAATCTGAATAGTATCACTCAGTTTATTTACAAATGTTCATTTAATGTAAGCTACCTTATCAGTATCCAATCAAGTGCCTGGCTAGCTAGCTACTAACATGAATCAAAACACCAAATTTGATGTGTTTTGGTGTGTTTTCACCATTTAGTCAAACCTGGCCCACAGTCTGCATTAAGAAGTTCCTGAGACACGCTTTTTAAAAATCTTTTCATATTCCAACAAATCTCTTTAGATGGATCATCCTTCCTGTTTCTGGCAGTCTGTTTCCAGCATTTGAAGAAATATTCAACAATTATTAAGTCATATTAGCATGAAAATTACTCAACATTATGCATTAGTATCTCAAAACAATGAGTTTTTTTTTTATTTGGAATTTTTATTAGTTTTTTTTTATTATCTCAAAATGACAGAAAATTGTAATTATGCCTTAGCATTTCCTCAGTAAACTATTTTATGTTCTATGTTTGACATTCACTAGACATTCACACCTCCTGGTTTTCACTTTCCTATTTAGACTCGTTTCATTTTCAGATTCAATTTTTTTTTTTTTTATTTTGACACAGTGAATGTTTTTAAATGAGTCTGATTATGAGTAAGTACTCACAATTAGACTCATTGTGAATAAGTACTCTGAGCCCATCCTAGTACAGGAAGTGGGATTAATCTAAGTGGAAGAGAAGGAATTTGATGAATTTGACAGAATATGGGTGAGAAAACAAATTTAACAAAGACTTTTTTGGACATATTGAATACTTTTTAAAATATGTATATACTTCAGTAAGTATATTTATATGTTACTGCAAATGGACCTTCATTGTTACCTTGAACAGGAGCTCTTTGGCCTGGGGCAGAGACCTTCTAGCTCTACTCAACACACAATTGGATGTGTTTTTAACAAGGTAGGCATTGGATGGACTGTTCCCCCATGTGACTTTTAACTTTGATCCTGACACCGTGTGTGAGATTGTGATTGAGAGTGTGTCTTACTTCCATTAATGATAGTACCTGACAACGCAAGTTAAATGACATGTGGAAAATGACTAAAAAGGAAAGGAAATAAAACATCTAATAAATGAATTATTAGGAGATTTAATTTATTAGTCTAGAGAGTGAAAATGATTCCAATAGCTTGGAAAAAAAGACAGTAGTAAAGGGAAGTGTTTTTAATATTAATTATAAATGTATTTGTAAGAGCATCAAATCTTTTTAATTTCTTAACTTCCCAAATATTTTATAAATGGATTTTGTAATTTAGTTTAATACTCCATTTGCTTCTTCCTCTTGAGAAGTGCATGTGGATCAGGGAGCACAGCTACTGACATCGAGTTGTTATTGTCATTGTATTGAGTAGTTATTGTGGACCAGCAGCAAAGAGGAAACAAACCTGAATATAGTATAGCCATATACTGTCACACACTGATGCAACATTATTATATAATTTTTTACATACGTAGAAGAATTTTTCAATTTTTCAATGAAAAAGGCGGTTTTAATTCTTCAAACAATGCTACAGTAAGATAAAAAAAATATGAAACATTTCTCCTTGAAATGAAAAAAAAGGCAAGTAAAATGAACACCAGCCCCTCTAAGCGCCTTCTTGCTTGACTAACCTTGAATGAAATCTCAGATGAGAAGAGAAGCTATTTTCACTCACCTCACTTCGCCAAGAAGAGTGTGTGTGTTATTATCTCTTCTCTGCTAGGCTGTTTTCACCTGTCTCTGTTTTCAAATACTGTACATGACGAGTTCTCACAATAAAATACAGGCTAATTACTATTTTCTATACTTATGACATTCATAATGTTGCATTGAATTATTAATATAGGATATTTCCACTATTACACTCATATTTTGCCTGAAGTCTGTAATTTCACATGTACATATTTTTATAACATTTTGCAGAAACTTGGTTTGCTAATGTCAGTGTTATTTGCAACAAAAAAAAAAAAAAGTGACAATAATGTGCAATTACAGGCAAATAAACAAATAAACAAACAAACCCCACAGAAATTCAAATTCAAATCTCACCTTTAAATAAATAAAAGATATTTGTCCTATCTCACTCAACTATCTACTGTAAAGTGAAGCATAAATATTAGCTATAGTGGCTCTTTTCGGTTTCTGCTTGGAACAGGTGGCTAATCTGATCTATGCTGAAGATCTGGGACTCGAGTCTGTCTGTGCTGCATTTGGTAAAAGGAAGAGATGGGTCATAGTGCAAAACGAATGATGTACACTGTGTTTCCCACATCCAAGTACTTCAGCATACTACGTATCGTATTCACAACCCTGCTCCTTGAACTATCACATCATTTGTGTCAAGTCTCAGAACCCCACTCTCTGCAGGCCTGACCTCTGAACTGCACAACCTCAGCCTCCCTCTGTCTACCACTGCATCGCTGGCGTCTTGCAAAACCATCCGCTGGCAGATTTACTGGTGTGAGCATTAGCTAAACTCAGGAGAGGGTACAGTCCCATAAGGTTACACTCCCCGAATGTTCTCTTCTTCTTAGGATCCCGAGTAATTTACTGTAAGGGCACCTCTGTGAGCGCAGTACAGGATATATTATTATTGTTCGAGATATGAATCTGACAACTGACTTCGGTTAATTTATTACTGCAAAGGCACTCCAATGATTCTGTTTTATGATAGGTACACTGAAGACCTGCTTTCCAAAAAAAATGGAAAAACAGAAGAGATCTACAAAAATCCTTTGTACCATTGAACTTAGTGTAACTTTAAATATTATTGTTACAGCGACCTACATAGAAAGTTAAAGGTTTGAACATTTTCTGTCTATAGTTTGACACGTATAAAGATACTGATTAGAAAAGAGAATAATCAGACTGAAAATAAATTTGTTGAGTAATGCCAGAAATGCCTCTGATTTATTAAAAAACTGACAAAGAATGAAAAAATAAAGATCAGAAATGGGAGTGATGTCAGCGATAATGGATAAAACTGGAACACAGTCAGCTCAGGAGCTAAAACACTTCTGTGTTGATGTCAAACCAGCAAGAATGGCCTGGCCCCTCTTTTTCTTCCCTGCTCAGAAGAGACAAGATATATCCATATTACTGACCATAGCTATTACTGGTCAATTAGCCAAATATTAACCTGGAAATTGGTCCAAATTGGACCAATTTTTGGACATGTGAAAAATGACTTATTTCCAGCCTTGGGTGCTAATTTATGGAAACAGGTCTAATAAAAAATGTACAGTTTTCATTAATTCCAATTTCATGTAAATGAAGTCATAAAAAGTACAAATGCATCAACGATCTAACCCCATTTGCATGAATGGAATGATTAATAACCATAAAGTGATTAAACCAATATTCTGATTAATTAAATGACATGCAAAGAAAATGAATCAGGACATAGGTATGAGGTCAACAATCCACATTTTGCGAGACTGAGAATATATAATAAACTTATAACCACTATCCATAACCACAAGTAGAACCACTCAGCTTTTGAGGTGGAAAAAGTGGTGTGGTGGAGTGGTGGAACTTTTTTGCTCATTTACCACTGACACATTAATATATTTTTGCTTCTATTCAAATAATGTGAAATAAGACTACGTAATTATTCCAGCAAAGAAAACCTTCATCTCTTTTTAATAACTTTTTAATAAATAAACTGCATTGTACTGAGGCGTGGACTTCAGAAATGACAATTCCAATTAAAATGCATAGAAACTGGATTTCCCAGTCTAATCTATGAAGGAACAATTGGAAATGAATGTTTAATCCTATTAAGATAAGGCTGTGATTTTGGCCTGGTCTCTGTCTGCCTCTCAACAGAGAGCCTGTCATAAATTGAATCTCCTCTGTGACAAGCACAGTCTCAGACTTCCCTCAAGTCATTATCAATCCAATGTCCAACACCACACATGCCACATTATTATGTTACAGCACTTACTGGGTTTTCAAAAGAAAAATCACATGTGTAAACTGAATCACTTTGACTAACAGCAGCAATGGTTTATCTAACAGTGATAAATGAAAGCAAAACTATGGTTAGATCATGGCTACCTTTTCACCTTAATATTCACACAAAGACGACATGCCATGCTTCAGGTCTTTCATTTCTAGAGAGGATAGGCTCAGTAGGATTCCTGCAACTGATAAGTAAGGAGGAATCGTTTTGTTTTTTCTTTGCCATCATAATTTCCTTTCAGTGTAGAAATCCATTGTGACAAAAATAGCTTAGTCAAATTGCTTCCTTATGTTAAATGTTTGTTTCATTAACAGAACTTCAACATGTGTGAAGGGTAGGTAATTAATTTTAATCATATATGGTTTAAATGCAGGTTAACTGACGACAGAACTTTAATCTTTTTTTTTTTCTTGCTGTTTGTTTTATTCCTTTGTATAAATTTGATTGCACTGGTTGAATATCGTTCTTTGTATCTTACTTTGTTTCCTGTGCAGCGTTGTATCTAATCTGTTTTAAACATCTGTTAAAACAAATTAGAACAAATATTTTTCCTAGTCAGCTCTCTGCCACTAATCATGTTTGTAGGTAGATATTGACTTACACTGTTCTTTTATGTGCTCTCACTTCCTAATAAACATTGCATACTCAGCTGTTCTGACACTCGTCATGACTGCCTGTTTGACTTTTGAACCTCTGCATAGGTAGATTTTCCTACTAGTATGGGTTGGGTGAAAAATATAATCCAGTCTCTCCAGTCACTCACTCAAGACACAGCCTATCTACATAACTGCACCTAACTTCTCCTGATGTTCAAATAAAATGAACATTTTCTGAGTCAGAGTGCCATTTCGCCTTGATCTGACATGTGACACATTAAATGAGCAGCTTTTTACATTTCAAATGTAGTGTCATGAAATTCAATGTCTCTCACTTAGATTATAATACTTTCTGTGATTTCTATTATTCAGAATAAGGATATTCAATCATTCTTTGACTTATTCAAACAATTTCTGATCTATTAAAATGAATGAGAAGAACACATTTCAGTCTCGACTAACGTACTATCGAAGCAACTCTTCAAAATCCCAAGGTGGCTTTTATCTACCTTGGTGCTGCACCCTAATTTCATTTTTTAACACATGGCCCAAACAATCAACTCAGCGCCTGCTCTTCCAGTCTTAGTTTTGTTTACAATTTGATCCAACGGACACTTAATGCAGTTATAACTGTTCTATAATTAAATACCAAATGACACAATTTATCCTCTTGTCTGGGTACTGAATAAATGCACTCATATGTTTTTTACATTTAAACAATGATGTATCAGACCACCATATTGAGCATGTATCCTTGTCTTTCGCCATTGTGTATCACCTTTTCTCTCACCACTTTGTTTTTCCCCAGAACAGATTTAAAGGCATATTTGTGTGCCCTTTCTCACCTGTCACAATTTGTCACTGGCTAAATATGCACCTTAATTCAGCCAGTGAAAGAAACGACCACACTCTGTAGAATACATTAACAACTCCGCTAAATGCCATCGGGACCAAAATTCACCGTGCCTTGGCGTGACTTATTGAAATGTAGTCCAGCATGAAATACCACCCACAGCATGTTTTCCTCCATGCCGGAGAGCTTCTGTTATTCTTAACTGAGAGCGCTGTGAGACGGCACTCCACCAATGTGGAGAGGAATGCACAATCAAGGATAGTCGCTAATGAGAGCCATTTACAACAGAGCCTGCATCTCATCTTGTGTGTGTGTGCTTAATTGTGGTGTGTGCAAGCTCATTTAGTGTTTTGTTTACCCAGGCCTGCTCTGGCCATGCCAGGGCTTAGCCTTAGACCTGGGTGTGGGAAGAGTGGATAGTGAATAAATGCCAACATGGAAATGATCTGCATCTATGTGTCATCCTGAATAGGTTAAGAAATCCATCAGAACAAACAGAGCGAGCACTCTGTGGGTACCTTATTTGGGTGGATATCTGTAGAGTCCACATGTATTTTCTCCTGTTTTAGCTCCGGTATTGACCTTCATTAATTAAAAGAGCTGGGCTAACCATTACTTTTACCCAATTAAATCAATTTGTTTCTGGGAACATCCAAAATCAAAGCATAGCGAGAGAGCATTAGCTTGAATGGGTGTGCCCTAGAGCGTGTGAAAGCCTTGGGAACAGGCAGGCATCCTGCTGAAGTATGTTCAGCGCTTCAGACTCAATAAAGTGGATACGGTGTCCACAGAGCTAAAATCCAGATGGTGCACACACACATACACACACATTGCTGTCAAAACATACTGTCAAATTTATGTGACATATTTGGGAGTCGTTTCATTAAGGGAATGCATTGTTGTGTCTGAAATAATGACAAACCGGTGGATAATTTAATCAAACAGGGATTTTCAGTTCGTTATCAAGTAAGGGGTATGTTTTTTCTAGTTACTCCTAGTTGGCTTTCATTCTGTTAAAAATAACTAAGATGTACTGAGCAGAAAGAGGCAGCATAAAACACAAAGTCAGATGATTTATACTCTTTCATGATTCCAGTGATTTTCTCTGGTTTGGAATTCTTTAAGGAAAATTCTTCTCACTTACCGTCTCCAGCCATTGACCCTCACTGAGGTCTATTGTCTATGACCTCTATTATTTCCTAATGTTGACAGGCACCAGGACAAACAGTAGCCCAGGTCCTTTTTATTCTTAACCAGCTTTCCAGTGGAAAGCATCAATAAAGAGTGGTGCATAATCCCAGTTGTTTGTATCTTAAGGGAAACGATCGTTTACAGGGCTACAGGAGCACTTTGTCACGATGATAAAGTAGCAAGGTCCTGTGTAAATACTGGGTTGTTCACTGGTCTCTGCTGAGTAATGAAAAACCCACAACCATGTTTAAAGGCTTGGACTGATGCTGGCCTGATAATGGTGGCAATACTTAGTCATCTGAATGGCAGAGAGGAGCAAATGGAACACTAAAGGTGTGGAAGTGTTTTGCAGCAGAAGGAGTGGATGTGGGGGGTGCATAGTGGGGCATACATCATACTGCCAGGTGATAAAGAGAATGCAAATAAGTCATTTTTCACAGCAAGCCATGGCTTAGAATAAAAAAAAAACCAGGGTAGATTACAGTAACAAAATGAATTGGATTGGGTGAAGATTTTCCTTACTGCAGGTATTCATGTTTGTGAGGAAACTAACTGGACAGAACAGAGAACATGGTTTATATGCTGTTTGGGAAATAGGTAAATATTTGAACATTTTATGACTGTTTTTAGGTTTTAATTAGTATGATCAGATAAATCCAAATAAAAGAAGAGTACAATAAATAAGGACCTACTGCAGAATAGTTACACAAAGTTAAGAAACTGCTTGTTGAGAGCATAGAAATAATGCAGATGTGTTCACACTGAATTTTGAGATGCTTTATATATCTAGTGCAGGCACTTTCTAAAAACAGTCACTTTTTCTGCAAGAGCATGCAGAAAAGTGTCTTCCAGTAATTTTCTGACTAGAGGTGAGTGCAGTGTTTGAGTATGGATGAATAGGTAAAATAAGATGAATTTACTGAAACTGTTAATCATTTTCATTCATATTTCTACATACAGGACAATGCTAGTTGATTTTGAGTCATGACCTGTTTAGCTCAAAGGCACAAACATATTTAATATATAATCAGGCACAGCCATCACTTATACAAGGTTTGCTTATCAAACTTACATGTGATAATCCAAATATAAAGAGAAACAGTCTAGCACTTTACATTTAAAATAAAGACACAAACACATATGTAAATCATGGAATGTTTTGATTGTGATGTTTTAAGGATGTTAACATAGCTATAACATTGCATGATTAGTGTTTTTTAGGGCTGGTATGGCTTTAGAATTCAGATCTAATGTTAATGTTGGCCTTTGTCAGCATGGTGAAAGTGGGACACACACTAATGGCCACTATGCCCTCTTTTTGTGCCCTCTGTGATGTATTACCATACATGTTATAGTGATAACCACAGTTAACAGTTTTCTATAGCTGGCAATTTAAATATGTTGCAGAGATGATAATAAATTTGTCAATATAACAAGCTACAAAGTAAGCAACATTTCTCTTGCCACTTATTGTAGTGAGAGACTGTTCAATTTCCATGGTTTTCAGTAAAGTGAAACAGTGCAATTACATTAGCACATGAAGGTAGCAGGTGTAAGTTGTAGTTGTACATTTGTTCCTGGACTGGCTTGGAATTTGACCTTAGGTTAGTTCTTGCTTTTAATATTTTGCAGCGTAGCTGTTTCTGTTTCTAAAGATTTATGAGGGGCCATTTGAAGCTATGTCGGTTTGCCTACTGATGACAGATATCAGAGTGGTGCTAGGTAGCTTGTTACACAATGTGTTAGTAAGCAAAGTTAGCTAGCTGTCTGACATTAACCACCTGGAAAAATTTGTGGTATTTTCTTTTAGACTCAACCCAGCAGTAGGCCTACAGCAATGATGGACTGGCAATGTGTATTCTTTAAGCACTGAATAGTAGCAGTTTACTTTACTGCAATCCAATGTTTAAATACATAACTGTATATATAGACATATATACATGACATAAATACCTATTGTGTTTGGGGCGAGGGCCAGTACAGCTGTGTGTTTTTATTGTGATCGTAGTCGAGTGCATATGAAAGCCCCTGTAACTTTTCAAAACAATGTTACATGATGGCAAAGACAGTAAATACTAGTGCTATAGGTCTTGGACTAGAGTCTGGTCTTGAGAATGGCTTTCTGTATTGATTTGGAATTGTCTTGGAATTATTGCCATTGAACTTGTCTCATTCTTGGCCATTGGTCTTGCTAAATATGGTCTTGGTCTTGACCTGTGAGTTTGTAAAAATTTATGTAGGAAGACAACACAAACATTATGTTTGACAAGAAGTAATTGCTTCTTCTAGAAAATATAGCCTAATCATTAACAATGCACAAATGAAGCCAACTAGTTGAAGTAAAGGTTTGATCTTGGAAGGGGTTTGATGGTTTTCGGTCTCGAGCTTGACTCGAACTCAGCTATTCCTGGTCTTGGACTTGTCTTGTATTTGACAACAGCTCTAGTAATTACATTAAAGTACTGCACCATTCAGCATGCATAATAGTTTTAGAGCTATTTTGCTGAAAATGACACTACTGTATTTTTTCAATAAGTAATGTTTTAGACTGGATGGGACCATCTGATTCTCAGACATGAGGATGCCCCAAATTCCATCTGTCTCATACAAATGAAATCACTTATGGATTTAGGCTATAACCACATGCCTACATGCCAAATCCACAAGAGGAAATTGAACACATGCAGACAGCTCAGTTCATGGGAGTTAAAGAAAATGAAGACTTTCTTATGGACAGATTACTTAAGCTCGAACCAGAAAATGTTTCAGTATTTTTAAAGGAAACAAAAGTTTGCTCATATTTACTTGCAATTATGCCGGACAAAATCTACTGATGCTATTAACTAAATGACGGTTAATACTTGATGCCTTACGAGAAACAGATTGCAGTTCTGGCTATGAAGATGTTTCCAATAGAAGAAAGCCAAGTCGTCTCTCTGCATCATTCTAGACTTCCTTCTGTTTGGGCTCTGGTTGGTTTTGTTTATGAAAGTGTTCTGCTCTCCGTGTCAAACCATGACCAGCCGTGCAGCTTATCAGAAACACCTGTTGTGTTTCAGATCGTTGAATAAAAGCTCTGTTCAAGCTCTCCACTCACTCAGTCTCAGGTACAGCATGAGCAGCAACTGCTGGCTAAGGGTTTACTTCCCCAAAGACATGAAGACATGAATATGTAACATGAAAGATCCATGCATCCAGAAATCATATGCTCATGGCATGTAGCTATCTTCAGGAGTAGTGACTTGTTTGAATTATGGTGCTTTAAGCAATAACATTCGAAGAAGAAGGCTGCATAAATAATCCACTGGATTATTTCTACCATACAGTATGAACGTAATATCTACTGAATGAATGAATGATTAAAGGTGAATTAGAACCTTTTTTTAGGTTGTTCGGAACAAACTTCATTCAAATCCATGCATTACAAAAATTATATCAATTAAAAACATTACTCAAACACATTAGGGTTAATCTCAGAGCAGTAAGTTACACCTACATAACTCAGGTGATATAACTGAGTTTGAAATACAAAAATCAGTAGAAACACAAAAACACCTCCTGTTAGTCACTAGCCAGCGAAAGTCTCTAGCTAGACATTATGCTCTAGCTAAACAACCTCACAACTGGGTAGTGAGGATAAACTATCTCTAGCTTCCAACCAGTGAGAAAACAAATATATGCCTGAATCTTTTTTTAAAATAAATATCATTCTTTCACTTTCTCATTTTCACTTGCTTTGTTTATATACTCACTCTCTTATGCTTTCTCTCCTCTGACTGCCTGCCTGTCACTGAGTAGTCAGACTTCTTTCATGCCTGAAGTTGGGGCATGATGACATTTGATGTATCTGAGCTGATGTATCACACCCCTGACACAGCGCTGACTGTGAATTACTATTATAGGACTGTCAGGGCAATTCACAGCAGCTCAGGAACATAATATTACAGGGTTTTTTCTTCCCTGACTCAATAATCATGTTTTTTTTTTATGATTATGGAAATGGAAAATTCTATGCAAGATTTAAGAACATACATTTCTTAAAAAAGAAATTGCTCAAAATTAATATTTTGATTTGAATGTATTTACATTCCCTTTTTTACATTTACTTTTTGTGACTAAATTTGCAGTTCTGATGCCCAGATACCTGGATACATCTGCAGTCTATCAAGACTATAAAGCATGCATTAAAACTCAATCCACATGAACAAAATCCAAGCAATATATAAGACTTGACTTGTTGTGACCAGAGGAAATATATCTGGCTTTGGCATTATAAGAGTCAATAAAATATTTACCTTTGTAGGTATTACATCCTGCACCATTTCTGTGTATTCTGAAAGATTACCAAATGCATCCAAAAAAGGAGAAATATAAGGCAGCAGCAAATCTTTCATTTGTTTACTTGCCTGACTTTGCTCACCCTGGAAAAGCAGAAATTTCAGCAGAAAGTAAAAATAAAGTTCTGAAGGTAAAAATTATGTCCATTCCAGAATCAGGTCAAATTTGACAGCCATCTGCCACTCCATGGGATAAATAAGGAAGGAAAACATCTGTATCATTTTCTTGCGTTTAGCGACAGTACTGCAATTAGACGGCACTCATGTTCATATAGAATTTGGCAGAATTAAATGATGAAAAATAATGAGATGATTTTTTTTTTCTAAATAGATAATTATGTAGTTAACTTGAATCAGTCAGTCAGTCATCAGTGAATCAGTAAGTAGTGACACAGAAAATATAGATAAACTTGAATATCAATGTTGACTTGTGATATACACAAAACCAGACGTCTGTATTTTTCACACTGAAACAAATGTTCAGGTGTAGCATGCACGTGCAGAAACCCGGGCTTTGTGGAATGAGTTCTGGGACGTGCTGTCCTGTGTCTCAGCTGTGATTCATGGCACTGGCTGCCACCTCTCCCTCTCATCTTACCATGTGTGTGAGAGCAGACATGTGGGTGCTCACACATCCTCACGCTGGAGTATAATCAGTCCAACAACACCTCTGAGAAAGAGCTCCATCATCTGACCTTCAGAATGACTTGCTGAACACCAGGGTGGTCCAAAGATGAGAGGACGCTGGAGTTCTATTTTGCTTGTAATAGCTTAAAGCTGGAAGTTAATGTATACTGCAGGATTTGTGGTGAAGTAACCGAAGATCTCCCCCTGTCAAAGTCGTACTAAGCTCAGGCTCACGTTCCAAATGTAAATTCACACCAAGGATAAATTGGCTTCAACTTTCCTCCATCTTCCAAGCTGAATAACTGTGCAGTGGAAAAGATTCGAACTGGCCCTTAAAAAGATCAGGTAGATAAACTCTAAATGTTGTACTGAAAGGAAACAAAAATGGGGGAGCAGTCTGAGAATTTTATTAAGAAAGGCGCACAGATCTCCGTAAGAGGTGTGCTTTTACATGAAAATGGATTCAACACACAGAGTGAAAACCTCTGGATCCAGTTTTACGATTGGTTACACTAAATTGACAAACAGAGGATATCATTACACAATCAATACCCGCTGTACAGATCATTTGACTTGTTTACATTTTTGCATGAATAAAGCGTTAAAAACAGCGCACATGTTCCAGACCTGTGTTTTGGGCTAGCCGTGTTAGGAGGCTCAGATGTGCATTTGAGCTGAATTCTAAACCCATGCTCTAAACCAATAATACATTATAATTTAAAGTCATTGCCAGATCAGATTGGTTACATCTTAAATTAAATTGGGATGTTTTTAGATTGCTTTAGTTTAAATATAAAGTCAAATTTGATTAAATGCACAATCTCTGATTCATAAGAATGCATAGGTAAGATCAAGCTGTACATAAATAATAAGAACTTGAGGAGCATATAAACTAAAAATACTATTATGGGTCAACAAACTAAGATTCCATTTGAATAATCCAGTTTGAGACTCTCCATGTAGATGAAAAGCTTGTTTGACAGGATATTTGACGGCATGTTTAAGCAATCACGGACTTTAAATATGAACAGAGCAAAACTAGTTATGTCTGATATATTTATAACAGACCTTGAAACCTATGGAAGTGGTGTTTTTTTTTTTTTTGGCTGATCAGGTGTGTTTAACCCACATCATAAATACCCTGTCAATAAAAACCAGAGCGTATGTAATGATAAGTTGTAAAATAGCCAAAACCACTCACAAGTTATAAATGCCCTCATTCATCAGATGTCGCATGTCTGATAGAATTCTTTGAATCAATCTGAATTAAGATCATATTCCCATTACTAAAATGGATTATTTCTATTGTGTTTCAGCCTATATTGAAAACAGGCCTGCAGAATCGCTTTTTATGTGGAGCTCATTCTGTGAACTGTACATGGTACACACTATATGCCACCTGCACACAGAAGAAAAGGGCAGAGGAGAAACATGGCATCCCACCAAGCATAAGCAAAAAATGGAATCAGGGATATTTTAGCTGAGTGGACCAAGCTATCCCTTATGTCAACATTGTCCATAGGCTGGAGTGTTAGTGGACCATCACATAATGAGCACTGTAATAGCCATGCCTCCTTTTCGAAGTAAATTAGGCAGCAAAGCTCTCTTTGCTGAGAATCATCTGCTGAAATAATCCCAGGATTATCCACAAGGAACACTTCAATTCACATAAGGCTTAGCTGAGTCATAGAAGGAAAATCTGACTGTGCCCTTGTGCCTAAATAAAAATATGAAAATTCTGTGGTCTCATTTCCTTTAATACTAGGTCTACTTTCGAATGATCATAATTATTATCATACGCTTCATCATTTTTAAATTTAAATTTTATCAGATTAACATAAAGGAAATAATGCAACATCTTGACACCAATTGAAAACAGTTCCACTGGTGCGTCAGTGTTAATGAGGTTAATTATTATTATAGGGGCTCCTGAAAGAATAGAAATAAAATAATTTGGCACGCTGTGTCTCTGCCCAGGACATTAACAGAAAACTGTGAGTATTTATCATTTCCTATTTAGAAACGAGCTGCATCCTGTTTGAATGCCACAACATGCTTGTAAAAGGCCATGAACACTGTCCTTACAGAGCGCCCTGTGATCTGAGCACTTCTAATACTGTTTGACAATCAACAGCACTTGTAAACGAGTCACAGCCAGAATGGAAAGAGCCGGTAATTGTAAATGTCAGGAGGAATTAAGAGGGGAATAAATAGTTTTACCTTCGTGCAGCAGAACAACAAAGCAAGAACAGGGAAAAAACACCCACTCTTCCCAATGGGAGGCCTTTGTGCAGTGCTGCACTCTGAATGAGGAGGCCCTGTTGTGACAACTCCTAATTGGGGAAACATGTTCCATTTAATGAACAATAGCATGATAAGTGATTTATGATTTGTGAATTGGTGCATTATCGCTATAAAATTTGTTGCATCCCTGGGTGCACACATGAATAAGTAACCCGTCTTTTCCATTAATTTTCATACAGAGCTGCTTTTATTATTACAGAGCATTTACTTATTGCTTTGAGAGTTTCCTTTTTTCTATAAAGCTGAGACAGGATGGATTTGTTCTGGGGACACAGGCCTATTGTTGGACTAAATTAAATACTTTAGTTTTTACCATCCAATTTTTCTGCTTTTTTTTTAAACAAAACTAATAAAAAATGATCAAGGTAAGGAACCAGGGGATGGATGATTTAAACCATGGTTTGTAAATAATACAATAAGATATATACATATATTAATGTACTCTGCATTATCTGTAAATAAGTTCTTGAATATAAGATATTAATGCATTTGCAGAGAAATATAAAAATGGCTCATTTGAAATCAGTCCAGAAGTGGGAATAGAAAAGTATAATACCCATGGAATTAGTATTTCTGAGGTTGTGCTATGTTTCATGATGGAAGGGAGGAAAGGATTAGTCATGTCTGAACTGTATGGAAACATTCTGCACACAGAGGGAGGGGCACGCCAGCTAATGAGAGGAACTAAATTAGAACAAAAAAACAACTGCATTCCTACAATTTTAAGATTTGTGGATTTGGAAGCCATCAAGCTTTCAAAGTAAACATAAAAGCAGTCCCTCTCTAAATGCAGGAATGGAGCAAAGGCTGCTAGAAGTGCTCTGCCTGTGGGCCTGAGGTCAAAGCAGCCATAGACCCATGTTGTTTTATAAGTGAGTTATGGCAGATTCTTCCAGCTTCCTCTCAGCCTGGGTAAAGCCTGAGCTCTTGTGGGTTCCCCTCCCAGCATGCTGCTTCCAAGCAGCTCTGTGGCTTCTTTGTCTGGCACATAGTGTAGCCCATAGGGAGCCCCATCCACCCCATCCCCCTAGTGTCCAGATGTTACCCCCTATGTACCAACCAGCCTGATCCGCTCTGACTCTGTTTACGCTTCACTGTAATACGACCTTTAAATGAATTTCCTCCATTTAGTAAGCAGAAAAGAAAAAAAATCAAGTGTGCAGGTGTCTTCTCAAAACTATAAAGGAAGGACTGAGCATAAAGCAATGACAAGATTAACTGCACTTCAAGGCATCTCATTTATAGCTAGGGGAAGATCATAATAGCGACAGTAGTCAGTAACGAGTACACAGCAGGGGCCCATACTATAAAAGTCACAGACAAAGACAAGAGCAGTTAGAAGTCTGTAAATCATCAAAATGGTCCATTTAACTGCTTTTGATCTGTGACAGTGCTATATGAAATATATATACAATATGAGATCAGAGTGTGCATACACAGCATGGGGGACCATGTTCGACACTCAGGCTTTTGCGGATTCTGTAGTGCTAAGGTCTTCCACTAATGAAATAATACAATCAAATGCATGTACAAAGAGACATACTCAAGCTGTGAGTGGGGAATCCATGACACCATATCATAAGCAGCTTTTATCGAGAGAAAAGGCACTAAACACAGGCGTCTTAGCTCCATTTGTTCTGTTCAGCCTGTGCTGGCTAGCTTTATGATTTAAACAGACCCACAATTAAGACAAACACAACAAGATGTTAACTGAATACTTGCCACATTTAAGTACACATGCAATGATGTATTATAGTGACTCAGCTTAGGCTTTGATCATAACGAGAGCAAAGCCAATAGTCATGATGTAATGGACCCTACATTCTTAGAGCCACAGCATGTTGTCTCTTTTCAGCTCTGGAAATGGCAGTGACTATTCTTCATCCATAGCAAATGTTTGGAAACTAATCAGTGTACTCGAGTGGTTTTCACTTGTCCCACTTCAGATGATAAAGCATAACTGCATTAGCTGGCAACAATCTCTCGTGTGCAAATGTGAGAGCTTGAAATGCTTCTCATTTGAACGTACTATTTTAAAAAACATTATGATTCTTATACCAAAGACGCAATTTTTAGTCTTTGAAAATGGTATAAATGAGAAATCGAGACAAAAGATGTTATCTTCCTTGATCCATGGAGGGAAGAACATCATAGTCAGGCATTTATGATGATGAAGTTCCCTCTTGCATCTGACAGGTCATTTGTTATACAAACAGGAACAGAGGAACATGTTTAATCCCATGACCTGCTTCCTACTTGAAATGCTATTGACTTTTCCCTTGGTTACAGAGAGATTGACAAGCCAGTCCCTGTAAAATGTACAACAGAGATTCCAGCCTTTCCATACGGTTCAGTCATCATCAACATCCACACACACACACACACACACACACACACACACAGAGTCACAAATGCTGTGACGAAGTTGCTTCAGCCTTGTGGCACTCAGTCAAAGTCATTAGTTCCCCATTTATATTTAGTTCATTAACCTTGAGAAGGTACTTCATTAAAAAAGGCACAAAGGTTGTAGCAATGAGGTTTTAAATGACTCTTCCATCATTAGGGACAAACGCAGAGCTGGAATTATTAACACATGCCATCTCTAGCTTTATTGCTGACCCATGACCCCTTTTCAGGAAGTGACTATGGCGGATATCATGCCCTTAGTTGAAGCGGCTTGTGTCAAGGCTGTTTATGGCTTTGCAAGGTGCTGTTCGGATTCATGCTGCAGCTGCAAACAGCTGGAGACTTTTTAAGGGCTGGAAGAAGAAGACTGATGTGTCTCTGGGTGTCTTTTAAAAAATGCAGCAATCATATTTATCTGATCTTAAGCAGTTTAGCAGTTGCTTTGTATGATTTTTTTTTTGTATGATTTTGTATGCTATCAAAGACAAACCATTTTGATTGATTCACAGCAGAGTCGTGTCCCCAACATCATCTACACTATAAAAAGATGTCGTAACATTTTCCATCATTCATGCTATTTTACAAAAGCTGCTACAAAGAAGCTATGGCTCTCAGAGAGTAAACATTATCCTACACTACACTCGTGCGGTTTCATGTGCACTTGCACCTGTCTTTATGCTTTGCATCTCATGTCATGTCTCTTAGCACACAGGAGCCTTGAAGGAGCAATGGTGGGCATTACATCACCTGTAGAACTACCAGAGCAGCATCCCACACACTCTCTTCATTTGTTCTCACCCTGATCTCACCCTGATCTCTCCTTTTCCTGGGACTATGAACTTCCAGCACATCTGGCCCTTCACATCTGTTCTGTCTCATGCTTTCTGGGTAGAGCAGATTTCCCATCACTCATATCTCTGGCAGTTAGGTTTGATGGCTCTGGAAAACTTAAAAAATCAGTTGCATTAAAAACAAAATGACACAATAAACCCAGGGTCTAAGTATGCATGGAAGAATATGGATTTGTTTATTGAAAATGGGTTGTAACATGACCTATATTGACTATCTGTTATGTTCTGAGGACACAAGAGATTTGGTAAATGGGAACCACATGGATGATGCATAATTACATGAAACATCAACACAATAGGATGCTTGTTTATAGATTTGAGTATCATTCCCAAGTAAAAGGGAGTATCATTTTATAATTTCCGGCTGTGGGCGAGAATTTTCTGACCAATCTCATAGCACAAATCACATCTTATGAATGAGCAGTTTTTATAACTGGCTAAATGCATCCTCATATCACTAGCTAGGCAATGCAGCAATGCAGAAAACAAATATCAAACTTATTAATTCGTGTGAGATTGTAGCTAAACATATGGCTTTTTCCGAGACTAACTGGCTTCCTGCTGTAGCATTACTGATTCTGTAGATATAACAGATGCTAGAACCTGCAGGAACTTTCCGCTTGGGTTGTAACATTGCAATGTACCTCCTGTTGCCTTCAAAATCAAAATCTACCGTACTTACACAAGAACATGAAACACAGCATAAGGCTAGATCTACCTTGTCCTGAGCTCCTACATGGGTACATAGCTGTTCCTTATATGATGCATTTGACCAAGAAGCAGAAGATGGTGACTAAAGGGTTTATTAGGAAGATTGCCCCAATGCATCGCCACTACGATCACTGGAATAGGAGACCGGTCAAGTAAAATCACTATGACACAATCCTCTCTGCATTCATTCTTTAGAAAATAGTTTTACACAGTTTATTATAAAAATATAAATGTTTCCACTACAAATCATTTTACATTAGTAGACAAGGCCATCTACATTTGCACGCCCACTTACATCCTCACACTCACATACAAACCACTCTAAAGGAAGAGTAGAGGAGGACAGGGTGGAAAAAAACAGTATTGCTCTCTAGAAGTCGTGTTTCATAAACTAAAATGCACAACACTGATAATGTCATCACATAACCATGTCATAACTTACTGTATGCTACAAAACAAAAAAACACTCAAATTAGCACGGTATACTGTTTGTTATCAAATAAATAGGTCATTACTGTTGATTTTTTTTTTTTTGTAAAGTAAAAAAAAAAACAAATATGATACAAAAGAGCATAAAATATAATACAAATGAAATTTTGCTTTTTTAAAGTTTGAACAGAATTTCTTTCATTCTTTTATACATACAAACATTTGTACAAAAGGATGGCCAGGTGCGTTCACCATTGCTGTTATTACAGGGTGTGTTTACATATGTACATGCAGAGAGCTGAGGGAGCAGCAACATTTACAGGCAGATTGAAGGGTAGAAAAGGAAGAGCTAAATGTTTCCATCCTTTTAGAGAAAGTCACTGTCTATCTAGATAATTCCTGATCCGAATAAACCATGTCAAGACACATAAATGAAACCTTTTTAAGCATTATGCATTCTTTTCCCTATCAGATCATTTCTATTTCTGTTTGTAGCCAATGTGATCAAATGGCACAGAACATTAGTCTGAAGTAGTCGGTTGCATGGTATTTACTTCTTTTCTTTCTTTTGCATCCTAAAATCGAATGAGGGCTGTGCATCCTGAGCTTTTGCAGTAGAGACATATTACTTGACGTTGTCCCTGAAGTACGTTCCCTCAAATATATTAGTGCCGTTTGAAGATTTATGAAATTTCACAGCAGGAAATGATACGCTTTGCTCTTCACTGAGCTCCTTCATTCCTGTCATATCTAACACTTCCAATGCCCTACTACACTATGTTTTCTGACCTTCTCTCTCTGTGATCTTACTGGACAGATACAGATGTTAGTAACACTTTTGACCACATTCCAACACATTTCTCTAAGTGATCTCTGAATGTTGCTCAGAAGGAAGCCAGATTAGGGATATACATCTAGGAACCGACTTTACAATTGCATTGATTTTTTTTTTTTTTTCAAGTACTTCACAAATTCACATATTCACTTTTGGTTAATGTAATTGTTCAGTTACAGGTTTTGTCAACAACAAAAGAAAGCGTCTGCTTTAAGTGGCATAAAGAGCACAATAAAGAAGTACATACATAGTCTCTTATTGTTGATCCCTATTCTCAATGCGTCACACCCACAGAAAAATTAGGAAATTACGGAAATATCAATTTGCCTTTATTGGACATTCCTGCTTAGATGGCCAATTGCACTGTAGTTTACTGGAATCCATTCCCAGCTCTCTGGTTCTCTAGTGAAATCTTGAAATTAAAGGCATCTCTTATGTACTGGCAGGCGGTTTTTCTCTTCAACTAGCTAAGACACTCCCATCAAACATGACAGAAAACCAGGGAGGCGTGTGGATAGAACAGGCCTTGAGTTCATTCTCTCCAAAAGGGTGGCTGCATTACAAAGTTTTTGCATTTTATTACCCTCCTGTCATGTGTTAAGAGCTGTTAGTTGTATCTGCACAGAGGAGACACTTCCAAGTTCCTGACAGCTCCATCTTGCTCTTCATACAGTGCTCTGCTGATCTGTGGAAAGCTTATGGGAGCCTAGAGTCCTGCCCCAGAGCTTAGTTTTAGCAGAGAAGCCCCACCTGCTTTTTATTCTTCTTTATTACATAAGGCAATCCATTAACAGGCCACGAGGCACACTTTCTGCCTGAGCAACATGATTGGATGCTGGAACAACAGCCATTCTCCAGGAGCGTCGCTTTACTGTGCCCTGATATGCTAACATTGTTGTTTATGCCTTTTCTCGTATTCATAATTTCTGTCTTTTAAAACCTAGAGCAGCATCAGTCTCCTGAATTTCTCTCTCTTTTGTCCATCTTTTTATCTATTATTTGATTTTTTTTTTTCATTCACTTTTTAGACAGGAACTGGGCCATTTTTTGAGTGTGTTTCAAGTGCTTTGATACTGCTCACAATCTTCTTCTGAGGTCCAACAAATGTTACACCGACCTTCTTGAAGTCCCTGGGAGATGAAGGAGAGGGAGAGAAAGAGTATGAGTGGTGCAATATTCACTGAATGACAAGTTCAAATCTGTCAGTCACAAAAATTTGCAGCGGGCCGCTGAACTGCCATAGTTGGCTGAGGAAGAGTCCTGTGAAAGGCTTTAGACAGTAAAAAATCTGACTCCAGGATTCTTTGATAAAAGGTTTAACTTGCTGCTTTGGAGATTTAACAGAAGCAAGCTTCCTTTGCTCTGATTTGAACTTTGGGATGAAGAACAGCACCTTTTTAGTTCCATGCAATGGGTAAGAGAACAGAGCCTGCAGATCCACCAAGCATGTTATACATTACTCATCCCATGCACATCAGTTGAAGTTAGACTGTGTTTTCTTTGTTAATGTTATCGTTAACATCCTGAAACACTTGTTTAAAACATTGTGACATTAGCAAATTAGTGCAGTTGAGAGAAAAAGGCTTTCCTTTTCCTGCAAAAACACAGTCACATCTCATAGCTTTGTTATGTTGGATTTTATCAAAGCATATTAGTACAAGCTCATCTAGGTTAGAATTCACACTGTTAATTAGCTGTGCCTTTTAGCATGTGCAGTCAGCATCTTGTATGGTCTTGTAAGTAGAGGTTTTAGGTGGTAGCCAGCACACAGAAAACCATGATCCAAACCCACCGTCCACACTGTAAGGCCTAAAGAGTCGTAATTCCCATGGATGGCTCCCACTCAGGACAAGTGGCTGCAGGCCTGACCTCAGCCAGGCAGATTCTATGGACAAAGCAAACCTTTAAATTGACTGCTATATTTATTGGCTGTGATACATGTGATTCTTGACAAAGCATCAGTATGCATCAGCTATCAACCATTATAATACTCCATGGGTAATTTATAATCCAAAACACTGAAAAACTACATAGCGCTACATAGAAGTGCACATACTATATGCAATGTTAAATAGGACGATAAGCTACAGTGTGAATACAAAAATATGAAAAACAATGACTGTCGTTGTTGATTGCAAGCCAAAATCCATATAAAACCCATTATAAAAGCACCATTGCAGAAAAATGGCTGATTCCTATTAGCTCAATACAGACAATTTTAACAGATAAACAGTAAATCTGGCAGTTTAAACATTCGTGAATTTTACCTCATTGTCACTATGCTGTACTACAGAGGCCAGAACAACTATGTTTATTTCCTTAATTTGTGTTGAATATCAAGTATCAAAATGCATTTGTCTATATGGTAAATGTATCAGACAACCATTATCCAGTCTTAAGTGTATGTACACTAACACAAAGATACCTGGGAGTGAGTAACAGTTATGACTAAACAGAGAAATAATAATTAACATTTTACCTTTCTGATAAATGGACTGTACCATAATAAGAATGGTTTGATATTTTGATATAAATGTGTTTCTTTTTGTACAGAAATGGCATACTGTCAGGACACTGAACCATTTCCTTTGGTGATTGAGGCTTAATTTAGTAATTCAGCAGCCTGTCTCCCGAGGATGGTTAGTATAGGAGTAAATGGAACACAAGTGCGTCTAAGCTGACAGGGTGGCAATTTAAGAGAACATCTTTTTCATTTTAGAGATTTTATGTATTTAGTATTATTATTTAGCCATTAATGTATCGAGAAAGAAGCACAAATAGCCATCAATAACAGACACTTTTATCACAGAAGTCTTCTTATCAACAACAGTGCTCAAGTAAAGAAAGCGGAAGGTGAAAACACACTTCTTTAAGTGTGAAGTATTTAAGTACTGAGAAAACCTTTTAAAAACATTGTGTTTAAATATGTCTGATTGGGGTGGCCTAGGTGGGGCACAGGTGCTGGTGCTGGGTGGTCATAAAATGCAAGACTTAATCTAAATGTGTAAATGCTATAGGTTGCCACATTAGATCTAAAGGCTCCAGCCTCAAATCAATAATTTTAATTATTGGGTTAGAAGATAAAACCTGTAGGACTTTTAATAAATGTATACTTTATTAAAGTTTTATATTTCGGTTTGCAGTTGTATTTTTAATCATTATTAATTTTAGGATTTCTCTAATAGTACAGGATAGAAATAGAAACAGAAAAGTTCTAAAAGCTAAACAAATAATCAGCTGATTATTACAGCAATCACTGCATATACAGTATATTTGGATTAAAAAAAGGTTTGCCAACATAAATACATTTTAAAACAGTTTAATGCTACAAAGTCATTTGTAAGAGAAAATTATGCCTGATAACATAAGAATAATAACCAGTGTACCCAGAAAATGTACAAGGATGCATACACTAAACCTCAGTTTTTGTTCTACATTTCGGTGCTATGTTTAAGTTATCTCTATAAAACACACTGTTAGAGATGACCTGCATAGGTACAAGATACGTTGTTTACTTCATACATATAACAGACATACGGTATATTGCTGATATATTCTATGTAACAATATAATGTAATGTACTCTCTCTGACAGAATCTCAATTGTGCACTCTTAGACTGACAGTTACTATGGCTGGCTATGCTTCACAAGATGAGTAAATTCCCTCAGAACAGCCAATTTGATCAAACAGCAATCAGATAATCATGTATATCCCCAGAAATCAACCAATCAAACAATATTCAATTATATTCACTTTTGCAAAGATGTGTAGCTGACATGGAAGAAATAGACTTTTGGCTTTTTGGAGCATGCCATTACTCCAGAAAACCCAAATATCACAATCATATCCTAATTTCAGGATAAACAGTGTATACTTGACAAACCAAAATTATAAGCAGAGGCTTACAAGGGTAGCTAACAGAGAGGATATTTGTTCAGAGGTTTTGTTACATCGTATTGACCAAAATATATTATACAAAGCCATTTAAAGGGTATTTCACCATAATACTCATTTGAAGATTAACTTCTATTGTCTCCATTTTTGTCAGACAATATGCTACAGTTGACTCCCTGTATAAGGCCAAGTCATGAGAAAACTTCTGCATCTTAAGCTACCCGATTCGGGGTCATGGCTATGGGAGAGAAAATTTATTTGCATATAATTATTTACCCAGCCCTCTAAACCAAATATACACATAAAGCCTTCTCTGGGGCCAGTCTCTTGCTGGTTAGCTGTTTCCCCCAGAGGGATACAGTGCAGAACAAGAAAACCACTGCTCCAGGACCAAGGCTTTGATCATGTTGATTATGAATGTCACGCTATTTACACTGTCAAATACCTTATCAGTTGAGGGGGGAAAGTGTCTGTACAGATGTTATTTGTACTACAAGAAGATTTCTTTCCAGCTACTACTCAACTTTTTGTTTCTCAGAAGCAGAAACAAATATGCGAACCAAAGCTGGGATTGATATTTTAATTGGAGGAGCTTTGTAAATAAGGCCTTTATTGTGTTGAGTGTTTTGGGTGGTCACAGCATCCAGTCCACACATAAAAAGGGACCACACTCATGTTGCCTGTCTGACTTGTTTCTAATTTGCCTCTATGTGACAGTCTTGTAAAAGGGTTTCTCTATGTCTGCTGGTCTGTCACTGCAAAAAACCATAGCAGTTGCAGCTGAGAGCAGATGCCTAAGTAATCAAACATTTCTATGGTCTTATGTGTTTACTGCACTCGATTCATCACAAATCACTTTATGTGTTATACATGTATACCAGACACATGATTATATGTTTTCCCACCCGAATCCAAGAACTACAGTAGTTATGAGTTAGAGTACAGCTTTTTCCGAATGTGTGTATGTGAGGGAGCGCTGTGAGAGGAAGGCAATCTTACTCAGCAGAGGTCTTGGGTAGTGTATCACAAGAGCTGTAGCTGACTCCACTGAAGGCTTCTTTACAGGGTAGAGTCCTTGCACTCTCCAGCCAGTGGCCCACAGTGCTGAATGAGGTGATGTCTGTGCTGGTCCGGAGCTGATTGACTGGCCTGGGAGGCAAAGATAATGAATGTGATGTATTCATTGTCAGTGTAATGATAATGAAAGTTTTGGAACTTGTATTGTTATTATTCTTATACCACAGCCCTTGAATCTGATTTGTCAGAAGGTGTTGATTAATTTTCTACAACAGCAGGGCTCTGACAGTAGTGCCAGCAGCAAGGTGTATATTAATGTGCTCGTTCTAATGTGTTGTGTCAATAAATGTGTCATTTTAAAAAACTTTGTGGTATAAAAAGAATAAAACATTTCAATACATTCCGTTATTGAAAAATAATCAACTTTAGGGTTGTATCATACCATTATCATTCCGTACTCAAATAATACTGAACTAGAGAGTAAGCAAAGTGGTTCCTTACCTATTCCTGTCCACTGTAGCAGAGATTATTTCCCCACCACTAGACAGTACATTTCTCTAGTGTTCCAGTAGTGAATATAATAATTTATTTGAAAAATAAAAGTCCAAATGATAAGTTCATAAAAGTGCATGTTGAAGAGATCATGCACATAAGGCTCATGTGAGCCTGAACAGTCTCTGTAAGGAAATACCTGTGGAGACGCAAAACTGTTCCCCTACATCCATGTTATGGCAAACATTCCCTGGCGAAATCCAATACATGCAGGGAAGTGTATTTTAATGTATCGCCATCTCTGACTATGTCTCGATGTGCTTGTTTCCACTGGTTGTGTGTGTATCAGAAGCACGTTTATGAGGTAAAAACTGTCCAATAAGTGAATAATTCAATGGAACCATTAAGACACAATCAGTTACAGTACTACAAAAACTATCCAGTTACATTTACAAATATGTAAATATGAAGTATTTTAACATTATGTTGGCAGGCTGAGCCTTTATAACTTAGTTATATTTAAACATACTGTAAATTCTGTAAAAAAAAAAAAAACTGTTTTGCTATATTTCTGAGAACCATTCTAATTAAATCAAACTTAATGTTAACTCAAAACAGATTTAGCTAAGCAATCTGCATATAAATTCCTTCTGTACTCTCATATATTAGATGATAACATAATATTTTATAGTAATTTTCAGGCCACTATTTTTATATTCAATCATTCAAAATCATTTTTGTTGTTTCTTCAACACTTGTTTGTAGTATATGTGACAGATGAGCAAAATGTGTCACTAGAAATATAATTTGCTCTTTTCAGGCAAAAAGACCTTTTCATACCAGTTCAAATTTAAAAAGGGCAGTGATGGGTTTCCTACCAATTCAGTGAGCGTTATACCTAAAAAGCTTAAAGAACAGAACAGACGAGAAAACCGAGAGAATCAAATATAGGAAATGAGATTATAATTCCCCTGGAGATAGCTATTAATAGTAATGTGAATAAACAAATTATAATATCAGGAAGTCCACCCTCTAGCCACATTTGTTCGATGGCAGACAATGGAAAAGCCTGCGGTAACAGCTGTGGCAACTAGACAAGGAGTCGAACTCTACCCAGATTATCAGCGTCATAGGTGAAATCAGAAATATTCCACAGATGTTCAGTCACACAAAACAGCGAAAGAGGATTCATACTTTAAAGACTGTCCACCAAACTATGCAGCCTTCATCTTAATACTGCCCTGAACCCATGCACCAAATATTAAGTGCATGACTATGGAAAAAATGCATAATTTAATTGTATTTAATGATGCACTTCAAGGTCTCCATTGTTAATATGTTTTAGAATAAATCGCTAGAAGCATAATCTCAGATCTCAGGTTATCTGAACACAACAGCACATTTGACCTGTACACTGACCATCGAAGGATTGCAGTGGTAAACAGATGTTCTCTGAGCTCAGGTCAAAACTGGCAAAGAACAAGTTTCCCAAGGATACAGAGAGACTATTGATGTGAATGCATCAATCAAAGCTCTGCACTTAACCCACTGACTATACCAGTAAACTATGAATGACCTCAACCTTTTTTTTCTTTTGTGTTTTGATCTAATGGTTTATTTTCAGACACCACACTGAATTCTCAACAAAACACATACAGCACAGAGGGAAGGCCAAACATGAAAAGAAACAGCTTTGTTGTTGGAAATGGAAGTGATAGCCTAAAACCCCTGTGTCCAAAACCTGCTGGCTCTTCGACTCTGAGCCTTCTCTCGGCATGAGTGCATCAGACACGTGGGACAAAGCTAGGGGTAAACAATTGCCTCTCTGTCTGTTCCTATCTTTTTTTTTTTTTTCTTTTTTCTCATTTTCCCTACTGGTGTAGTGACCTCTAAATAACTGTGGCTGCATAGTATCTTGTTTTTAATGCTCTCGGGGGAGAAAAGGGAGGAGGAAGAACTTGCCCTTCTCCGTTGCAGGAGAGACATCTGGGCAGCTTCATCACGGACAGGAATGCACCTCTTGCTGTGAAGGGGAGCAGGGTGCCTGAGCCATCTCCGAGCTGGAAGAGTGCCTCCATTTCACTTCCTGTGTATCACGCTCTGTGGATTTTACTCATCCCTCTGACTGAGGGTCAGGGCTTGGAGCCTGAGGCCGGGTGTTAATGCTGGCTGAATTGCTGATCTATTAGCACATAGGGCTTGTAGATAAACGAGGTGCATGGGAGCGGGCGCAGCTGAGACTGTAGAATGACTTTTTCAGCACCTCTGAGCAATAAATCACCTGGGCCTAGTGCTCCCTGGCTCTCCATGTTAAAAACCAATTAGGAAAATTACAAGTGAACTCCCTGGCACATATTTGCACTTCCTTAAGACATCATTAGTCACAGTTATGTGCTTGGGCATCTTAATAATTAAATAGCTCCCTGTTTCATTTAATAGATTGGCACTGAATGAGCAAATGTACCAGGATATTACTCAGGTAAGCTAAATCCTGTGCTATTTTAACACAGAAAAGGCTAGTCAAGGCCATTTCAAGAATGACAGGAAGTGTAAAGGTGAACAGTTAACTTTGTGACCATTTTTTTTATAAGAATACATTTGACACAAACTTATGAACTAAGAACCAAGGCAGACAGCATCCTGCATACCCTAGCGACCAGGACAAGCAGGAAGCCAAAGGCTATTTATTGCACACAGTGTCTGTCTCAAGACAATAACCGCAAACTGGCTCCATTAATAAAAAAAAAAACAGCAAAAATAATTTCCAGCAAATACTGATTCCTCAGTACAGCACAGACAGCAGAGCACAATGACCAGTGGCCAGTTGGTGGGGGTGGAAATGGAAATCTGAGTGACGTGAGTATAAAGGAGGAAGAAGCTGTTTCCTTTCATTAAGTTTCATGGGAAAGCTACACGTTGATGAACAGAATGTGACATGGAGCAGAATATGAGTGGGTGGCAGTTTGCAATAAGCACATGTTCAGTGCTGAGCTTCTGGCTATTGTGGGTGGATGAACCATCAATTACCTGGAGGCGGTGCTGGCTGTGATCTTCAGATTGCCTGGGTTACGTATAAGCTTGTCCAGGATGCTGACAATCTGCTCAAACTTGGGCCGGTTGTTTCTGTCTTTCTGCCAGCAGTCCAGCATTAGTTGGTATAAGGGTGCAGGGCAGTCCATTGGTGGGGGAAGACGGTAGCCCTCGTCCACTGCTTTGATCACCTGAAGCATGGAAAAGACAAGCAAAATCACTGCTATGCTGAAAGGCCACATGTTCTGATGTTAAACTAAATGATCAATTTTCAGACATTTTTTTAGTTCCACTCAGTCAGTAGTTACAGCGGAGTCAACAATGTCAACAAATCCATTTTGCTATCTTACATTTACAGGTTTTGGAAGACACCCTTATCCAAAACAACTCGTTGTCTCCATTAAACATATCCCCATGCTACTACAGGTAGGTCAGGGTCTAAGAATACTATTAAGCTAAAGACCTGCTAGAGAGGAGCCTATCTTCATAGCAATCACATGACATAATTTGATTCTTGGGTCCAGAAGTGTCTGAGAATGTTCATGCATTTCCTCATTAGATAAAATAAAATCTTATCTTAAATCTTAAAATCTAGCACTGCAGACAGTGATACAGACAACAATTGCACTCAATATAATAACTGATTTGCCAGATCACTAATCTCATCAGAAAGCTCTGGCACTTTTTCAGTAATGTCTCTGTGTGGGGCTGAGTGTGCTGTCTCGGCATGCATGAAAGCATTCAGGTGATCAGTATCAAGTTATGCTTTGCCACCTGTTCCCTCCATGCTTTACTTCCTCTCACAGCAGGAAGTTCATTTTCCTGCCATAGTGACATTGCTCTACTCACATCTTGATTGGACATCTCCCAGTAAGGCCTCTCTCCATAGGACAGGACTTCCCACAGTACAATGCCATAGCTCCACACATCGCTGGCTGAAGTGAACTTGCGATAAGCGATAGCTTCGGGTGCTGTCCACCTGATTGGAATCTTGCCACCCTGAAGAATGACAAGGTCTCATTAGCCATTTAATTGTTTTATTATGCCAAGCTGTTACAAATCTGGAACCTGCATAAGGAGCATGTGTTCATTAATGCACTCAGTTTAAGGTTAACATCATATCTGAACAGTGTCTTCTGTGTTATCTAAAATGGAGTCACACATTTTAAGCAGGCCGTATGTAAGATGGCTTACATGAGGGAGGAGGAAATATCGAACTGATATGCATGTAATGAATAAAATTACAGTGCTGATGTAATATCTGCTGTGCTAGCATTAGCATTTGTTTGCTGTTGAACAGGACCTGGCTGCGAAGCGTCAGTGTGAGTGAGGTTGAAACGCAGGCCTCTGATCTGCATTGACCTTGGTCTAGGCTATAGTGCTGCCTGAGCTACTTTCATCTGCAAAGTCGCCTCCCTGAGGAGCTGCACTGTATTTACCCAGCTCTGCCTGAGCTCCCAGGCTGGAGTTACTCTGAGATCAGCCCTCACTGCTGCAGCAGGGGCGGAAAGAAAGAGAATGGTGGCGGAGCCAAAGCCAACCAGCTACACAGCCAAGTAACACAACTCCTGCCCTGCTTTATCCAAACACCTGGTCCTCAAAAAATAAATTCACTTGCATGCAGGTCTCCCCACCGAGCACACTCACACAACCCCAGCTCTTTTTGCACTGGGAATTACCACTAATGAGTACAAAATCTCATAGGTCTACTCTCTCCTGTCCTCTGGATTTAATAGAGGCTGAAGGTGAAAATGGCCACATTAAATATGAAAAGGTAGATTGGGCTAAGCCAGAGACATCTCCATTTTGGATAGGGCAACTATACTGGCTCAGGCTGAATTTAGCATCGATTATGATTTTCTATAAAATGCCGACTCACTGTGCAGCATTTGGATGTATGAAGGACAGGGAATCACTCATCACACGTGAAAACTCTGACAATTTTATGAAGGAAATAAGAGGCTTAGCTAGATAAGAGTTAGCTCACAGTTTATTACAGTTTTCAACTAATTTTCCTTATATGTAGTAGTATATACAGTATGGTGCTGGTTTTAGTTAGTTTGTGGATTTTGAGATCGAGGGCTATTGACTTATGCTATGTTCATCATAATGTAACTTCTGATAGCTACAGTTAGCCTGAAGCCATGCCTATCACAATAGCTGTTGCTTGATCTGTTTTTGATAAATATTTTGTCACACAGCATTCCTACATAATCACACCTGAAACTTATACTTTGCGATTTTAAGATATTCTCATTTAGAACACTGTTATGCTGATGTTTCTGTTGTTTGAATTTAAAAAACATAATCTCTTCTCCATCTACTCTGTTTTATTAAAACTCAGCTATTATTATCGTTATTTTAATAAGTGGTATAGTAGATTCAAATATGTCAATATCAGTAAAATGCTAGCTCAAGACCAGCACATCTCATTTCATAAATACACGAGCTCACAAGTTATGCACAGTTGACTCGGTTTGCTCTGATTGACAGGAAAGAGAGTATGCCACCCCTCCCTCCCACTCTTAAACTCCTGGTTATAATAATAGGACAGTAGGACAAAGGCTTTTTTTGTTGGACCACTTGGGAACCAAGCAATACATTTTTAAGTAGATGCTGGTACACTGATAATAATGGGGGAAAAAAATTTCTCCAAGTGAATATGCAAAATACTTCCTTTACTAAACACATGCTTGAGGTGTGAAGTAAACCTACGCTCTAAATTAGGCAGTGATGTTGTGGAGTTACATTAGCCTTATCAGATTCATAATTTATTTATACGGTGGCTGTCCGCTCTGCCGCCGAAAGGCTTCGTATGTGTATGTCGAATGGACATATATAGTCATTAATTCATAGTTATTTACTGAATGGTTGGCTGAGTGAACGTAGTGAGTGTAAGGCATTGCAGTCTCAGGATCTGAGATGAATTTAGGCATGTTTAGCCATGTTTATTACAAAATAAATCTCAACTGCTACTTGAAGCGACGGGCCTCTTGCTGTTAAATTTTCATTTTCAAGAATCAAACAGTAAGATCATGATATCACTATCATTAGTTAGAGTATGGGTAAACTAGCACTCACTCTTGTTGTGTAGGCTGCCTCTGGATCATCCTCAAGCACTCTGGACAAGCCAAAGTCAGACACCTTACACACCAGGTTGCTGTTGACCAAGATGTTGCGGGCAGCGAGGTCTCTGTGCACATAGCCCATGTCTGAGAGGTACTTCATACCTGAAGCGATACCACGCAGCATTCCTACCAGCTGAATCACTGTGAACTGAGCATCATGTTTCTGATACAGAGAGAGAGAGAGTGAAAAAGAGGTTGAGATGTAGGTGTTTCATATCACTGTAGCATATAATAATAATAATCTGGGAGAAATACTGGAAGTGGATGTGCTCATGTGTCAAAACCTTTCTGAACATACTTTTCTGAGTTTTCTGAGTTTATTGCACCTGACATCATTTTGGTCTGAACAGGTGAACAGAGAAACTGATAAAATCAGATACATTTCAGTCAGAACACGAGAGCAAGTCATTATAATGTGAAAACACAAACAAGAAAGCACAAAATTACATCAGAGGCTTCATATCTGTTTTTCAGAAGCTCACTGGCAGCCTGCCACTGTTTACATTGGCATGTGTGAAAAGGGTTTATGTTGAGAGGTATGCTCAGTGCTTAGAGATAAACACCGGGGAGGAAGCGCTTCAGGATGAGAGGAGAGACACACCGGATAGCAAGATAGCATTGATTTGTCAGCAAGCTCTAGAGAAAGAGGCTTCTTTACTAAAAACAAGCACTATCAACAGATGGCCAGTGTGAGAGCTGGTCTTTTTCCACATGTCCTTTCATGAGTCCTTTTCTCTTATGTCCTATGTCTTTCTTTCTTTCTCTCTGTCTTTCACGTTCTATATTTATTCACCTCCTTCTAAGAAAAAGCAGAGAACTATGTTTATGTGCTGCATACAAACTAAGTTTGGATGAAAACAAACCCTAGACCACCTGGAACTGACTGGAGTTCAGAGAGGTTCAAAGGATGGCTTAATAATAGTCATATAAGCATTGGTGAGGAAAGGCTCTTGGGGAAGACATCAGTATTTTTTTGATAGTGTCCAGGCCATGCTGAAATGCACAGGAAACTGCTGCAACTGTTCTGCCTTTTCTGGGATGCTGTGCAGGCACATATGGAATACAGTTCAGATTGCTCTTGCTAAAACCAGGCCGTCTCTGCTCACACTGTTTTAATGCTATGCTAATTTCAGTCATCGGGCCTGTATTTAACCAAATTGCAAAGTACTCTCAGCTGCCTTATCCAGATGCAGATGTTTTTTTTTAAAATTTTTTGGCAAAATATTGCTGTGCTCAGGGAAATAAGGCGCAAATAAGCATAACTTTTTCCGGTACAATGTACAATGTAGCAGAATATGATCAAGATGGAAAAATGCACCATGAACATCTACTTGCCATTTGATCACCTTGTTGTACTAATATCAACATGTCTGTCTGTTGTACTAATACCAACACAGCCCCTGTGATGGTAACTACTTGAAAAATGACAAACATGCAGGTATTGTCAGATGTAAAACTGCCAAGGCCAGATTGTGGTGGCCAAAGGTTAATCTGAACAGTTTAATGAGCTAATTAGTGCTTTTATCAGCGCTTTTTTAAGAAGAGCCATCCTTCTGCATGGCACACATACTCTACAGACTGTTTGCCTGCTTAATTTTTCTGTGCTTATGTAGCCTCATTTGAAGGACAGATCATGCCCAGTCTGTTTAATTGGCCAGGCTAAGCAGGCAGGCACAAGGCCATTGTTATAGTCTCCACATTTGCAAATCCATGCCCACTATCTACAGTTTTTTCCCCCCGAGTAGATGCTTTGTTTTTAATTTGTGAAAGAATTAGAGCATTGTGCATGAGTTCAAGTAAATCACTGACACTTAAAGGCTTTTGGAACATCAGGCTCTATTTAAGACAACTCCCCTTTAGCTATAAAATAAAATATAACGGCTGATCCTTTTGCATAGTAATCACTACAAAAAACTCTCTGTCCCAATATCAGTTCTCTAACCAGCAAATAGAGACTGTGGTTTTGCGCCAGAGTGCAATTTGTGTCTATCCGTGGAAAGCAAAATGTTCTTAGTAATGGAGAGGATTTAGTGCTTGCTGTGATAAGCAGATACTTTGCAGGGTGATGTGAGAAAGACAGGAACAGGGGACCAGAGATACAGAGAGAGAGAGATAGAGAGAGAGAGAATGGGGAAGAAAGTCAGGTACTTAAATCAGTTTAAGATTAAACTTTTGTGCCATTTGTCTGATCATACATAATGGAGGCTCATTATCCACACTCTGTGTGTCATACTCACTCGGAGGAAGCTGTCCAAGGAGCCATTCTCCATGTACTCCGTCACAATCATTACCGGCTTACCTGGCGAGAAAGAGCGAGAGCGAGAGAGAGAGTTAAACAGTGATGATCTCAGACAATTGAAGTTCTACCCTGTGTTGACTGGAGCTACATGTAAGCTCGATTTGCTACTTTGAAAATTAATGATTCATTTTGTGACACTTGAACAAAACATTTCCACACGTGAATTAACTTACGCTATAACTTCTTTCATGCTATAGACCTACTGCACATAGAACTGCACATAGTAACATTGCAAAGTTATTTCTGGAATGACACCATTTTAGTCAAGACGAAATTAACTGCTTTCAGACGGGCAGCATATGGGTATTATAAAATACAAAAACAAAAACAGCTGCACTTTTACAGGTTTGAAGAGCAAAGAGAGCAAATGCCAGCCCTGGAACTTTCATCACGTGTGAGATATCGCCTAAGCTCCCAAGACAATAGCAAAGCTCACAGTGCTTGGGTGTACTTCTTCACATGACACTCCCGACTCAGTGAGGTCAGTCTGTGGCCTTGAGTTCAAGAATGCTTCCTGAAGGATAAAAAGAGCCTCTGTCTGAAGCCTCTGTCTAAAGGGCCCACAAGGTCAGCTGTCACTGTCTGACAGCTTTATTCGTTCTCCTTGCTGGTCATAAATTACTGCTTTTATCAATTTCATCTTATTCCAGGCCCTATAAATTGTTCATATACAAAAAAAAGAGGACGAATCATGGATAGCTGGATGAAGAGGTCTATTGCCACTATATGTTTGTCCATTTTTGCTTTATTTTTGCTCCTTTCTCTTCCAAACCCGTACATGGAAAAACAGGAATACCCCACATCTGGCTAAAGTAGACCTGAGCTCCAGGTAACAGCACAGCACAGCACTAAACTTGCTGTGCTAGGAAAAGTAGACAAACACAGCCCAGTTAATGAAAGCTGTTTCAGTCATATGACACTTTCTGTCTTGGTAGGAGCTGTTTATATTACGTGGCTTACTCTGTAGTGTAGATGAACACTCCAACCTGTTACATATCATGATGGCCTGCCTTTTTCTCCAAACACATGGGCCATTCTTACTCCAAACAGTCTGGGATACTATTAAACACACTCTTACATTTCACTGACCTGTGATGAAGTGTTCTTTTTCACTTCAGTCACCACCTTTTATGGCTTCTTATAATAACAACAATAATAATAATAGTAGTAATAATAATAATAAACCCTTCTTGGCAATAACCTTTTGATCATATTGCCAGCTTGTGATAAGTATTGCAGCCGTTCTGACCCTGGGAAACACCAGTTGTAGTTCCACAAATATTTTGGTCAAATGGCGGTCCAAAAGCAACGGTTAAATGGGGTGTGAAAGTCTCTGGGTTATTAAGAATTAACAAGGCTGAGTTAATAAATCATGTCACATCACAGGTTATAGAAGACACATGTTAGTTAGTCCACCCCCACTGCCTAAACTACGTACCCAGAACTGCTTTCACATACATACACTGTATGTATCTCTCTCTCTCTCTCTCTCTCTCTCTCTCTGTCCTGCAGTACAATGATAATGTTTAATAAGGTCTAAATCAATGCAAAATGTTGGATTCAGCTATTACTTCACTTGAAATTACCAAGCACAAGAGAGTCACGGTTAGCATGAAGTTTAATTGAAAACCAGATTTCAAAGCAGTTTATACATTTTGCTAAGATTTAGATGAAATGGCCTTATACATGAAAATATTCTATACATAAAATGTTAAGGGGCCTCTTATGATTAGAGACACGTTCTTTGATCATGGAATATATTGAAGACTGAGTGAGATTTATGACACCGAGTAAATTGTGCCTCTTTGCAATTATTTTTTTTTTGCAAAGATTACAAGAAACGGTTCAATAAAACAGTATCTTTGCTAAGTAGGGAACTTGGCAGCATCAAGTCATTTACAAAGCTATAACTCAAAAGAGCTAATGCTTCATACCAATAAAGTCGTTCTAACAGGGGCTAACCTACAGTTCAAAACCAAAATTTAAAAAAATAATACTTTTGTTGTGTAGTTGTGTGTTCAAATGTAAAATGCATAAATCGTCATCTTCAGTAACCACTTTATCCCGATCATTGTCGCGGGGGAAGCAGAGCCTATCCTGGCAACACTTGATGTGAGGTGGGAATACACCCTGGATGGGATGCCAGTCCATTGCAGGGCATCATGCACACACATTTGACTCATTCACACCGAAAGGTAATTTAGTAATTTAGCCAATCCACCAACTGGCGTGTTTCAGGGAGGTGGGAGGAAACTGGAAAACATGTAGAGAAAACCCACACGGACACGTGGAGAACAAAATGCATAAATGCATTTTACAAGCGTAAACCACTTTTAAACACGTCATTCTGCTATAGCGAGACATTGAAATCTCTGCTTTTAGGCTTGAGTGAAAATAAGAAAAGAGAGTGAAAATAAGAAAAAAAAAAAGTCAGTACACTGTATCTAGTACACAAACCAAACAGTGAAATGTGTTGAGATGTAACTCACTGCGAGTGACCACTCCTTCCAGCCTGATAATGTTGGGGTGATCAAATTGTCCCATGATGCTAGCCTCACTCAGGAAATCTCTCCTCTGTGTCTCCGTGTATCCTGCTTTCAGGGTCTTGATGGCCACACAGATCTCTTTCTTAGAAGGCAATTTCAGACGACCACTACACACCTCCCCAAACTCACCTGCACATTTGTTAAATAGCCACATAATTAGTAAAGCATAATTAATGTCCAGCATTTTGTTGCTCACTTCAGCTTGGAGTCCTAGAGTCCTGGATATTTTTGCTAGTACTATTATAAAATTCTACCTCCATTAGACTTATGTTCTTAATGTTTGTGTACTCATTAAAAATAATTCAAAGGTAAATACATTTGTACATAAAACAAAGAAATTGTTTTACCAATTCTCATTGCAATATGTTGAAGGGAAGCACATGTGTACATTTTTGTAACTACTGTTCCATAGTTTGAGGCTCATGTTGTGACCATGATAGACTTGACCAGAACATAAAACGCTCACCTTCTCAAACTCGCAAAATTACAGAATTCAGACTGATAAGCATTGCAGATAAATAAAGCAGTATTATTCTCCATTTCACTTGCAAGCACGTAATTATCGTAGTAAATACATAAAAAAACTGTCTTTTTTTCTCCTAATACTTTGTAGCATTAAAAATACTAATTTGGGAGAAGGTACGCAACTCTAAGGCATAAATGTTTATTTTGATGTAATGGCTTTAGAGTAAACTTATAGAATATAGTCTTATTATTTGCTGGGTTCTCTTGCATTGGCTTATGCAGCTATAAATTATGAGGCATTATTTTGATGTGTGCTCTACTGTTTAAGACATCAGGAACATGGAGTGCCTGGGAGAGAATGAGCTACAGGGGGGTGAAAAATAATATCCCAGCTGGAGGTATGCTCCGCTTACCCACACTCCTCAGCTCCATCAGCACACACTCTATTAAAGGCAGTGAGGCGATGAGGATGAGCACTGGGAGGAACACTCTCCCCATCTCCCCACTCACAATCAAAAGCATATACTTCCAGCTGAGGTGCTAAATGATTCTCATTTACATTACCTGTCCCATGTGTTACAAATGCATTTTGCCCTGTTGCAGGTAGCTTCATTACAGCCGCAGAGGTTAAGGTGGGACATGGCATACCTGCACCCACTACTTTGTCGATGGCGATGCAAGAAGCGTCTAACTCCTTGGCGAATTCATGCACCGCCTGACTTGGATCCTCATAAGTGTGGGGATCCACGTAGGTCCTAATACCAGGCAGTCGCACTGAAAATAAAAGAGTTGAGAAAATGTTTAAATCATGACTGAGTTAATTATTCTGGTTAAATAATCAAATAGAGTATTTTTTAATTAGATATATAGATATTTAGAAAATGAATTACATGGTTGGCGTTAACAACCCGGCCATGGGATACACGAAGACACCACAGTGATATATACTTACAGTGACCATTGCCAAAGTGAAGTCTCTTTTTGTCTGGATGTTTGGATTTGCTGTAGCCACAGCACCTGTCAGTCAGAGTGTTGAAAGGTAACAGTTATCATCAGTGACATTTCGGTGAGACTTCTGCTACTCTATACTATGCCCGAGAACATTTAATGACTCAACAGACAAAATTCATGGCCAGGATGAACCTGTCTACTTTGCTATGAGGCAGAGCAATATTTTAGAGTCTTATAATAAATCAGATTTTTATGCAGTCTTTCAACAGTGCTGTCTGCCAAGATCAGCCCCTCTGCCTGACTTGACACTCAAGCTCTCATGGTGCCTGTTACATTAAGTAAAGTAGAGGCAGGAAAAATAATACAGCTTTTGCCAAGTAAATCATCCAGAACTATATATAGCCGGGTGACATGCAGGGGCATGGTCTTCTTACATCTACATCTTCATCTAGCAGATATGGGGGGTGGGAGGTGCTGAAGAAGGGAGATTTGAGTAAGAGACATGTATAAGAGAGAAATGACAGGTTCAAGATGGCCACACTTAAGCCTCTGTAAAGTTGTTGAGTATGAGTGACAGACCAACCTGCTAATCACAACGTAAAGCACCACGGTTAGGAGGATGATGGCCACAGCAGAAGCAATTGCAATTAGCATGACCTGACTGTTCTCACTGGAGATTGAGAAAGCTGGGAGAGACAAACAGAGCGATAAAGAAACACAGCAAGAGCATTAGGCTGGATCAGAGTATACTAAACAAGAGAACAAGCAAAGAAATTACTGTTAAGATTTATGCGATCCTGCACAGGACAAAGTAAAACTTGACAAGAACAAGAACTTTCTTTAGTCTATAGCAAAGAGTATTAAATGACTTAAAACAGATTTTTCACCATCATGCATCATCATCTATTTCTTATAACTGACTCTCATTTTACAAATTACCACATCAAATCTACTCTGCAGATGCAATAATTTCTTTAAATAAGCCATGAATCCTGACAAGCCCCTAGACTGAACTAAAGCACGGGAAAGCTCTGGTGACTGATTCTCCAAATCTCAAAAGTAGAACGCTTTTTGCTCAGATTAGCAAATGAATAATGGGAGCTATCATCTCAGGGGAGCTATGTCATCATTTTACATTTGCTATGCATGCGGAGTTCGATAGAGCCATGACCAGTTCAGTAACCTGGAGATAGGAAAGTGCCTCCTGCCTGTACTGTATCATTCCATTCCATGACCGTCCATTGATTTCCTATAAATGTTTCATTAGTGGGACGAATACAGAGAAAGGAGAGGTTCTGCTCTGATAACAGGATATACAGTGTATCAAATACACATGCCGTGCTAAATGCAGATGATTTACTGATATAACAATGACAACATTTCTGCCATCAGTAAGACTGGTGTCTTATCTCTAAATAGCTTTTGTGTTACACATTTATGTACTAAGATAAAAAGCAACTAACGGTTACAGTACAATTACAAACGATAAGTAGTTGCAAACATAGCACTCAGAGAAGGGATTTTTAGCAATGTAGTTCTGTGGATAAAGTGGGCCTAATTCTAAAATTATCCTAAATTACCCTAACAAAATACCCTAACATTAAACCTCGATTTAGTTTGACTGATGGGACGGGATTCTGTACAATCCTCTGTGAGTATGTAAACGGAGTGGGTAATGCTTATTTATTTTAACAATATTGAATTGGGGAACCAGTTTGTGCTTACAGTCTGGGCTGGTCTCAAACTCAAACTTGCGGCTGATGCTGCCGTAACCTGCAGCGGTACGAGCTCTAATCTGCAGCAGGTATCTGGTATCAGGTTTTAGTCCATTCAGAGTCACATTAGTGCCCTTGCATCTCAGGATGGTGTAGCTGGTCTCTTGTTCTTGCTTCAGGAAACAAGGGAGGCAGAAGAAAAAGAAAGTAGAAGAGAGACATGTTAACATAACATAGATACTGATACAGACAACTCATCTTAGCAAATCTGAAGTAGTTCAGCCCTAATCAGAGCAGACTGTCTTGCCTCAAAGCTATTTTTGTAGTTGGTGGAGGTTAGACAGAGTCATAGTGGGTCATTTCCCAGGTCCAAAAAATTTATATTCATAAGTAAGTAAGTTCCAGTCTGCTGTATACGGTAACAACTTGATGTTAAATGGCCACCTTTATCTTTATGGCTTTTCTAAAGACCTCTAAGGTGCAGTGATCCTCTCTACTGCTCTAAAAAACCTACAGTGGATTTATGGGGCATCTTTCCTTTGAACCCACTGTTTTCAAATGTGCCTCTGGTGGGGTAAAGTGAGATCAGTGGAATGAACAGGGTGTGGCACTTTAATCCGTTTACTGTAGGTTTTAGCAGAAAAAGAATTCACCGTTAATGGCGGGCTCAGTCAAAATCTCACGGTTTTCTTCTTCACCCGTCAGCCTTTAGGTGCCATAACAGGTAGTCACCTGAAAAGTCTTTTGCATGTTGGATCATCTCTGATACTTTAGAAGAAGTTCAATTGTTCAAAAGTGCAAATCTGTCGAGTTGTAAAAATTCATTTGTACTTTCACCTCCCATGCTAAAGAATATGTGCATACGACTCGGAAATGTCCTATGGATTTGACTTCAGCACCAACAAAGAGCAAAACTATTACCAGGCTTTATATAGAAATCATGGAAAGAAAGCACTCTGAAACATCATATGGAGTGCATCGGGTTTTATGATTTAGCAAATGCTTTAAATTCACTGGGAAGATGAAACCAATACCCTGCATCTTATTGTATGTGCGTTTGTTCAAGTCGTAAATCTTTTCACAGGTTGTCACTGTTCACTGCTCATGACACCATGTGATTCCCTGAAAATTACATACAGGTGCGCCCAAACGTTTTATGCTGGAAGTATTCTTACCATATGTCTCAGTGGTGCATCAGCTACTTCCACACACTGAGGCTTGCAATTGTTAATGTGGAGGCTATTGGTGGAATTTAATATGCTTGTCATGTTCTGCTCTGACAATCTAAATACTCCAATCTGGCAAATTACCTCAACTTCAAATGGAAGAGAAACTGTGTAAATATTAAATTCATTTCAAAACGCATTCCTTCTCTACAAGCTCTAAAAACAATCCAAATTTTTACTCTCATAGATTAAAGTGATAAAAATAATCACAAATGTGTGTTCTCGCCAGTTTCCTTGCTTTGATTAAGAGGATTAAAAAGCCAATATCCTATGCCCTATTTTGGCCAATTATTTTACATGAAGTATTGAAAAAGTCTGAATGGTGAGATATTTGGTACTAAAGATATGACATTTTATGTTACATACACCTAGCCCCTGATTTACTAAGGACACAAATAAAGCACACAATTGCTGTTCCCATAGTGACTTTCAGGCTTAATAAACTGTACAGTGGGTCGTAATTACTCTACTTGCATAGACACCACCCTATATTTTGCCCTTTTAGATGTAAACGCCCCAAAATGCATATGTATTAAGGCAAATGTTAAATGGACAGGACGCAAATCTCTGTAGACCCTAATAGTAAATTAGCTTGCAAATTTGTACATGTTTTTACACATGCAAAAAAGTAGTAAATCAGGGCAATAGAGTAGTTTCAAGCCTCACTGCCTACTGCTTTACCATATAGGCATTTAGCTTACATGAAGCAGAAGGGCGTTTTTTTTTTATTTATTTTTTTTTTTTTTAGAGAAGCATTGCGAGACTGTTTTCCCCAGGAGCTGCATTATTTCAATAAACATGCACCTTTAATGCTGTTTAGGGAGACATTTACCACTGTTTATTTATGGTTTATGGTATATACCATTATATAGTGTAAACATTCTGTTGTTTTGGCCCAGACCCATAGATGCCATTTCTTCTCTAAAACTCACTTAATGAATTCAGAGCTCTTTTGTGGGCTTAATGCCATGGACTCTTGGTGTTACTGTGGTTACTGTGAGTCAGTGAGCCCTGTGAACAGATCTGGAGGCCCCTTTTCTCTCTCAGTGGGTGTGTTTGTGTATTTCTTAAAAGGGTGAGGGGCACTCTGTTATCCTCTGCCAGCCTGGATCAAGGGCACTATAAGTCCTACCAGGGGTATTCCTTTGCTTTTCCACATGGCAGACCCAGTTGTGTAGGATTTGGGCACTCTAAAACCCCCTTTTGGAAACGATGCCTCAGTAGCATGTGTAATTAACAGAATCAGTGAGGAGATACAATAGATTTGATTGTAAAAGGAAGATACCACACCACCCAGGGTCAAACAAGACATGGATTTCAGGGGCCTCAGTGTGTACATGTGCCAATGAAACTAGCCCCAGATGAGATGGCTTTGGTTACAAATAAGGAGATTATGGCCAACCCGCAGCATTTCACAGGCTGAGATTTGGAGTTTGGCTGATCACACTGAAAGGAATTTTACAAAGGTCTTCTGCAGAAAGCAGAGGAGTCAGTCACACCTCACCAGCTCTCCTTTTTGCCAGTGGATTGAACTGTGTTATTAGTATATCTGAAACATTTTTGTAGCTGCTCAGCTCAACAGAGTAGATACAAAAAGGCCTGGTATTTTTGTAGAAACTCAACAGCAACAAAATTTACCTTCATTACTGTTCATTAACAACTTTAATAGCATTGATGATGCATTATTCCTAGGCATTATTGTCTTTATGGAATTATGGAATATAATTTACCCACTGTAAAACATGATTTCATATTGAAATAGAGTATAACTATTTAACTACTCAAGACAATTCACAGACAGTGTTGGTTTAAAACAAATTGTTCGTGAGTAGATGATAATAGATGATATGAATGATGTGTTTCACATCATTCAGGAGCATGATAGTTTTTGTCCTTTTATCCACTTTTGGAGACAACGGAAGCCTGTGTGCAATTTAGTGCATATTTTACATGCATGTGAATGTTTCTATGTGGTCATAGAATCAAGCCATTTGCTCAGTAGACTATGAAATGTTGTTTCTGTGGGAAAATTCTGGCTAATTGCCACTGGAAACTAGGCCTTTTTTTCACACCCTCAGATTCCCTGCCAGTTTGGGAGAGACACACAATGTCAGGGTCCAATTAAGTGCCAAAGCTGGAGCCCCGCTTCCTGCAGTCTGCCCGGCCTGAGGGACACATTACCCACTTCATGCAGGAGTCGAAGATATCACAGTGTCTGACAGCATGAAAGAGCACCACTGAACACTGACCCTTAGAAAGCTCTCAGCGGCAACAATGATGTGGGGCAACAAAGCTCACCCTGCTATTCCGCATATTAAATCAATCAGGGCCAAATCCCTGTACGCTTCATTAATCACACAGCAGCTGTGGCAAACCTGGATAGAGGCTGAATAAACTGACTTATGACAGGAGAGTGTAGCTTGTGATTAATTTTTTTTTTTTAAAGATGAGAGAACACGGGCTTCTAGCGCACATGGGCTCAACAGAAAAGTAGTGTTTATATCACTGCTTCTCCTGATGCAAAGATGTGAGAGACTCAAATTTAAAAAATGTTTGACCCTGACCAGTCTGGTATTGTTTTTATTTATACTGTGATCCAGTATTAAGTGGCTAATGAAGATGAATGAATGAATAAATAATTCTACTCCAAACACTACACTCACCAATCAGGAATTTATATAATGTTAATCAATTAAGCCTCTGTACATATGTCTTTCAGAAGTTGGATGAACAAAATACCCTCTTTAATCTCCATAAAAAAGGCTATAGAGAAAGATTTAGACCCAGGTTAAATGCTATTAGTGTTGAATGTCCAGAGTGAATAGCGATTAAACTGCCCCCACCTTCTCATAGTACTTGACCTCGTAGTCCAAGATAATACCATTGGGTCTTTCTGGCTCCAGCCAGGATAGTGAGATGCTGTTTCGGGATGTTCTGTCTTTCCTGATGATTGTGACCTGGGATGGAGCTGCAGGGAGAGAGAAAAATAAAGGGAGATGGAGAGTGAGGATGAAGAAGAGGATTAGCTTCTTCCACTCTGCTTCTGACTTCATTACATACACAGTTCACAGAAAGTTCAGCAATTTTGCTTCAACTATCCAAGCCTCCTGTGAATTGATTATAACCTTTAGGGTGACCTAATTGAGTTTTCTTCAGTAGGGGCCAGTTTTAAAGTTGGGAAAGACACAATGACGCATTTGTTTATAATTTGCTTTGTCGCTGCATAGTTAGTCTGGTTTTGTCACAATAAATGAGGCTCCTGTCTGTTCAGGTCTAGCAAGCATTTTAAGCTCTCTCACTCTTTTAAAGGCTAATATCTATCAATCTCTTATACGTTCCTCTGCTTCAGTACTTCACATGGTCCCAATATGTGATCATAATTCAAGTCAAAGTTCTGTCCCTCCCTTCTACTGACTGGCTCACTTGCGTTCTTTTTCAGTTTTATAGCTCTCTAATTGCAAGGCAGCAATGAAGCCATGAAGGCATCTGACTGGCCCATGTTTTAATTTTATTAGACCACAGGAAAAAACATGTTGTTCTTTGAAATGTTCAAGGTTTTTCTTGACTGTGATTACACAGTTTTGATTTTCCCCCATTTGGAACCTTTTTTTTTTTTTTTTTTTTTTTTTACTGTTAATGAATCCAGATGGACCCAGACGGTTCCTTGCACGCCTACACACAATTCTGATAAGGTATTAGTGAAGTTTTATAGTGACAGCAGTTTATGGAGTTTATGGTAGGCAGGATTTATGGTGTATGGACTATTGTACATCTTTCTCAGCTTTCTGTTTGGCACTTCAGAGTACAAAACACCACATATTCTTCAGACCAGTTAGAAGAGGAAAATACTCGCCTACAATGTAGCCCATGTAGGCAGTATAAAGAAGATTCAGTTACAAAAACACAGAGATGAATCACCTCACCAACAACCAGTATTGGATTAAAATCAAAAGCACAGGCTAGTACCATATACAGGTGTGGCCAGAAGTTTTCTCCACCACTGTGTAACAAAATGCTTCAGAAATTATCATTTGTAAAAAATCTTTGTGCAATGAAGGCATGGCGTTGACAATCACTACATCACCAAATGTCCTCGACATGGCTTTTGACTTGTCCTATGGTAAACACTCTCAATATGGAGTATAGTATAGTTGGGACTTCTCTATTGAATTCTTTCTTTCTCTCTGCTCCCCTGTTTCCTCAATAGGCCCTGAAGATTTAAGGAAAGAATCTCGCAACACTCTACGGACAGAACTCTTCAATCTCTGCCTTCTAGTACAGCTCCAACTAAAGTCATCTTCCCATAAAGCACAGCCCAACAATATTAAATAATGGTAAAAGGACATCACATTCAGCTCCAGCTCTCCTACTGTCATCGGGTTTGTTGAAATTCTACATCCTGTGCTGGCAGGAATGAACAGGAGGCCGTGGTTTGTCTGACGACACCCTGTCAAAATGGCAGAACGCAAACATTTTAAAGTTTTTGTAGGCCAAGAGGAGATCACTGTCCTAACACAGAGGGCATGTGCTGTCTCCCTGGGGCTGTGCTGCACATGCTAGCTGTGTTTACATGGAAAGGTCTGCACTGACATCCCTGTAAGACCTCGTAAATGTGCTCTCCGACAGGGAGTACAGCTGCAGAGTGGGAGCATTGGACTGGCCATTCACACGTCTCTCTCTCTTGCTTTCATTTGCATTTTATAAGACAATAAATGTAGCTGCAGTGTTTGTCCAAGGTCGAGGGAGTAGAGCTGTGGTGAAAGGGGTTGTGATCTTGCATGTTTCGAACTCCCCAAAAGATCAAATGAAATACGCATTTATATCCACTGTTTACACTGAGATGAGTGAAGCCAAAAGTGAGAGAACACTTTAGCTAAGCAGTTTATCTGTGCTTGAGAGCAAAGGCAGTTGCTGTAGAATAGAACAGAAAAAAGCTTTGCAATGTGAGAGATATAGTGAGACTAGACTTGTGGTAGAAACACAAACACAGCATTAATAGTAGCTATAATAGTACAGATGGTGCTTCATGGCTCTCTGAAACTTGTAATCTCCGCATATCAGCATTCTGAATAAACTGACTGTGTTTCCTAAAATTATTTTGGAGTCTAAGTCAATTTAGGTCACACTCAGTGTCCTCTACATTTTCCATCAAATAATTTAAGGGCCAGAGGTTTATTTACTGCCTGACTTGTTGAAGGCCTAAAGCTTTTCTCAAAGCATCGGTGTCTGGCAATCACTCTGTTAATAGATCACAGCTGTGACAACATGAGGAAAGCTAAAACCACAACGACATCTGACCAGAATGCACTCAGCTTTGACAAGAAAATATCATCAGAATCAGAAGGCCAAATGAGTACTTCATATCATATAATCATATAATGTTTGTTCAAAAACTCAGATTTATACAGAAAATCAGACTATCTTACACAAATAATAATAGTACTCAAGGTTTTTGTCATTTAATAATTGCCACTAGCATTTCCTCATTATCATGAAAAACATATCATTATCTATGGGGCACATACTGGATACTGATGCTACAAAGACTAAATATTATATTATAAAATATATATATACAGTCTCTTCTCCATCACTGTAGTGCTTTTACAAGGTTTAGAGGTTTAAACTGCTCCCTGTGGTAAAAGGGTGCAAAACTATCAATCCTTAGCCTTTGATCTACAGTAGCCCCTTACCTACAGTTTTATGGCTCCAAACTCTAGTGTCTGTAACCTCAGTTCTAAAGCCTGCGCTAAATCATCTACCAGTTTCTGCACCTATCACTTTAAAGCTAGAGCAGAACTGACAGGAGAGACAGAAGCCAAGACCTCATATGGCTCGAGAGCACAACTGCTCATCTTTACAGAGGAAACCCTAGTGGAATGGAAGGCAGATGGCCCTGCGTTCCAGCTTTATAGTAACCTGAGGAATCATGACCTTCATGCTGCCTGACTGGACTCCAGCACCTGCAGATAGATATGTGCACAAACTGCTCTGATAGCACAGGAAGTTTCAAGAATGGGAGGATCAAAAACAAGCTTGCTGAGATATTAAATGCATGTTTACTTCTCTCCAAATGGAATTCTGAGCTTTGGTGCACATCGCTGCTAGGAAATTGAATTGTCTTTATCAATTTCCCTTATGAATACATTCAGGGGAAAAACATTCTTCCAAGGTTATTTTAACATATAAAAGTGTTTTTATTATTCAAAGCTAGGACACACTTGATGTAAATGTGCCTGACACTGCTACACGACACCCTGTCTATCATCTGAGGGATGCCATTAAAATTGAATGAAACAACAATGACATGTCCATGTGTTAAAGGCTGCCTGCACTTTTACCCCAAAGACTTTGTTATTTGAAGAAATCTAAAAAAAAAAAGCTATTCAAGTCTTAAGTTATGTCGAACATTAGTCTTCACTTTCTTGTTAACTTTTTTTCATTGCTAAAGTAATGTGGCAGCACGGTGGCACCGAGGATAGCGCTGATGCTTTAGCATTGTTGTTTGGCCGATTTTTGCCTCAGAGCGTATGGCACAGTTGCTTTGATAAACGCTTTTAAATAACACTCCTTTGTTTCACTATCACTATCACTGTTTGTTACCATTACGTAAGTCAACTACTGTAAATCCTGTGGCTTTTTTGAGCACAGTAAGACGTGATGTAAAGACAGCCTTACCTGCTTGGTTGGTAGTTATAGTGACGCTGGCATACTGGCGCATGACTGGGGCCAGGGAAGAAACTCCATTCTCTGCCTCAATCTCAAATGTATAGTTGGTGTGTGCCAGCAAGTCAGCCACAGTCACTGTGTTGTTCATGAGGCCCGAAGCACGGGGCAGGAAACGCACAGCCCCTCTGCATGGCTCACATTGTTTAGACCCAACCAAACAACGCTTACACACTACTTTAAACGTCAAGTCCTTCCTGCCACCTGTGTCTTCTGGCCAACTCCAGTCCAGGATCACTGACGTCTCGTTGATGACTGAGATCACGTTCCGAGGAGCAGAGGGGGGACCTAATAAAAAAAAAGTAGGCATGTGGGCAAAATACTATCCAGCAAGGAATTTAAGGCTGTCTTGACATCTTATGAGCTTTCCTCAGCATATGCAATTTTGAAGTAGAGATGTTGTCCTTCATGTCTAATGATATATTGTAAATAAAGAATACAGAACTGCACATCTTTTTATCAGGTCTATTGAAGTTGTGGCATTATTTCATATTTTAGGGGTATGCTCTGAAAAGGATTGCAATGTTAATTTTAAAGACTGCTGTTATAAAAAGGAAGTGGGGATAACATGCAGGCTGTCCGATTTCATCTGATTGCAAAAGCAGACTTACAAAAAAAAGGGCTAGATATTTGACTGGGACTCACTGCTCTTTCCATATGATCACAAGAGCAATTTGAAATGAAATCTGAGGATAAGGCATGGAGCAAGACATCAAATCTGTCCAGACCTCAAACAAACCTAAATTGCTTCTGGCTCTGCTCTGAAGATGTGAGTAAGTGTGCGGAGGGTTAAGAGGGGATTATGTTCCAAGATAAAAACTAGTGTTTGGTTGCTTGATTTGACATGAAGAATTTACACAGAGCATTGTTGTACCAAGTGCTGTCTACTTAACTTTGACTAAGATCTCCTAAAATCTCCTAAAAGATAAAGAATGAGGGAAGGTTTCAACCTTGCATTAAGGAAAGACTCATTGCACAAAGGGGCCCCCCCACACAAATATGCTTCAGGAGTATGTAACTCCTATCCGTTTTAACACCGCTATAAGTCAGCATTTAAGATCATTTATGAGCTGCACTGCAAAGATAACACAATTACTTGCATCATTAAAATGGCTTTCTTTGCAATTTACCCAGGACCTATTACTTAAAATACTTGAAACAAAGAGGATTCCTTTTTTCAACAGAACACTGCAAATATACTTAAACCTTCCTTTCTAATGAAGAGCAATCAAATAAAATCCTTTTTCAATATTATACAGATAAGAAAGACATAAAGTCAATACAGACCACAGCCATAAACAATCCTGTCTGCTTACAGGTCAGGGGAAATGTGGAATTCTGTTACGGGTTAACATCTTTGCCAGAGCACAGCATCCTTTGATCTGGACTTATAATAGAAATCACAGTGTGCCATTTAACGTTAACAGACTGGCTGGCCTGCCAGCAAGAGCATGTGAGGTGTGCCGGAGTAAGCCATCCATTACACACACACACAGCCCTTCTGACAAGCAGCTCTGCTCCGTGCTCACTGAGGTGTGAATGTGGCATTCATGGCCACTATAGACTTAAATTAGCAGTGCTACCACAAACCTGAGCCACCACACATTCTGGGCCTATGACATTGAGAGTGTGACATATGAGGGCTGTTTGTGTGGCGCTGAGAGGTAAATGGTTTACATGGTATTGATTAATGTACCAGATATGTAACATCCGTTCCTTTCTACTCCAGGCCTTTTCCTCATGTTGAGGATTTATGCTATTGAAAATACAAGTTTTATGGGGACATAAAAAGGAGACGGGTAGAAATAAACACATCTATTTTTATATACTAAAAGCAGGCATAAATATGTGCACCTTTGAAATGCCTGACAATGAAAAAACACAAGATCTTGCTGGCAGGGGTCTACAAAATTACACATAAATATTCAATGGTAATGTACAACTGAATCTGCACTATGTAGTTACAGCATGGACTAGCAAATTATATAAAATGCAAATAGAAGCTGAACGTCTCTAAAGAACACTAAATGAGCTCTACGTTTAAAACAGATCATATCAGAGAAACGCTGCGCTGTTCTCAGAAGCATGCTAAAAGCTAATCTGTTCTACTCTGAGCACCTTCCTTGCATCTCGGGAGATTCTCTCTAGACGAATGTCTCTGCTTGGGGACCACTGAAATAAACTCGCATATTCTGCTCCAGTACTTCAACATATAACTTCATTTCTCCTATGCAGTTTAAAAGACAGACTTGTTAAAATTATGAGTGCATCTAATATCTAAAATAGAGATTAACAGTAAGTGCTTAGGTAAAACCAAAATGTTACAGCAGCTCTTGATGCCACAAATAAACACGACATTTATCGGCATTACATGACGGCTTTAGATGTCACATAAGAAATACATTTTTACACTTGGCCACAGAATGCAACACTTTTGCCACATTTTACATCTGAATCAGCTCTGATGCAATGCCATGATTTATGGATAACGTGCAATGGAATGACACATGCAGGAATGTATGTCAGTGGCGATGTACCATCTGCAGCCTTGTCTATAAAAAGAGAATGGACTAGCTCTCTCCACAGCGCAGGCTCTGGGAGACCCACTGCCTGGGAGACACAATGTCTAATTGGACTGTTATCAGGAAAATCAGAAACCTAATCAGACTAAGCCAACACAAATCCATAAATCCCAGAACAAACTCTAAAAACCTTCAGATTTGGTGTGGAAACAGTACAGACAAAAATGTGCTTAAAATATAAGTGTACGTATTGTGTGAAAATTGAAGTAAATTAAAGTAGTCAGTCAGAAAAATAAATACTGAAGTGTTAAAAAGTGTGCATGTTCATGTCAGTTCATGTTTTTAACAAGGTCTCACACCGAGAAATTCAGTTATTTATATGACTTAGTTCATATGAAAAGTTACAGACGCTGACATTAAGGTTTAGGGTGGAGTTAGTTGTAAAAATATATTTTAATTGTTATATTTGAATGTTGATTGATATGTACTTGTAATCTGTATTTGGAAGGTTTCAAAGAAAGTGAAGGGGATAAAAGATACGATGTTTTTCCACGAAGATGGAAAAAATAAAGTAAGAGTAGTACTAATAAGAGTACTCTTAATTAGTGAGACTAGTATTAATTTTCAATTATACTCAGGTAAAATACAAAGTATTTTCCATTTCTAATTGAAGTAACTGTCTTCTATATTTCACGTGATGCAAGAGAGATGATTCTACATTAGTATGAAGATGATTTAGCTGTGCATGATCCTCTCTACATTTGAGCCTGGTAATGGCGCTGTTATAAATACGTACGGGTGCAAGCCATTGACACAGGGTCTCCATCTGCACGGAAGTAGTTCTTCTCACAGCTGCAGTGCACAGCCCCCTCCTTGTGGGTGTAGCTGTGTGGGGGACACTTTGAACACTTCATATTCCCAGACGAAGCCTTATAGAACCCAGGCCGGCAAGCTGCGAAGACAAACATGAGCGGGAGACAAATTAGAATGCATAAAGACTATAACCAACAGAGTCATCCGTTACCTCATTACCATGCTGCCACCTTTAATGGACCGGATGATTTCACATGACAATATCCATCAGTGGATGCACTGAAAAGACTGGCTCAAACCAACCCAAAACACTCAGAGCATGGAGAGTGAACACTGAACGTGTGTGAGGAGAATGAGGATGAGAATGGGTTTGTTCCTTTAAGAAGAAGGGGGGAATCATGTACCAGACTGAAGCCTGGTGATAAAACATATTTAAAAATGTGCTGCTACTCTCTCCCTTCAGTGACACGTCCAGGAGATGTTGCATGAATTATGCAAATATACCTCTTAATATGGAAAAAAAGAACGCTCTCTTTAAATATCTCTGGTATTAAATTGTGCTCAGCAGCTCATCTGCTCCTATTCACAAAAATCCCACTCCATTATACATAATGAAGGGGTAAAAATTACGACAAGTCCGCTAATTACAAGGGCTCACGCATCTGCATTCCACTCCTTTCTTTTTTGCAGGTTCAATACTTGTCACTTGATATCGTAGGTGAACCAACACTTTTAAGTCTGCAAAAAGATTTTTCTCAATTGCACTTCATAGCTCTTCCGTGGAATTTACAGCAGTGTGATTGAATTATACCTCTTCGGGAATGCAGCACAAGATCATTCGAACACATAATGCACGTCTCTTTTGGGCATGATTGTCACTAGCAGATCTGTGTTATTACACATTGCCCGGCACTCACAGTTCTATAGCACTACTGAGCATCTAAAGTGATTTTTCTCCGTAGCGGCCCTGCACTGTGAGCAAACCAGGGAGGCACGAGGCCATGTGATATATGAGAAATCAGGTTTACATTAACCTACTGCTCCTGGGAGAATACAACAGTCACTGGAAAAAATCCCGGCTGACAAAAAAATCAGTGGTGCCTATTAGCCCAAGTAATGGGAAATCAAATGTGACACAGTGCTTCCTTGGCAAATCAGGAATCACAGAGTCCCAAATGAGATAAGCACACAGTCTGCATAGCTAGGAGACACCTCACTGTAAGATTGCGCCCTTCTGAGAATAGCAAACATGACTCAATTTATATAGTGCTTAGCCTTGAGTATGTTCCAGGAGTGCATATGAAAAGAGATCAAACTGATCAAATAACTAAAAATAGAAATGACACATAAACAAGAGACCCTTTCTACTTATGAGGCCATTGGAACTATAAATCATGGAAAAAATTAGGTGCTTTGCCTCCATCATGGTAGTGCTTCTCCTGGACAGCTCTTTAATGGAAGCTGGAGAGGTAATCATTCCTGGTGACATCTCCCTCCCATCTCTCACAGCCTTTATATGTAGTGAAGTGATAGGGTATGAATGACATTAACCAGAGGCTGGCCTTCACGTCCTCAACTTCACACAAAGTCCTCAGCTGTTCCGGCAATCCCTGTCTAAGCGTGCAGAGTGTGTGATGAAACAGAAGTGAGACTGTCGTACTCACTTGTTGGTTGGTATTGTGCTACTCACCTCACTTAGAAATGCGTGCATGAATGTGTGCAAGAGAGAGAGAGAGAGAGACAGAGAGAGAGAAAGAGGTGCTGTTATTGATTGCACATGTGCTATGAAGAGACACTAGAGCTGGCTTCCAGTCTAACAGGCTGGGAAGGGGGATGACTTTGGAGAGCCACAGAGGTGATTTCTCATCCAGGCCTTTTTCAGGACACTTTACATACACACTCCGTCTTCATCTGGACACATAGACACTCTCTGAGGAGTGGTGCTTAATTAGGACATGACAGATGATATTATTTTGCCCATCTGACATTGTCTACAGTGCATTATAGTGTATATACTGTTAGTATATTGCGTATATACTCTGTCCAGTCATACACATACTTATATCTATTATATAAGTCTGATTATTATATATGGTGACTGAATGGTGTCTGCATCGATTATCTTCAACTTGGGGTTGAAAATAATTTCTTTACACTGCACATTTACTTGTACAGGATGAGCGTGATAAATAAAACCTTGCAATAAAATCACACAAGCTATGGATGTGATAGAGAGAACTTGAGCTAGTCAACAGCTCCACATCAATCAATATAGCATGACAGAAAGTGCTGGCTGGATTCGTTTACTGTTACACCCTTACAGTAGCTCACAATGACTGGGAGGCCATGGGGAACAAATGCATTCATTCAGCAGCTCCTGTTCAGACTAATTGCCTGTGAAACTGAATCTGTCTCAGTAGAGGGCTGTAGATGCTCTTTCCCTGGGGATTGGCAAACAAAGGCCAGGTCAGAATCCCACTCCAAGTGCCACTCACAAATTGTAAGTGTCTGCTGCGGTTATTCCTGGAAGCCTGTTTCAGCTTCACAGGCCACAGAATGAAAAATCTGGACATTTGCTTGATCAATCAATTCATTCCAGTCACAAAATACCTTCATCTATAATTAAAGTGTTGAGTGAGTGTCTCCTTCACTGTAAAGGAGGAGGAGGAACGTTCTTTTGTTCCTGCGATCTGCAGAGGTAAGGAAACAAAAACCACATACCATTAAAATACAAATAATCCTATATGGCAATTAGAAAAAGTTTAAAAACTATTCATAAATAGTAGCTCAAAGTAAAGGTCGACTGCAGACACCATGCTGTGTCTGACTGCATTCTAGTACATTGGGCAAAATATTAAATCTAATTAAAGCACACACATGGGGTTCGTCATTGGTCTTATCTGCATCATAACCAGCCCGGACACCTCCAGAGCTCTCCTGAAGTTTCTGCTCAAATGACCTCTAACTATGATCAATGTCTGCTATGCGCTACTACAGAGAACATACTCATTGTCTTTTAGTGCTCTTCTGCCAGACAGTGCGACAGTGCCTGGTAAATTAACTGTCAGGTTGTATTTCATTGTTTCCACTGTAACATCAGCTGTACCACATATCCATCTGATTTTATTCCTCCATATTTGTTCAGGTATCAGGCAAGCTTATTTGGGACATATAACTGTAGACAGAAATAGTGCAGATCATAGATTAGTCAAAGGCAATTGACCTGATAATGCCTCTGGTTACAGATTTTCTGATGGACTGTATATAAAACACAGCAATCCTCTGTTACTGTAGTGTCTGCCAGAGTTTCTTTCTCTTTTTAAATGTCTTTTTTTCGGGTGGCTTTAGGCAATATCACAATTGTATTACAGAGTTTAAGGTTTCAGATTTGTTTTTATTTATTTATTCCCAGAAATTTTTCTTAATTAGCTTTATTTTAATTTATTTATTTATTTTTACCAATGCTCCACATAAAGTCACAAAATCATATTCACTGTGTCTGCTCACTGCATAGGGTATAACAAAATTGTATTGTACACACTCACTAGTGCTCTCTAATATTCAGATAAAAAAATCTTTTGTTTTATTTTCATCCTGGGTCTGGATTTATTACAGTACCATCACATGCCGCTCTGTCTAGCAGAAAATGCTGTTTGCACACATTTGAAGTGCAGATCACATTTCCTTTGAGTCTTTGTGGGATATTGGGACTAAACCAAAAAGCCCTATGCTTTCTTGGAAGATAAGCAGATATCTTAATAGTGGTATCTAAGTGGCAAATACAGTAATCACAGTCCCGAACTCTCTCTTTTTCTCCCTCCCATTCATACACATAATAGTATTACTTTACTTACACTGACTAAATAAAAGCTACAGTTTTTATGGAAAAAACAAAAAACACAGCCAAATGCCCCCACTTACAAAACACATGTATTCGCACAGAGACATGCACACATAAATCACAGATCGAAATGCTTAGCCCTGCACTCACAAGTGCTATCTCCCACTGAGTGGGCCATTTGTAACTGCTTGTACACAGGAGAGCCCAGCTGTAGCACAGAGAGTGGCCTGAAATGTGATCAGAGCTCGTCAGCGAGTCTCTGTTTGTCCTGGAGCCTGTACAATAGCACTCTCAGAGGAGAATGAGGCTACCTCACCCTGAATCAATACACACTGCCTTGTAAACAACTCCAATGACATCCTGTATCAGTTGGACACACCAATAGCGGGATTTTGGATAGAAAAGGTTTTCACCTAGCAGCGTAAACAATATCTTTGAATTTACTAAATTATAGTGTACTCTGTATTCCTGATTGGCTACATTCTTACCAAAGGAAAAAACTCCTGACACAACAAAATAGAACCTGACAGCAAGAGCAATGCAAAAAAAAAGGGAACACTTCCAGATTGGAAAGTGTGCTGGACAGGAAGAGTGGAGCTTTCTACCATGGTGAAATGAGAGGTCGATGTGGTTCTGCTCCACTGCAGCCCTGCCAAAAGAGTGCCACATCTAGTGCTATCACTAAACAAATGATTTCTCGGTTCCACAGAGTCATTCTCCTTCTCTTCTTTTCCACAAGGTCAAGCAGACTTTCATGCCACCTGGACACCTTACATCTCCTCTCTAACTCTTATTCAGAACCGATCAGATGTTCCGTGCAAAGCCCATTCCTCAGTGAAAGAAATAACACTCGGACCCAGAAGCAGCAGATCCAGAGTGAGACATCTAAACCCACGGAATTTGTGATGAATATTAGCATTGTAATTTGCACCATGCTTCAGGGACTGTTTACACCTTCAAACATGTGTTTCTTTCCTTCTTTCTCTTGTGAGCTTCAATGCCGCTCCCATGCCCACACCTTCCCCAAGCTGCTCATCAGACGCCTTTCTCATTCAAATCAGACCAGGATCAGATTGCTTAATTAGGCTGTCCAGAACACAGTGCCAATTTTCTAAAGTGACGCTCCAAATCTGAAGAGACTCTTTAAGGCCATTTTGGAACGAATAAGCCTCTACTCTAGTACCATTACCTTATAGTTACCAGCACAAACACCAATCTGGGACTGAAGAGGCACCACAGAAAGTGCATGTTCAACAGCTCCCTCATTCAGCGCTTGGCACAGTATTCGCATAATATGTTTCAGAGTGTTTCATTTTGATTAGCTTCGGCTGTGGTGAATACACTGCATCAAGGGCAACAATAAACATTTTGATCTTCTATTAAAGCATCAGTGGGATGCATGGCACTGGTACTGATGAGCTTAAAACTCTGCTCTATGTTATCTTACAAATGCTCTCTGTCGCTAAGGAAGCTCTCTGCTAAAAACTCCATTTGGAATGAGCTACAACAACACAGCTGTAACACAGTAATGACTACATTTCTTGACACGTTTACTTCTGAAAGTACTTACAAATTAATTGTGGCCATATAATGAATCTGACAAAGTGAGTCATAATATTGTGCATGTGCATTTATTAAGATTCAGTAATGGCATCAATGTAGAGACATTAGAGGAAGCCAGTATGGGAAAGTGCTCTGGACAATCTAAAAATATTTTATAATTACAGGTCAAGCAAACAGATTTCAAGACAGAAAAGGAGAGGAGACATGTAATGTCTGAGAAGAAAGCTGGCACCTCATTAAAAGCAATATTTCCCTCCTAATACCTGAATACTAATGTCAAGTAACATTCACACATTCTCTCTCTCTCTCTCTCTCTCTCTCATTCTCATATCTTTCCTGATGACATCTCTGTTAGGCAGCTTTTCCCATTTACACACTGTCACAGCAGCCAGTGGCCTTGCCGCAGGAAAGACACACACAGACACATGTATGCAGACAGATAAACACACTGACAATATACAGATAGTTAATGTGCCATACACATGCAATACAAAACTGTGATTTCAACAGAAAATAAATCTGAATCAAGTCCTCATATTCTAATTAGTAAATATGCTGAAAGAGTTCTTGCATACATACAGACTGTTTCCTGTTTATCCTCAGGAGAGGGTGAAAAAGTGCTGGTGGAATGTCTGTTCAGTTTTAAAGTGCAGTTGCATATCTGAGGCTCCACAGGCTATACGCATATATTTGCAACAGAAATGCCCCAGTGGACTTTAACTGCTCAAAGTTCTTAGGTAATAGGTCAGCAAGGCTCACAGTTACCAAGGCTTTTTGTGTTCGGTGCCCCTGCCTCCACTTAGGGTCAAGAGTATGTGCTTTGGGCAAAGCTTAGCTCTGTGTGTACAGACCATAAACAAGTAGGAGAACCATGTAGCACCTAGACACAGACCGATAATCATGCACACACCAGTGCACAGAGAGATACACATGCCCAGTGTTCCTGAGATACACTCTTGATCCACTGCAACCCTGACCATAAAACAGATACTAAAGATGAATGAGATACTAAAATGAACGAATGTCCTATTTGCTTCAGACATCTTTCACTGCAATAAACACTTGCCATCATACCTGTCATTTTTTCAGAAAGAGAAATGCTCAATTTGCTGATTAATAAAGAATGAAGGTATGTCTCGTTGCTCAAAACACTCTACTGCATTGCCATTAAAAAGGCAGGCATTTCTACAATGTAACCTTGGTCTGTGTTTACAAGCTTCTTCATAACTTGTTAGTTAGATATAAAAAAAAAATTAAGGTATCTATGACTAAGGTTGTAAAACTCAGGCTTTCACACAATATAATTCTATTTCAGTTCCCAAAGCAATGATTCAATATTTGAAAAAATACCACTAGATCTGCTACAATATAATATGATTCAATTTAGTAGCCTTTACTCAATACGTGACCAACTTCATTCACAATCTGGAGTCACTTTTAAAAAAATCAGAGTTACGGGCAAATCTCCTTGCTAGCCTATAAAATTACTTACACATTACAATGTTTACACACCAGTTGTCTGTCCTTTTCTGATGATAACTGATTTATAATCAATAATAATCAATTTATAATTTATCATAATCAATTATAATCTATCGTCTATCTATAATTGATTTATGATGGTTGATTAATCTCGATTAATCTCAATCATTTAAATTGATGCATCACTCCAAATTGTTGCACTCCAATAAAGACACTAATCCAAAGAGGATGGAAAAAGGGGAATGGTGGTTTTACGTGAAGGATGATTGTCATTTTGTTTAAACTTGAGGGCATGTCCCTGCATCCACAGAGATACACACATGCACACACACAAATTTGCACACATACACACACAAAGATGTGTGACAGCAGAGAGCTAAAAGGAGTTCTGCAACCTTTTCCACATAATTTTTCCCCAAGCTGCTCGATGTGACTGGGTCAGTCAGTAATTTTAGGACACCATTTCACTGAAATCCCCTGACATGTCTCAATAAGCCACCATGATGCCTGCAGCAAATTGAGCAGATGAGGAGTGGGAGCCAAAGAAAGTGGGAAATAGCTTTGTAACAACTAAGCCTATTAGCATAGTTTTCAAAGCCTTTTGGAATGTGTTTCTCCTTGCCTGGGTTTCGGTCCTCCTTCTTGGCTCTATTGTACAGAATGTACAGCTCAGACAGAAGGTAGCACAATAGGAGCCCTGCTTTGGCCACTACCTAATCCCCCATTGTGGCAGGTTTATGGCCGCCCCTTTCTGTGCCACTCACGGCCCACCGTTCCTCCGGAGACGCTGGACCACACGGAATCCGCTGCTACTGATAAATCTCTCCCACAGACAAAGGCAGAGAAGGGTCAGCCAAGGGTTCAGGGATTGTGCTGGTCACTTTTAATGTACGCCGACTGTCAGACATGGCTGTGACTGATAACGGAGGAATTATTTTCACACAGAAGCAGTACGCAAACAGCAGCCATAAAACTTCCTATTCGAATCCAAATAACCTGCTTCAGGCTATTGTGGTGCTTCCATGCCAAATGAAAGCAAGATAACCAAGCCGTGTGTTGGGGAGGGATCCATAAGCCTGTGAATCACTGTCTGTCAATCTATTTTGTCCCTATGTGCCAACAATGACTGCCAACAGCAATGGGAGTTGCTGCATATGCCCATTACCACAACGATGAGGAATATAATTCAGGCAGGCGATTTTTTTTTATCTGCCCTGTCTCGATTGCTCATCCTCCAGATCTCTGATGCGAAAAGGAATAAAAAGATGATGAAGAATGGCTGGAAATGCAACAGGGCATAAGTAATTATTCAAATTTCTTATGCCTCACTCAGCTCCACACATTTTATAACTGAATATGCATTTCACATTAGTGTATGTGCGTGTGTGTGTGTGTGTGTGTGTGTGTGTATGTGCGTGTGTGTGTGTGTGTGTGTGTGTGTGTGGTAGGCAGAGGAAAGAGCACCATGAACAAAGGCCTGCTTGAATGAACAGGGCTAGTGAGTTGGCAGTGTCCTCTTTTTAGGAGTGCTGAAATAGGTCAGCTGGAATACTCCACAGCAACAATACTGAGCCCTCTCTGAGGATGGCCCACTTCCCCTATCATCAACACCTCCACAGTCATCTATTCACACTTCATAATAATATCATCACTGCCACACTCACATACACCCAAGTACACCAACACGAAGAACATACGGATACTCACACATAAGAGACAATGCAGAGTACGAGTTCTGCATGAATAATTTATAAACATGTTAATGTACAGATACACATACATATAAATGCTATAATGCATTTTACAACTATATATACATTTTTACTTTGATTAATACATGCTTTTATAACAGAAGACATGAAATAAAATTTCCATTATTCATGTGAAGGTCTGGGAAAAACCCTTCACATGGTACAATTTTGACATTAGACACCATATAATATAATTCTCATGACTGTGGGTTTCCCTGAAGTGCTTCCCTTTTGCATGTATCTAAACCACAAGTAAAGTTATAGCATTTTATTCCCCAGCATGGCTGAATTCTTGAATCTGATTGGTCCGAAGGTGTTCATTATTTTTCATATAACAGCATGACTCGGACAGTAGTTTCGTCATTAACATGAATGATAGGATGCTATTAATGCATTCCTTCTAATACATTATCATTTCTATAGTAAGAGTTTATACACAGGAACTTGTATGGCAGATGCTCCACATAATCTAAGACTAATAAACAGATTTAAAAACATGTTGTTTAACAAAGAAAAATGTGTAATCATTAGGAGGCATTTATTTAACTTTTATGGAAGGAGTCGCTGTTGTAAATGCTTTGTAACATTCACTGCGATTCCCAGTACAGGAAAGTCTTCAGGACAGAGAAATGTACGCTAGTCTGGTTTCTCAGTAAAATGACAAGCTGTGTCAGGTAAGGGACAGACTGTTTACCATTTCTAATGTAAGTAATTACAGGAACTAACTTGTCAGAATTTAAATTAGGAACAGCACATGACTAGGCTTATGTTCGTTTTGCTATGGCACAAAACTCTCCCAAAAGTTGATTGAAGCCTGAGGAAATCACGCTTAGCTAGCAATGTTTTAGACATTTTTAGGCAGACTGGCTCCTTGCCCAACATGATCTTTACAGGAAGATAGTCTAGCCAAGATAAAAAAAGGGAGCCATAAAAAACATTTCCATATTGTTTTCGTGAAATATATTTGTTTTCTTAAAGAAGAGGTGTCAAAGTAGGTTACAGACAGAAAAACCTATTTTGGCCAAACTGCCCATACCCCGCCACCCCCTCGATTTATTATCCCTTTTGGGTGGTTGCCAGAAATCATCCACAGCGACATCTGAGGGGTTTTCCCAGGCCAGCTCCACCCTTTACTTATCAACTTTATTAACTGAACTAAAGTCATGCCCCATAAGGAAGTGCAAATCAGTAATTCAAAAACCTGTAGAAATTCCAGAATCTAACTTCATTTCTCATTGCAACCATATGGCGTGCTCCAACAGTTACCTCAACACTGCTTTCTCACCTGAAGCAGTTCTACTTCGGACCAGAGGGTATTTCACTCCCTATCCCAGAAGTGAGATGATTATCAACAGTCAGCCAGCTCTCTGTATTCACAAAACGGACCCGAGAAATATATCCACATGGAAGAATATGGTAATGGCACTTTATGACTTTGCCCTAATGAAGCTGTAAACATGCAGGTCTCATGAGAAGCACAGGCCTACAAGATCCCTGCATATAAAATATCCCAGGAAAAGATCAGTGTCTCCGAGTAGGGTCATGTGACAACATTACCGTTCCAGGGACAAACGAGAGCAGCAAGCAACTTAGATTCCTCTGGCAGGTGACACTGTCCTAGTGCAGGCACAGGGGCCTGCAAATCAATCTCTTATGTCAGGCCACACGGCAGGGTGTCCACACATTTGTTAAGGCTGGCCTGTCCCCATTCGCCTACGGGTGGGGAAGAAGGGGCCACTCAAGGGAGAAGGCTGAGGGTATGGAGAAGCACACCTCCATAAATCAGAGGAACTGAATGCAGTGCAGCATAGCAGGGCTGTCAGGGCCAAAGGAGACAGGCCACCGCAGCTGATCCCCAGACACCAGTGTACATCAACCATCTCTTCTTACCTTGCCACTAGCAGCTGCTGAGATTACCCCTCCTTTCTCTCTCATACATAAATATCGATGCACATCAATTATATACTCATACATACACTCACGCACACAAACTGTGAACCCCCGTCTGTTAACATTGTGCTACGTAAAATGCCCTCCTGTGGAGCCTCAGATGCTTTCTGATGGCACATTAGAGAGGCTGAATTTACGAGTCTAAAGCAACGGTGAGATGAAAAACACAAGGGCAAAGATGCAACATCCTCAGGGTATAGCCAAGGTGAATGTGAATGGAGCTGCCTTTCTGCTACTTTCCCTTTCAGATCTTAGAATCAGCAATGCACCATGGGAGCCTCTTGAACAGAAAGAGTTCCTCTGGGTCCTCCTTAGATATCCAGCACTTGAGGAGGGCTGACATTTTACACAAAAGACCTTCAATGCTTCTGTTCACTTAGAGAACACCGTGGCAATTATCAGTGTGTTTGCGGCAGACAGGGGGGCAATTACCTCAGAGGAAGGTCAGAGACAGTGTTCCACTCCAGCAGCTTGCCATGGGATCGATTGCTCACCTAGTCCCCTGACACGCATGGTCTCACCTGAAGCTGTCCTCTCCTGACACACTGAGACCCCTGATGCATGGCTCCTACATTGCCAAACCTCTAAGTGAACCTTAAAGGGCTCAGGCAGGGTAATAAACATGATGACATGTCCAGGTTGAGGCCCACAAAGTAGTAGACAGATTTCATGACTAGACTACTTTAAAGAAAAGATGCAGTTTCAAATTTTTTTTGGATTACTACTTATATACCTTTTTGAGTGAGACCAGGAAACAGGTCACAGGTCAAACACCATACATAATTTTTAATGAACCACAGATTCATCCATCTCACTTATAGCTGTCTAATACAGATACGATTCCAGGTTAACTCTGAATATTTTAATTCATCATATTCTACTCATCCTAACTCCCTCAGCTCTGAGGTTAATATGAACAATTTGGGTCAACTCTCACCATGGTGTCTCAAAATGTATTCAACACAACTGCCATGTGACTGACTATTGAAATGTAATAGGTAAAAATCACCAACCATAAAAAGATGCTTGTGGTAGCATTCATTATAATTTTACCACTAATTTTCCAGTATACTACCTTCTAACCTATACCGAATTCTGGAATCTCTTTCTATCACACGTTTATGCCTGCATCCCACCTGGAATTGCTGTTATTCACTCACTTATCTCTCAGATTCAGTCCCTGAGCTGCTTGTACTGAAACTTTTTTCCACCACTTCTCACCTTTTCCTCACCTTTTCTGTCCTTGAGGCTCTAGCCTGTTTCAGATGTGCTCATGCAGCAAAATCCAACTTCATACACAGCACAAGGTCAGCTCGAGAAACTTGCAAAACCTGTCAAAGCTCTCTGAGCGCAAAATAATGTCCAATTTCATATTCTCATCACTGCACACACTATAACACAGAGTCGCTTAAATGCATCCTTTGCTCAATCACATCTCCAATTTGGGGATTAATGACAAACACAGATCTTCAGCTTCGCCTGGCACATTTTACACCAATAAAACAGTAATCAATAAGTATCTCTTTCTGCCTGCCTAACATCATTTCACAGTTTCATAAGAACGTGTGAGGCTTGTAAAGCGAAGTACAAGATTTCTTTATAGAGAAGCAGAACAGCAATTGCGCAGAACAGGTTGATCGTTAATGGTGATCTATTAGTGGATCATCTTTTGTCTCTGGTCAACAGAGTCTCACGATTAGTTACACTGATGGATTTCTTAAGACATCAGAGGGGAGATTAGAGTATACTTGACTCTGAAAAGTAATCCCTGCAGTGGGCCTCTCTTCCCAAGCCTGATCGATGCACACTCAAACCGGGATTGTCAGGACTGGGCCGTACTGATTGGCCTGCACCGAGAAGCTGACAGTACACAACTTGACAGCGGCCCATTTCCCTGCTCCCTCCCATCGATCTTCTCATGGTTCCAGTGTTACACACACACACATGCAGACACACTGACTGTCCCACCCCATTGTGTGGTTGCTACAGCAAGTATGCAGCATGTCACCATAGCATGACACATACATGTCAGCACATGCTCGCTTACACTCTGGCACACATTCTCACTTTGCACCACGGGGTAAAAATCACATCCATAATGCTAACACATTAGCGCACTCACATGCATATCCGAGAAATTTGCCGTTTATTAAAAAAGCAAAAAGAAAGTCATTGGATACATCGGTCAGAGGCGGCTATCTACACAGACAAAAATACTACTCAAAAGAAGTGAAATGACTTCATTTGCACGGAAGGCTTTGAAACAGGATCACTCAAAAAGATCTTTGTATAACAGATTGCTGCACAATGTGCTAGTCCACAATAACTCATTAATCACAGACACCCAGCCTCTCCATCATGACAAAGACTGGGCACACACTCAGGAATGAGCAATCAGGGACCCTTGCTAATCGAGGTTCAACTTCATTAAAACCAGGTTTGTTTATGCTGAACTAAAACCAATCATTCGAGAAGCTGACAGAACTCAGTCAGCTCAGGACTGTTTATCTTCAGCTGACAAACTAAAGATGTGATGAGTATATCCATAAGTGTCACATACCCAAACTGAGATGGGCATATTTTTAGGTAAATTATATTATTTTTAGGTAAACATATTATTCATGTACTAAGACTGCATATATCCATTTGCTTGACAAGGAAATAAATGAAACAGTTTTAGTTAGGAACGTGTTATTCAAATACCTGGTTAACCATATTTCAGTATTCTAATACTGAATACACTATTTGGGTATTTGTTGTGCCTATTCTATGGCCTCATGAGGTCAGTGAGAAAATATAAAAAAGTGAAGCATTTGCTGTAGAATCATTTCTGTTCATTATTTCTCAGCATCACATCTGAATACACATGTGCCACGGCTGACAGCAGTGGAAAATGATACTTGATTGTGCCACATTAAAGAGTTTTTACCCTCCAACAGTCAACCAAACTGCTCATTACCTGTTATGGAAATTCTAATATTAAAATTAGGCACATCATTTGATTTAATAAATATTTGTGCTTAGGAAATGCACAAAGGTTCTCAAAGTTTATTTGTTCTGCAGCTTATTTTTTTATTCAGGCATTTTTTTTTTATTCCGACTTGATCTTTCTTCCTTGAGGGTTCACATTTTCAAAAAACAACCACATCAATGCCTAATCCAAAAATTTCTCAAACAACAATAACCTCATATTTGAAACTAAATCTATCATTGCAACAGCACAAGCATTCGTCACAAAGATGATTCTCTCTGGAGGTCAGCTCGTAGCTTATTCGCTGTTCATGATTTGGGTGACAAGGTGAGAAAAGGCTCGATGCTGTTATTAATGGCAGTTGTTAGTTTCCCACCACTGACACACTGAGAAAACTTACTGATGATGGCAGTGATACACTGCAAAAAAAAAATAAAAATTCTCACTTTACCAGTGAAATGGCAAATTTATGTAATATTTCTTATTATGAGATTAATATGAGGGAATTACAAGATTATTAAACCTATTACTAAACAGTTTTCAAGTTGTCTTATTCTATTGTCAGTTAATTAAACTTTATAACAAATGACCAGCCTGTATTTTATTTATATATATTTATTTATTTATTTTATTTATACTATCAGTAGGTCACCTTGTGTCAGGTTGGGATAAGAGCAGTAACATGTAGCTGATTCTACCACTGTGCTCAAATTACAATGCTGAAGTGGCAAAAATCTGTTTTAAAATTTACACACACACACACACACACAC
>CM040979.1:14562495-14680741 GCA_022985145.1 Pangasius djambal | reverse complement strand
GTGTGTGTGTGTGTGTGTGTGTAAATTTTAAAACAGATTTTTGCCACTTCAGCATTGTAATTTGAGCACAGTGGTAGAATCAGCTACATGTTACTGCTCTTATCCCAACCTGACACAAGGTGACCTACTGATAGTAGGGACTGGTGGAGAGTTAAGGCCGAGGACAATGCGATTACAGCGGGGTTTCCGGTGGATTAATGTGCTTAATGTGCTGAGGAAATCACAGGCCTACAGGAATGTCCCCCTACTGGGTGCACACATGGTATTTTGCTCTGCTCCTATGCAGCCTCTGAAGCTGCAGCCTGGACAATGAATCTAGCAAAGCCCATGACCACTCTTATTAGTGCAGGATCACAAAGCCGTGTCAGAGAGCACTGGGCCTTGTAACTTTGCCTGCTGATCCAGAATCCCATGCAGCTATGTGGCTTCCATATGTTCTTCTCAATGAGAAAAAAAGTAGGCTCACATCAGGCCTCATGACGCTTATACATATAATATGAAAAATGAACACATATTTAGATTTTACAGAACCAGAACCATAAATAGAGCCTGTTGTAGATTCAGTGACCCAGTGCATCAAATGACATGAGAGCAGGCGATGATGATAAATGCTGACTATTTATTACCATGGATCTCACTTAGCAAAAATATTGGCTTTGGATGAACTCCCCTCTGCTCCACTGATGTGTTTCCGGACCTCTTCTGGCATTCATTTTTCCTAAATACAGGCTAAACAGCAGTAATCATAATTAGCTCAATTAAAATGATAAATAATAAAAGTGCCAATTCTTCATACACCTGGAGACAATTTTCAGATGCTTCATACATTCTAGTGCAATAATTAGCGTTGATCTGCCGGATATAATTTCCATTTGCACATTGTTCTTTAAACAGCATAGTAATTTACTCTGTATAAACGATTAAATACTTTCTATTCTTCTAATTAAGACACAGACCTCACAGATACAGATTATGCTCACACACACACACACACACACACACACACACACACACACACACACACACACACTATGTACTATGTTCATTAACATGCATTTACACTGTTCATTCATTCATCCTTAGTAACTGCCTGGTCTGGGTTGTGCTGGTATAAATTAGGTTACTAATTTGTTCATATATTGAGAAATAGAAGAAGTAAATTCTTTAGAAAATATCAGAGACAGATACAAACAGAAATAATAACTGCATGAGGGAGATTAATTCAGTCTCATGCACACTCCTAGTTGAGATAAATGATGAACTCGAGTGATGTAGCTTAAGTTGAGGAATTAAAGCCAGAATTCACAGACCATGCTGACAGGGCTGGCATTTCTATCTCTGGGTTTTCCCCAGTGTTTTTCCATTGTTTCCCAGGGCACAGTGGCAGGGTTCAAATTTAATTACAAATAAAATCCCCTTCCAGTTTTGACCATGCCCACTTTGGATTTAAATCTGAATACATTTACAGACACAGATATTTGGAGCACAGAACAGATAAAGATACAGATACAGATAGTGGCATTGCGTCACATCACACACACACACACACGCACACACACACACACACACAGAGTACTTTTATAGGCTGTCATGTCTCTACTGGAATAATCAGAAGACAGAAGATATTTTGATTAATTAAAGAAAAAAAAATTCAAATAAGGCAGTGCTTTATTGTGCCCAAAAGTACATGTTTAATTTATGTGGTGATTAACTTTTACTATAATCATATGCATCCAGACTCTAACAGGAATTTGTATGGTAACGAGATGCAAATGACAGGGAGCAGATACATTTGCCTATCTATTTAAATGTAAATTGATATATTAATTGGTTTGTCCTTATTTAGCATGGCAAGTTGTCATTTCCCACCTTTACTATTCATAGTAATCTTCATAGATGTGCCTTCTAACGTGGCAAATAAATGAAATGTGTGAATTTGTTGAGACACATGGACTGTAAATCAAATTCCCTCCCTTTTGCTTTCAGTGCCATAATCTTCTACAACATTGCTTTGCAATAAACATACATACATACAAAGGGCAGCATTGTAGCACAGCCGCTATAGTTGTGGTCTCGCAGCTCTGTGGTCCCCAGTTCGATCCCGAGCTTGGCTTACTGCCTGCATGGAGTTTTGCATGTTCTCTCTGTGACCATGTGGGTTTCCTCTGGGTTCTTTAGTTTCATATCACCTCCCAAACCATGTCAGTGGGTGGACTGGCTATGTTAAATTGCCCATAGTCGTGAATGAGTGTGTGCCTGGTGCCCTGTGATGGACTGGCGTTCCCATTCAGGGTGTATTCCCAACTCGCACCCAGCGTTCCCCAAATCCACTGCGACCCTGATCAGGATATAGTGGTGTACTGAAGACAAACTAATGAATAAACACACCTACAAAGTAATTAATTACATTTACAACATTATTGACATACATTTTATCGGTAATATGGGCTGTTTTCAGCTATGTAAATGGTTTTGCTCCTTTAAGGGGGAATTAAGTGCTTCTGATGCCTTTGTTTTATTGCTGCACTGAGAGCAAGCCTTTTCTTTAGCATTCTAATGCCTAAGCATAACAATAAATGTGCATGGTCTTTAAGCTGTAATTGTGTGCAGCAAAGCTTCACCAAGTAGCCCTTGGCAGAGAACTGACATTCTTTTTGCAAGCTCTAAGAAAAAGAAGACAGTGATGATAGACAAATAATTACAGGTTTGGGCTTGTCATTTCCAATCACCAGATTTTTTTGGGGGCTCAACACAGTTCTATTGTGTCAATTGAGAAAAAAAAAGAAAACAGCACATCATTATCCAAAAAACTCTGCAATAAAGATCACTTATCATTTGTAATAAAGCTGAGTTCATGTATAGGAGATGCAGATAATAAAGCACTCCCTTAGGCCTAATACATATAATACACATAAACAAAAACTGCAAAAAAGAAGTTCGGTATTTGTTTAAATGCAATCACTGTATGGATTGAGTTCTATTCCCTTTGATAAATACCTTTATGCTAGATTGGTATTGGAAAATATGCCCTCCACTCAATTTCACCTGATGAGTATATTAATCTTAGTGGACTGTCCTCAGTGGCATTTCAAATCTCCATGGTCTCCTGCCCTGGCCGGATGTGTTTAAAGACTTATCTCTCAAACAGGCTTCCTGAAAGGTCACTGCTCATCTCAAAGGCATCTCACAACCTTTAAAGGTCTCCTTTTTTGCCCCCTCTTTAAGTGGCAGACATATCAAAGCGCTCCTGTTTCGAGATTCTCGCCACAGCTAGATTACAAGTTCTGATCTGCTGGCTGTATTAAAGCACAACGATGCCTCAGGGTCTGGGCTTTATACGCTGCCTGATAGCATCAATATAGAACAGCTTTCATGAAAAAAAAATTTGCCGCTTGTGTCTCGACTTGGATTCAAGGCTCCTGTCTTTCATCACCTTAAGCCATGTAATGCTGTGTTTTCCGGGTAGCCATTGTAGCTGCTACGCATTGCTGCTCTGGAAGATTCACTACTATGCTTGGCATTCAAGGTAGAGAGCATGCTAAAAGGTTGGGGAGCTGTGCAGGTGCACTGAAGTCTGAAACGCTTTAATAAGCTGTGGGTGTGGAAATTGCGGCCTCTCTGGAGCGATGCAAGGTCTCAACCAGGCTGAACTGCACTACAGTGTAAGGGCATGATGTGGATCTCTCTCTCTCTCTCTTTCTCTCTCTCTCTCTCTCTCTCTCTCTCTGTAGCTGAAAGCAGAATATCAGAAACACATCCTTAAACACCCAGACCTGGCCTCCTAATGCATTTCTTCTGACAGTGGAGTTCTTTTTCTGTGAGATGTGCGTTTGCTGTGTTAATGAACAGGGACGTCCGACAGCTTCATATAATGAAATTGAGCATTATGTTCTCGCACAGAATCTGTTGGCCAGTTTGAAAGATTAAAAAGACTGTGTAGATACATTAAAATCTTATTTGGGCTTATTCAGACATAACGTCATAAAAAATAAATTCCTGAAATGACACTAAATATCAAATACTGTTTGCTTTGTTCATTGTTTTGAACAAATAATTGCATAAAACATAATATAATACATAATATATAGTTCTGGTAAACACTGAAGGCTTTATTTTTGTGACAGTGCAAGGGTAATTTGCTGGTTAACACCAGTTTGGGTGCAAGCAAGTTTTTTTTTGAGTTTGCACAATGTTATTTCAATGTTATTTCCGTGGTCATAAATTAATGCACTGCCCTGATTCGGATGGAGCAGAGCAAAGGGAGTGTGACATTCAAAAGTCACAAATGCAGTGGAATTTCTTTAACCCATTTTGGTTAAAAAAAGATAGTGTGTTAGCACCTCCAAAGACCCCCACTTATAGCAGATGGAGGGATAAAATGGTAATTCCTGACTTTAAGTTCATCCTTAAAATTCTCCCATTTATTAAAACCAGGTGTCATGGAGTCACTATTTGTCACCTCACTTCAACATAAATAGGCTTCTTCACCCAAACACAACTAAATACAACAGACTCTATTATTTTATCTGTAAAAGAAGAAAAATACTCAGGTGTGGCTTCTAAAGGCAAACTCACTACTAAAGCTTTTATGAAGCATCTTCTAGCCACGCACAAACTTCTATTTTAACTAGTGTTCAAATCCACACCACCTACGAGAAACACCGTAAGTGGAGCAAAAGCAAAAATCCATCCATCCACCTATTCTTATGCCTTGTTTTGTTTTTTGTTTTTTTTGTTTTTTTGCATGTGTTCTATAACCAGGAAAATAGCCCTGAATGTGTCAGCTAGTTAATTATCAAATCTAGAAGTTGGTAGATCTAGTACAGTATGAGTATTTTTGCTGATGACATTTGTGTGATTATCCCTTCAGAAAAGAAAACCCAAATGTTTATTGAAAAGAACAACCTTGCTGAGGGTGTGCAGGTATTTTGAAATTCTCTCTTACTTGAACCAGCCCTTCTCACAGTTGCTGGTAAGGCCACTTAATCATGTGGACACTAGGAGCTATCCCAGGGGACTTGGCAAGGTGCAGATACAGAAAAAGTACACAGAGGGAACCCATGGGACACAGCCACACAAGAGACACTGTGTACTCATTTACTAAATAAATAAATAAATAAATAAATAAATAAACAAACAAACAAACACTTGCAGGTCAGCGCAGCAAAGCTATTAATCTGTTCAACTCAGCCTGGACACCAGTGTCCCAAATATTCATTCATGAATCTTTTATAAAAAAAAAAAAAAAGATTCTAAAAGACCTCTAAAAATGTTATTCACTGGAATAAACAGTGAACAGTTTGAAAATGATGGATGCAAACTTTACACTGCATTTAATCAATTCCACCCAATTTTAACGTGTTTTTAATTGCTTTTATATCCGATTAAAAAAAAAAAACATGACACGGGTTAATAGTATTGAGGTGCAGATGTGTGTAACAACTCCACTGCTTGAGAAAGTGAATGCAAAAAATTCAGAATTAATTTAGGCTAAAAATGTACCCTATGACATTATACAGACACAAATGACAATGTCTGTCCTACATACCACAAAGGCATGGCCCACAAGTTGCATTTTTATGTACCTGTGGCAGTAATATACTCTAGCCCACAAGTGTGCGATACAGGATAAATCAGAGTGATTCTGCTATTAACACACCCTGAGAAACTTTGGGCAACATTCAGCCAGCAGTGCTAAGAGCTCCCCAGCAATCCCCCATCGCTTTATTAATCTGAAAAAAATGACCATTTGAAAGTCATTTTATAAGCAAGTTCTGAATAAGATAGAATGAAACCTAAATTAAATGATTGAAGAGATTTTTGTAGACTTAGATAATACAATTACAGAATAGATCTAAACACCGTAACTTTCCAATCTTTTGTTCTGTCAACAATGGATATAGCTGAGATGGTTGAGCACACCACAGATGTGTGTGTTTTTTTTTTAGGAAATATACTCAATTACTTGCTGGGAGGTGGCATGGTGGCACAGCGGGTAGCATTGCTGTCTCACAGCTCCAGGGTCCTTGGTTCTATTCTGAGCTCAAGTTACTGTCTGTGTGATGTTTACACGCTTCCAAAAACATGCCAGTAGGTAGACTGGCTACTGAAGGTGTGTCCCTGCCTTGTAGCCAGTGTTAGCCATGGATTAATGAATACCTGCTGAGGTACATTATGCCAATTAGCTTTGTGCCATTTTTTCAGTTTTATGATTGTTAGTGTGATAATCTGTAAACCTGAGGATAATTCTTTTTATCCCAACATTTACGGTTTTATGGCAGCTGATACTAACCGTTAATTCAATTTCAAAATAACAAACCTTCAGTATCAGTATAAATATATATATATATATATATATATATATATATATATATATATATATATATATATATATATATATATATATATTTATACGGATATTACTTACATCATAACTACTTTCTTGCACATAATATGAACTATAAAAGTATTGTAGTTAGTCTGAAAGATAATAGCACCAAAATAATTATTTTAAAAATATTAGTACCTATTTTGTGATATTGTAGATGCAGCTTTTCAAATGCCTTCATTAGGAATGGGAGATCAGAAAACGGGCAAATAATACAGCATCATTAACATTATCCTCTCCACTGTGGTTTACAGTCCAGTGTGACAAAAATAGATGTGTTTTCTACGGAGCTGCAGAAACCAAATCATAGCAGAACTCTTACTGTCTACTGCACCGACTAAGACAAAATGCTAGAAGAGCTCGGCACTGACTTCAAAGTACAACTGCCAAGGACTCTGGCTTAGGCAGCATGTGTCCTAAAACAGGGCCCAGGGAATGCAGGCAGTCCAAATAACTCAGTGGATGGTCTGTGTGTAGACAGCCTGACATACAAATACCAGCTTGGATTTGTATTGTTTTAGCATTGCTACATTCACTAGGAGAGATGTCAAGCCGGGCCCACGAAAGTGTAAGAATTTAGAGAATGGGAGTGTTTTGATTTGCAATTCATCTGCAGTTGTGTATTTCACAACCTTACTGAATGAAAGGTCACAGAAACAGCTTCACTGGGTAATTTACAGATGTTCATTTGCCATTCCTCACAGAGCAACAGAACACCATAGCAGCTTAAGAGAATAGTTGATTAATGACACTCCTGTCAAAACTGAAATGTGATTTTTGAAAAAAAAAAAAAGAAAAAAAAAAGTGCTGTGCAGTGCCAAAAGAGAAAGCCATTGTGTTTATCTTGGTGAATGGGCCACTTCCCCCTGTGCAGAGTGAGCAAGGGGAAGGCGGATGGGGGGAGACTCGGCCTGAAGTATGCTTGAAACACTGGCTGTCAGAATGGCCTTGTCCTGCTGTCAGACTAGCAGCACGCTCATCGATCACAGTTACACCCCCCTCGAGCCCACGTCCCATCCACCAACAGGGGCCATCCCAAATAAACAGCCTGACCAAGCGGCTGCATCTGCAGCATGGAATTTACATACCAGGGCCTGTGCTTACAATCTTTGAAGTGAAAAATCAAACACTTTAGATAGAGCCTTCTCTGGACTAATTCTGACAAACGGAGACGCAGAAGTCGTCAACAACAACAACAACAACAACAACACTTTTGCTGGCAAGAATAGATTATGCCTTATGGAGTCTTGGGACAGTAAGACCCACACAGAGGCACACACACTACACCCATCTCACCCACTGTTGGATTCTCTTCTCCATAATTAATTCTTTTGGTTAGGATTTGTCAATGGTGCCTTCCATAAAAAATGCAGTGTTTGTGAACTCCTGCTGTTATTTAGACTGCTCACTTCCCCAAAAGATTCCACCACAGTTAATCTCTGCATATAAACAGCATTACTGCTGTATGGGTTTCTCAGATTTAATTAGTTTTTCTTATATACAGTGAAATGCTGAGATTTTCAAAAGTAAAATATATCTCATTGGGTGTGTAGTGGAAAGTGTCAAAAATATAGTAATATATTAGCCCACATGTAGCACATTGCTAGATCAAATAATAACATTAACATTTCACGTTTTGCACCACAACACTTCGTTTTATAACCAGTCAACAGATTTGACTTAAATAAATAATTTCTATCACATTCTTTTCATTGGTTTGCTGCTGTCTGTCGAAATTGGTTTTTGAAAGGAATTAAAGAATTATTCTTGCCTTGACCATTTTCGATTTCTAACCCTCACAGTTGTTACATGCGTAAGCCCATCCTGAAACAATCTCACTTCAATTTGCCCATGGAAAATGTCAAACATTAGTCTTTATGGTGGAAAATGCTTTAGGGTCAGTGGAAAAGCAGCTAGAAAAATAGTCAGGGAGTGAGTGTCCCCTAACTTCAAATTGATAGAAAAACCAAATGCAGTGAGTCAGAGGTACAATAATAGCTTCCATCTGGGACCTGACCTGGGTTTATGAAGAATAATTCCAGCATAATAGGCCTAAAGCAAACCTGGCAATGACTGCACTGTGAAGAACAAAGCATCTGGCCTGATGTACGGGTAGGTAGTTTGTCCTGCAAAGGTGTCAAACTATTACCATACGAAGGAAAGCAGAAAGAACTTACACCCAAGGCCATGAGTCAAAGCCTGATTATTCAGAGTCTATTCACTGGGGCAGAAGGAGCCTGCAGCAACGCAGTTACTGTGAGGTGAGTAAACCCTAGAACTACTGCACTGCTCCCTACAGCACACAAGCCCTGTCTTCTCCCCAACTCCAGCTAATTGCCAGCAAACTCAACACTCAAGGGGCATGGGAGACTGGATCAACTCTGTTTTCATCTGGCAAAGGCAGCTAATAAACTGACACAGCATTCCTAATAAGCTAGCTCAGCAAACAAACTGAAAACAAGGAAACTTACATCCAGAACAACCTTTTTCTGTGCTGTTCAGCAGGTCAGTGTAAATGTTTGTAGCAACCCTTTAAAATGCTTTCCACTTGTTCCAACAGGGGAGGAGATCAATGCTGCAATCCTGAGAGCTGTTGCTCAAAATTATGTACACCATAAACAAACGTTGGCGTCTTTATTACTTGCCAACAAACTATATTTATTCCAATTCTGGTATGCCACATAAAACATGCACACGAGAATCACACGCGCGCACACACACACACACACACACAAAATTTTCTGAGTCATGGTTCAGTCATGGCTTAACTTCCTAAGATAATTTACTGTAAGGGTGCAAGTATGTGTCATAAAAACCAACAAAGTATGAACAGAAGACAAACCAGTCAGTGATGCTAAAATGGAACTCCAGTGTTTGACAGTTAAACATGTGTGCTTACAGTTTCCAGCTAAATGCACACTCAGACCTAGCTTTCTGTTTAATCACTCAATACATGTGCAAAACAAAAACACACAAGGACGTTTAAAATGCAGCTTATTTCTTGCCATTTTCTATGTATGGTATTTACCTTGACTAGGAAGTGATAGTAAGCAGTGCATTTCTTAATAAGCTAGGTGAACATTTGTTTCTCAATTCTCTCTCAGATCTGAGCAAAAGCAGACTTAGTCAGAAGCCTCATTTGGTCTTCTCATTATTGTAAATGGCCCCAGCAGAGTCCTTAATATGAATGAAACCTGAAAGCACTACCACTCCAAAAAGCAGAGCAGTTCACACTCAGTTTTTCATTCCATGTGGGAGCACTTTGGCCATTCCGTGGCTTTGCCATTGTTTGGGAGCAATGATTTGGACCATCAGCAGTGGGGTGACATGAAGCAATGTCTTGACAATGTACATGAGCCCTGCAAGGTTGCATTAGGGGGAAACACAAGGGAAAGCATTTAGAGAAAGGGTGGAGAGTGATAGAAAACATGTGGCATGCGACTGATGCCTAGGCATGCAAAACCAGCCTTTGATCCTCCGGCTAGGACCGTCAGCCGCCAAGGCAGAACATTACCACCCCAACCACCTCACAGCACATCAGCGGCAATGCGCGGATTAATCAAGCAAACATTCTGTCTAGTGACTCTCCTCAGATGACCCCTGGCCTTATTTACTGTGGCTATTGCTACTGTTACATGTTATATGCGAATGTCAAATGGCTACAATAGGTTATACTGGCCTGCCTTCAGCTTTCTATGTAGAATATCCAGTGTATAAAATACAGGACAGAAAATGCAGGACATTTTTATTTATTTTTACGTTGCAATAAAACCATACACCTTACAATAACAACACCTGTGCCTTTTCAGAGAGTGGCCAGTACTAAAAAAATGATTGTAGAGAGATAGGCTCGATTTTAATAGGAGTTTGATTTGGAGCTGTATTTGATTTAAGCTTTTATTGACTTCAAGGATGCTCATGTCTCTTACAAAGGAGCTAAATTCCTCTTTGCTCCACATAACACTGTAGCAATCCTCAAACATTCAGAAGGAAATCCATTAAAATGTTCAAATGAAGCATCTGTTTTATATATACAAAGGGGCATTTAAAGGAGAAATGCTTACTTGAATGGACATATAATGACGTGCAAAAACATTCAGTCCCATCAGTGGGAGCAGAAGAAATACTCATTTTAGACATGCAGGGAAACAGAGGGATTAAATTAGGGCAGAAATGGGACCCTGAGACAGAGCATCTCACAAACAAGATGAGCACTCAAAGCTCCCTGAAATGTACTGGTGGACTTGGATTTTTGCGTTCATGTGTATATTCTCAGTCATTTCCCTTTCTCCGTCCTGCTCCTGTGTGAAAACTTTGTCAGCGAAAGGAAAATGTTGGAGGAGGTTTAAGCCAATTGGAATTTGTTCTCTAATTTTTCCAAGTTTGAGTGTGAGGTCTACTGCTTAAGACTTTCAAAAAAGTGGTCATATTCTCCTAGCCAGTCATATTTGTATGCAGTGAGTGCTTCATTCAGATGTATTGTACTTTTTGCCAATCACACTTTTTATGCACACACCGGATGTATATAAATCTAATGCTGTAATTGTGAGCTGTGAAATTCAGAAAATAGGCCAACAACCTACACATATTAGTGTGTGTCTATTAAAACAAAAATGAAATATATCAACCTGCTACAATGGCAGAAGGAGGACAGCTGGATTTCATCACAAAGCCCCTGGCGATGCCATTTTGAGGACAGATTTTAATGGGGAAAAAAAAACAGTTTGGAATTTAGATCAGCACCACCATTAGCACTGACCCATCAATGGTCAGTAATTAGTTTTACAATTTTTTCATATTGATACATACGCTAGTAAAATTAAGGTTATAACATTTACCAAAAAAACAATTTAGACAGCAACTTGCATCTACTTTTTTTTTTAGTAAATACTCTCTTGATTGAGGTTTAACCAAATCTAGCAAACACTATCTATTTATCTATATCTGTTTATATATATCAGGTTAAGTCGACCTAACATTTTTTAGATTTTGAGTACATTGTACCTTCTTACTAAATGCAAATTTGAAAAAAAAAAAAAGAGTTGGTTTACAACAAATATACTATAGTGTTATGGGTTTTCTTAGTGGCTCATTGTTAATTTAAAATGACAATACCATGTGGATATCTGTGTGATGTTTTGGTCCTTTGAAATAGGAAGAGGATTTCCTGATAGTCATTGTAAATCTTTTTTGTTAATGGCTACGTGTGGTGCGGTTGTTAAAGACCAGTGTTCTCTTTCTATTTTAAGGCGGTTACGCATTAAGGCTCTGTAATATATGATGTCCACACTGTGATCCATTCTATCCAAAATTGTTTTCTTAGTGACATAGACGTCACTGAAGGCCTAGACCTAAAGTGCCTGGACTGCCCCACTGTGGAAATGTAAGAATAGGGTCAGTGTGCACTAAACACAGTTCTCTGGCCCAGTGTCTTTCATTCAGTAAGGCTTTAGGGCTTGTTGAAATACCCATTGCACTTTCTAGAGCAGCATTAATAAGATCTGATAACTAATCAGGGATAGTGAGCACAGGGATTGTATATCCTGGTAAAGCCAGGAGGAATGTAAACCACTGTGGCTCTCAAAGGAGCCCTGTGGCAGCTGCGAACATGGGAAGCTCAGAAAGCAGACAGACATCCGGATCGCATAGTCTTTTTATTTGCTGTTTTAAGATCAAATTATTGTTAAGACTTTAATACAGATTTTAGTACTCTGTTTCATTATCGTAACAGGCCGTACATTCACATCAGCTCAGAACGTTCCGATGCACTGCCGATGAATCTGTATTGAAAGCAAGTTAACAACAAGTTTATAATAAGGTGACTTTTAAAACTTTCACACTCTTGTATTGCTAATGCTGTTATAAAAGATAACGAGCAAATGAAAATATAGTTGTTATCTCCTTCAGGTTAATTCTCTAGCGACCTGAACAATCAAAGTAACCTTCAATAACATACTCACGTTAATTTACTTTCACTCTAAAAAAGGGTAAAATTAATTCTATTGTATAATCAGTAGTTAGAATACTTAAACAATTTCAAATACTGTAAGTGCTGAATACTTTGAGACTATGGTGTTATAAGGTACTATCTGACAATTCTGTGTCAATGCTTTGACTTTCAGTAAAGCAGAGTCATTTCACATTTTTATTATTTTGTATTTTTAAGTTTTTTTTGTTTTGGTGTAAAATTGGTGTATATATCCAGTGGCATGTTAATAACATACTTATTAATTAATATATTTGTCAGCAAAGGAAATTATAAGTCTCAACTTGTCTGTGGGTGCAAATATATTGACTCACATCTACCTTCTCAAACGGAACAGTACATGAAATATTCAACAAAGGATCTCCTTCAGTGCTGTGTCCGCTCTGTGTGTCAGATCCACACTCAAGATGATGAAATTCTGCATCTGCATACCTCAAAATATCTGCGTTTGAGCGACACTTGGACTCCGCACAGTAATCAATCCATTAACACAGCAGGCCTGCAGAGTGAGCTCTGAGTAACACCCTTCCCCTACAAATGCGCTTATGAGTATGGAGGTGCAGCTGTCACACTCCTGTAATACAAGCCCTTATTAGTGTCCATTAGTCTGCCCCGAAACTAATAAGAGATTGTCAAATACATCTAAACTTTCACACAAGCACCACACAAATAGGAGAACATCGAACAACGGATGGTGCCCTGAGGGGAGTCGCTGTGGCGTTATCGCTGTTTCGCAACAGCGTAATCAGGGGGATAATGCACAAATCTCCAGTTACTACAGAAAAATGATAAATTATCTATAAACAAATGGAGCAAGCACACTCACTCATTCATTCGCTTGCTTACTCACTCATTAACTCACTCACTCCATCACTCAGTCTCTCTCATTGTATTGTCATCATCACTTACATGAAAGTAACACAAAGAACCACTTGTCAGGCGCCTGGTTTTACACGCCACAAATCGGTGTTGGGATTGACAAATTGTTTGGAGCAGTCACCTTTAGATGCACCAAGTTCATGCCAAACCACAGGCTTGAAAACCAGAGAGCAAAAATGCATGACCATGCACAACTATTTCAAATGTATGGTTAGGCCTCAGACATCAGAATTTGTATTTAGTTTCAGTAAAAGAGTCCTTTTGGCTGCTTCTACAGCTCATTCCTTTCATGGGGTAAAATGAGAAAGGGGAAAAAAAATCACATATGTTTTCTATGATTTGCATTTGATGAATAATAGATTGGGAGAAAACAATCCCTCCTAAACATGTCAAAGGCGCTTTTCAAAATCTTTCTCTTTTTTATCTTGCACAGAGCATCATTATTATTATTATTATTATTATTATTATTTTTGTTTTTGTTGTTCTTGTTTGTCACATTTATGCTTTACAAAAATGTTTGCAAAAGTACAGAAGAAATCTTAGTGTTATCTTTTCTGACAAGCACTGACAACTAAATATAGTAGTCAAGTGGAAGTCTGCATCCCATAGGAGTGCTGGGTTAAAAACAAAACAAAACAAACAAACAAACAAAAAAACTACTATGTACTTTATCTACAACAAACTAGGATTCCAATATGGCTGTATTCTGCAACAAGACAAAACATTAGGCCAAAAAAGAAGTTTTCTCATAACCCTTTCAGACTCCAATCCTGATCTACAGAAGGCAGTGTATGATATCTGGCAGAGTTACAACATGTCAGGGAGAATAAGTGCTAAATCAGAGGATCTGAAATCTCCTCAGGTTGGAGGCAGTTATAAAGGCAAAAAAAAGGTTATTAGGGAATATTTAGATCACAATCAGTATTAAGGGATATATTTTTTTGTTCACTGTGAATATGTTACCATGCAATATTTGACCATTTTGTTCATTGTGAAACCTGCTCCCTAACAAACTGCTACAAATTAAATTTCATTGCCTTTTTTATTTTGTTCATAAGGATGCAATGTTTTGCCCTTGAATGTAAGTACATAACTACCAGTCTTATTTAAAATGTCAGGTACTACATCTCAGATTATGGCCATTTTATGACCAATGCTCTTTACTAATCGCATGACTAATAACAGTAAAACTTCAATAGTGCACTAATCAAAAGCACAAATCTAAAGCATCCAAGTACTCCCTTTTCGAAACTTGGCGATGCGCAATGTTCCCCAAAAATCTTTTCATGTTTTCATATAAAGAACTTAATATCAGAGATACCTTTTTTCAATAAATGTTCAGAGCACCTTCAGCAGTTTCTCAGCATACCCGGTTCAGCACATAACATCTCTAACTATCTATTTCTAAGGCAGGGCCACACAACCTCACTGGCTCTCAATCAATTCTCACGCATCCATGAACATCGAAAAGTATCACACAGAATTCCAGAACTGAAAAACATCTTGAGGCCCAGTTGGAGAGGAGGAGAGGGATACAGAGTACTTTATGAGTTGAAGTGATTTCTCTTGGGAGCTGGCTTAACTCAAATAATACCACAGACAGGACTGAATCTCTCTACAAGCCAGCTGCCAGCCAATTTATTATCAACCTTCTCAACCACAGATCCTCGCACAATTATGCACGCCAGCCGAAATACATGCTTCAGTATCCTTACTCTGAGACAGCTCTCCCTGTAATGAACTAACATTAACGGTCTTGCTCATTCAACATTACGAATCTGGCAAAAGTGCCCAAAAAATGTCCATACAAATATATAATAAAGCTTTCAACCAAAAGGAGTGGAGGAACATAAATCGTTTTCCTTTATATCCTCTATATTACATTTATAAAACCATCATGGGAGAGCAGAATAACTCCCAGGATCCTCTAAGAACAATCTGATACACACACACACACACACCCCCCCATACACACACCTTCCTCCACAAAGTCTTGGATGCCGAACACACATCTATTCTGTCTCCTGATGAGGTGAAACTGAAGAGTATTTCACAATCTTAACTGCTTCAAGCTGCTTTTTGTGGAGGCCTACTCCACAGATCTATCCTCTCCCCCATTGGACTGAGTCCTCATACTCCTCAGTCCCAACACACACCCACTATGGCTTACAGATCAGAGGTGTGTCTGTATCTCTGTGAGGAAAAAAAAAATATTTTTGTTCTCCGAGTAGTACACAAATTTACACATTTAAAAACACTTACATTATCAGCAGACAACGAATAAATGTTTTAAACATACGAATGAAACTCCACCAATAGGTTCTGCATCTCATTTAGAGTGCTGGTATATAGTATTGGTGCTAGTACATTATGCTGATGAAAGAAACAAAATGGGCCGTGAAATGAAAGGCACTGCAAATAGGAAATGATAGAGGAAGAGAGACTATACCTTGGCAGGTGGCACCCCGGTCCTCATAACCAATGTTACACAAACATTTCCCGATGGGTACTAGCCACTCTCCCTCAGTGCTACAGTACATTTTGGGAGGGTCCTCTTCCTTGGAGTTGTTGACGCAGGAGCCCCTCACCTCCACTAATGACTGAGTGTCCATGGGCACTGTGTCAGGAAACATGGCCAGGTTCCGCACAGTGAAAGGGCATTTCTTAAAGTACACCCGCACTGACACCAGGGCCACGCAAGCCCCCACATCTTGGAAGGCCAGGTAAAAGCCTTTCTTAGTGACTGGACCTACTTCTCGCACTTCTGTGTTGAGTTTAAGAATGCGATCCCCCAGGTCCATCTGAGTAAAGCTCTCATCGGCCGCTATGGTGTCTATTTTTGAGAACTGGTGCTCACGGAACTTACTGCCCTGGTCCTCATCTGTCTCCAGGTAGTGCAAGTTGAAGGTTTCTTTGCAGGTGCCCAGCACCAGTGGGATGCTGTTGCAGTCTCTCAGAGTGAACTTGAGCTCCACATAGATCTTCTGAGCAGAACTGCGAGGGATCCAGTTGGTTCTCAGCCAGTTGTTCTGGCTGTACTCCATCACATTGCACACCTGGAAGGTCCGAATCGGTGTGTAGTGCTCATCCACACCACTGATCTCTTCCCACTGGGAAAAGCAAAAGGGAACAGGTATGGTTATGAGTGTGGAACAGGACTAACGATGTCCACTCTAATATTAAGATACAGATATTCACCCTGCCAACACAAATATGAATCACCTGAATGTCCCAAGGAAGATTTGAATGAATATTTATTCTTTTGTTGATAATTAACATGTAACATAATGAATTGGCCTCACCAGGCTCTGCTGTAATGGGAATGTGAATCTAAAGAGTTTACTGAAGACGAATGACTAAACCTGGTAAGCTCGCTCACAAGCAGTCTGCCATGTCCAATACACTCCCATTTAATGTGGTCTTTCTTTGTCCACAAGCGTCATAACTGACCGCCCACTCCCACCCACATGACAGTAAAAAAGCACCCACTCCCACAATGTATAGCTCTAGTCCTGATGAACACCTCTAGTATGTACAGAGAAATTGTGTTTTCTCTTACAAATACAGAATGCTGTCTGGCTTCTCATCTAGCTGCAGTTTAAAAAAGCCCTTGGCAGACTCAAGTGGGTCATCTTTAATGGTCTTGAACTGTTCATTAGCAGGCGGGACAAGCGTGCCCTCAGACTCAATTGCTTGTTTATGTTTCTCCTGTGGCAGTGGTTAATGAAACACCCAGGAAAGCGCATTAAGACAGTTTTATTTTCACATTTGCTTGATCACTATTGGTTACTTATGGCCACAGTAGTAGTTTACCAAAATTAGCAGTAGACACTAAAAAGCATGCATCATAACCTGATATAAACTCATTAAAACTCTGTCTTTAATTAAGAAAAACTTTACATGAAATATTGTGAACCAAGTCCAATTTGAGTTAATGTGCCATAAGTAGGATTAAAAGAGTAAAGGTCTTTCCTTCCAGAGAATGGCTTTGTCTTCTATAGTCCAGTCTAAACTTCTTGAGTATGTTTCACAATCTGTATCTGTTTTACATAGTGTGTCTAAGTTCACAGCCTTTTTAATGAACAGCTGTGCCATCTGTTACTTTTCTGGCACCTTTTAAAGAATGGAACCTATGTCAGTTGGTGTCTTTTCCTAGGTTCCTCAGATTCATGGCAGGGCTTCAAATATCTGGGCTTGTATTTCTTATGATTTACACCTATAAAATATACACACACCTTGAGTAAGGATAACTCCAATTAAAGGATAACTCCACTGATTTTCTGAATACACTGTGTCATTCTAGGGGTATTATGTGTTCATTTAAATCAGCAGCTACAGCTATCCTGGCTCACTGGCCCATATGGCATATGAGCAGTTTCCTTCAAACTGGAGATCCTAAAGACGTGTTATGACCACAGCTGAAAGAAAACTGTTTTTGATGTCATGTGTTTATGAATTTCCAACCAGACAAAATGGAATAGTGCTGCAAAGTCAAATACATCACTGGAAAGTTCAAGTGGTGATTTGTCAAAGTTACTTTCATTCCATGAGGTATTTTTTGAATTGCCAGCTTGTGTTCACTAGAGTAGTAGATGCCCCAAATTGATTCCAGGTGCCTGGGCTGCACTACATTATCATATTGCAGTGAAGGACTGTGTCTAGACCATGGGTGCCAAAGTAAATGAAATATCATATATGATGCATAGATGACACACTTGAAAATAGCATATTACAGAAACGGTCTCCTGTCATGTATGACATCATCATGGCACAAGCCACCCTCCTGTAGCACCCTTCTTTAAACCACTGAACTGCAAAGCTGCACTGAACAACAGTAAACCACTGTGCACACATACATCTGTCTGGAAATCTCTTTTAACAGGTAACAGTTTTTCAGAGAGTGATTACCTCTGAGAGGCAAGCTACAACTTTATAGCATGTAGGATCTCTCTAAGCTACAAAAGGAGACATTATCTCTCTGCTTTGCAACTTAACACTCAACAGGCAGACTGAAATTGACTGAAGGTTTTTCCAAATATCACTTTACATCAATAATCCCCCTCCAGCAAGGAAAGCAACAAGGAAACATGGAAATCAGCAGTTGGTACATTTGGCAGAATTGTGGCCAAATCCCCCTCTATGTGTACTCTCACTGTGTAGACAGACCAACTGGTAAATACTTTTGACTAATAGATGCTCTGGCACTAGTGTGGAAAGAGACAAAATGAGCGAGGGCTTATGTTTCAGAGATACATAATAAAATTACAGCTTCTTTCTTGTATTACAGTGAAATTGCATTAGTTAGAAAAAACTAATAGTAAAGCCTGAGTTCTTTTGGTATCAGATATGCATTTGCTTATTCACACAGAAGACAAAATTGAGTCTAGCAAAGCCTACTTTGTTCACTGTAATTCTTCTGATGAACAAATTAGAGCACGTTTTACTTCTAAGTGCTGAGATGACAGAGAAGACTGAAGACACAAAAGACCATATAAACAGGGTGTTATTACTTATGGGTAAAATACAGATCTACCAGGAGATATCTTCTATGATATACAGAACAACACACACACATCAAATGTACTCTGATACTCACTTTCTGTTAACTGACATCATTCTAGAAATGACTTCAAATAAAACATACTGCATAAATTCATATTTAATTTCATAGCACCAGTGCCCTAAAAACTGTTGCTTGTTCGTTTTTTTTTTCTTTCTTTTTAGTTTTTCATAACTAGCTGTTTGCCCTTCTATCCTCCCTTTATGTCAGAATTTCAATTTAGTCTACATCATTCCCACACCATAGCTGGAAACAGCAGAAGTGGCTGCAAATGTTTGTCCAGATAAAATTTCCTACACTAGGCCATCAAGACAACTGTAACTTATCAGTCAATGCCTTTTCATCACTATTTTATGACTGTGGAACCATAACACATTGTGCACTGCCCATTTACCCCACCGAGAACATACGATGTGTTAATCCCAGTTTATACAGCAGCTTTTCTTTGCACTTCATACAGCTGGGTGCATTTTTGCTATTTTTTCAGAGCCCAAAAAAAACATACTGAAGCACCGAAATTGTTTGGCATTTATGTTGATACTATTGTGCTTTTGGAATCATGAACATGGGTCTTGCCTGTATAAGATCCAGAATTTCAAAGTGGAATATGAGAATTTCTGTCTAATTCGTACAGTAGATTAGGCTGTTTTGAACCGGATGAATGTTGTACTGGCCAAGTCTTTGGCTTCCAGCAGATTATAGTGTTACTCATTACTTCACATTTTTATTAAATGGAATGGATACTGTTTTTGCAATACACAAAGTTCTGAGAAGCAGCCCCTTTTGGTTTTGAAGCAAAGTGGAATCTAATTTGCGACTATTAGTTCAGAGTTTGCGGTTTTGTTCTTTTACCAAAACGGCTGATTTTCCACAGAGTCAAAAATACTCAATCCATCCACATTTATTTGGGCTTCAGGAGATTGCTTGTCTATGCAGCACAAAACATCCACCATTTTGTGACAAAACGTCCATCTTTTGTTCAGCCAAATGAAGTTAATATTTAAAAGCAGTGATAGAGTCATGCTACTGAGGCATTAAATGGCTGCTTCACTCTTTCTTTTTTTTCCAGAGGTGATCCAGCATTAGGTTGCCAAATGTACAGTGTTGAGGCATTATCAAATCCCTAATCTACAGTTCATAATCATGCCCTACATCCCTTCCCTTCACAGTACAGATGATCTCTATGTCAGCACTGAGCTACAAGCCAGGCACTCTGGGTAATCATGGAGCAAAGGCAAAGCAATCCTCCTGCCACGAGTAATGAATCCCAGACTGAGGCCTGATGCAATTTGGACGGGCCATAATAAACAGAGCTGCGCGTTTAAAAAGTCAACCACGCTGAGCTGATTTATATTTACTGTCCTTATTGGGGCAGGCATCCACGTGGGGAGCATCTGATGGGTTTAGCTTCCAATTTGCTTTAACCGGGCCGATTTGTGCTTACACCGGCAGAAGGCGGGGATCCCATCCATCAGTGTCGGTGCTGTGCCGGCACATTACGTGCAATCATTTCTGAGGGCATGGCTCTTAGGGCAAAATGCTTATCACTCAAAACTAGGTAAAAGTCATGAGTAATTATAGAAAATTTATCTCAAGGTCTTGATCTTCTGCATTCTCCTTCACCAGTTATGACAATGAGATGTGCTAAATAAATGTTACCACATTCATTTTCACCTTTTGTCAGAACAATTAATTGTGTCATTCCAGCATCTGTACCTGCTCTCAAAACTATTAACAATTAAAACTAACTACAATACTCAAGATCCTCTGCCAAAATCCATGTCAGCTGACAGTCACAGTCACTTATCCCCTTTTCCAAAAACCAGACTTCTAATCCTGGACACCTGTTTGCCATCTCTTGCACCCCTCGAAGTAATCTGAAGTCTTACTCAAGATTCTGTTCTATTACTGAGCCTTTCTCGTTGTATGCCTGTTTCTCTGGTTTGACCTTAGCCAATTCCTTGGTTAATTCCTTGTCAAATCTTAGCTATATCCTTTGCCTGTTTGCTGATAACCCAACATTTGTCTGTTTATGCTTTGAGATTGCCTCATGTTCCTTTCGGTTTGTCTGTTTCCATTACTTTTAATAGAATCCAAACCTGCACCTGTGTTCTCTTGTCTTTGTCTAACAAATAATATTCAAATTTAGTTAGCTGTAAATTTAGTAATAAATAAGTTATATTGTTTTCTCCAACAAAGTCTTTACATAAACGACATATTACCTTAAAGTCAATTTATCCCCTTTTAGCCAACCATCCATGCTAAAAGGACAGTCTAGCCTTGTCTAGTCTAGTTTTACAGTGCCAACAATAAAAAGAGCAAGCGGAAACCAGATTTGGCAGCTATATGGAGAAAATTACTGGATTACCTTTAGCAAGTGCCAAGACGTAATTTTAACACTTAATAAAGTTTAATAATGGTTGGATTAAGTAGCCCTTGGGGCCAATTCACAGAAAGATAAATAAACACGGTTGTTACTGGGCACTTTGGGTTTTGAGAATAGAAATAAATTATCTATTTTAAACACCCTGAGCACTGTCTTTAGGTCTCCTATTTCCCCAAGCTTCTACTAAACTATATTTTCATTTTACCAAAAGTTAAGAACCTCAAGACAAAAAAGATTAAATATTGAATAGCACTACTGTATGTCGCGTCTGTTCTCCCTCACTAAGAGTTATGGTTAACATGGACATACATACCCCATGTGGTGGATATGATATCCATCCCAGCTCCCCTTGGCTTGCTTTGGAATCCAACAGGTTAACTGCAGGAACAGAGAAAGAAAGAGGGGAAAAAAAAAACAAGTGAGTATCTCTCATTAGCCTCTATTACCCTCCCACCAGTCCCCCGGGAGGCATGTACATTCTGACCAACAGAGTATTTATTCAGCTGCACTACTCTTATGAGATGATCAAATTAAACAAACAGTGCAAGCTTCTTCCCTCAGTAGATCAAGCTCATCATCCAAATGACTGTGGTGGGTGCAGCCACTGGGGAAACACGGAAATACCCACATCAGTCGGACAGTTCGATTTCAATCCCTGCCCTGCTGACGGGAAGAGGCTGCCGATGGGCAACGGTGTCTCACATGTCCATATCGTCTGCATTGTTTCTTTGTAGGACACACTGTTTTTCACTGATCTTTGAGTAGAACACATCTGGCAAGCACTGTCTAAATGAAATCCAATATCCAAAAATGAATGTAATGTAAGCTGTGAAAAGATTATGAGCCTGGTTCAGCCAGGCTAACGGGCTGCATGCATGCACACTCAAGCTGAGAGAACGTGAGATTTAAAAAAATAAATAAATACTTTTTATTGAATAACTTGTAACAAGCAAACAGAGGACACTGTATTAGACATGAATATTAATGGTGTTTATGTTTTTTTTATTTCGTAATACACTTTTGAAACTCACAGATTAAATGAGCAATCGTAATGTGCTGATTGTAGCCATTTCATTTCCATTTCATGAACAAAACGCAAAGAGATTTTTTTTTTTTTTTAATACTGAATCTAGGACAAAATGGCTGTCTATAAAGCATGAGCACTATAATGCACTATGTAGTTCTTTAGTGCATTATAAAACAGAAGCGGTGAGGGTACACAAGACATTGTCATACTCCACTCCTGACAAGCTTTTAACATCTTTCAGTCTTGTGCTCTACTCAGCTTGACTAAACGGAGTTCAAAAAGAACAAAGACTGCTTCAATGTGCAATAAATGCATAATCGTAGCTGCCATGTGGGACGTTCTGCGGGGTGCCCGTGACTCACCCTCTCTGATGCACCGTTCAGTAAATGTTTATCCCAAACAAATGACACATACTACTGAAAATGTCAAGTGCACTTGATTGGGAAAGTATGCTTAATTAGGTCATTTTTGTAACGCAGAGATTACGAATGGGTCACATAAGTTAGCATACTTTCAAATACAACAAATAGTGAATCCACATAAAATAGGAGAGTGACTGGTACAAATACTTTGTGGCACACTGTGTATATCTAGAATTAAATGGAGAGAAAGGGGCATTAGATTGTTCAATTCCAGCACAGCATTCTGCAAATGGGACCACACCTACCAAAACAACTGCTGCTCCCATACAGCAGACAATTTCCTATTAACTGTAATGAAGATATCTGCTTGTGTCCGGTAATGGCAGCTGACATCCAGCTCCATAGGTTCCAATTTAACTTTCTCAATGAGCCGAGCCAACGTCTCAAATTGAGCCGACCAGGGGAATTTGAGAACAGAAAATTAGATGGCTATATTGGTAAAGCAAATTCTTCAGCTGCAGGAGCAGGAAATCTCAGCCTAAAGACACCACCCTCCCAGCACCAAGAAATGGGGGTACATCGGGCATCCTCTCTGAGCTCAATACTGCAACGCCAGCTTATTAATAGCTCATCTACTGCTTGTCCATAGGAATAAACAATAACAGGCAAAACAGATGCAATCAATACATGACAGAGACAGTAATCTAGGATCACAACCACAGTCTCTCCGTGAAACATCCACTGTCCTGATAAATCATCCCTGCACCAGTAACTATTGTTTTCATCAGCACGTTGCACTTTTATTGAACACATCAGCGGCACGGAGAAAAAAACACAACAGCTTGTTTCGTTCCCTATCTATCATATGACAGCCCACAACTGTATACAATATCTTATTTGTCAAATATTTACAGTATCAAGGACAAGTCTTTACGGTACAGTAAGCACAGCTGTATATTACCACTCAGAAAAAAAAAAGCAAAAATGTTTATAATCAGACGGAGGTTGATGAGACAACCATACAGTGAACCTTCACCTTTCTTGATTAGCTAATTAAATCTGGTATTGAATTAAGATGGGAATCGGGTGGTGCAACACCTCAGAAGTGCAGTCCAAGGGGATGAGGCATGCTGAGGCTTGGCTTTATTAAAGGCTGATTGTGTGTGTGTCTAACACATGGAGAAACTGCGCATTGATTTCAAAGATTTTCAAACAAGAATGCAAGACAGATTAAGTTAGCTAAGTCCCCAAGAGCCTCTCCTGATTAGTGAACGATGTTTAAACTTCAGTCGAAAACCTCTCAAAAACGGACAAATACATGTGTGTTGTCACCGTATTTATGGTGGCTATAAAAGCTGGAAAACCTGTACAATGTTCCCTATATAAATGGTTTACTCAGTTCCTCGGGCAGAACTTCAGAAATTTGAGATTTAAAAAAAGTGGCTAAAAATATATATTGCTTTACAAAAAGACGGTATATGATGTCTAAATATAAATAGGACATAACTGATTTTATCATAAACAGTACTTTCCGAAATATTAAAATAAACACAGAAAATATAAAGACAATAAATCAACACAACCTACAGTGGTGTAGTGAAGTATTAAACTGCAGAGTATGAATAATTCAGCTCTGTCTGCATGTGTCTTCTGCTCCAGCCTCTGTGCAGCTTTTCCCTCAGTCAGCTCCCTGTGAGCACCGAGCAGCCTCTGCCCGCACAACACTAGCAGCCCGAGCACACTGCTGGCCCCGAATGCACTATTTTTATCATGAGCACATGTGTAAGCAGATTTTCGGCACCTCTGAAAGGTACCATCACTCGCAAAACACTGCTTTCTGTGAGAGCAAAAAGCACCTCCACACCCTGAACCCGCCAAAATGGCAGTCTCTCTAAAAAAAAAAGTACAGAAGGCATCGTGATGGCAAAGGCTGGTCCAGTAAACATTAAAACTGAGGTAATTTGTGTGACGTGTTATAAAAAAAACCTCCAGTTAGAGCATAAATGTCTAGAATTAGAGAGCTTCCAAGAATTTCTGAAAACATCGACATGCAATGCTTCTCTCCGAATCGCAGTCTTTAAAAGGGAATGTTGTTTTAGACAAGCTATCCAACACACACTGAACTAGCTGAGCTTCAGTTATGCAGCATAAGAAATAAAAGTCCTACAGGTTGGTCTGAGTTGCCCAGACCTGACTTCACAGGGTCTGCTAAATGGCAGCTAAATTAATTTGCTTCTTTAAACAAAAGTATGTTTCACTAGGCAGTCTGCCCAGATTAAAGAAAAGATAGCAAAACATATCCACACATTTAGCTCTCTCATGAGCTGTTTATTATGTAGGAAAATATCAATATAGTATGAGACCTAACCGTTATCCAGGAACTAATTATAAAAAAATAATGCCAACATTTTTCAAAAATAATCTTCAAAAGAGAAGCTATAAGGACTACACACACACACACACACACACATACACACATATATATTTTACTGAACCTAAAAATATCATTATTTATCATGCAAAGCCTGAAACACATGAAAATGTGTTTGTAAAAGATTTAATGTTAAATATCTAGGAATAATCAGAAAAAGTTGCATTTAGTATAGAAATACTGTATTTCCCAATAGGCATAGATATCATAGAAATAATACACTTATTAATCTGTCTTAATTGATTCCAGATGATAAAATATTTAAAAGTGTATTGTGCGCATAACAGTAAATTTCTAGAGTTTAAGCATAGTATTATGATACAGTAGTGTATATTACAATTTATATTGCTATTATATCTTACAATTTAAAGAGAAATTTTAAAGAAACAAATATTACTATAATGATAATAATTACTATAGTAATAGTAATTATTGTTATTATTATTATTATTTCTATAATAAAATAACTTATATGCCTAGTGTATTAGCCGTCCACGCTGTAGCTGGTGCTCAGCAGTGTACAGAGAGCAGAGCGGGCCTGGAACCCAGCTGTCCTGTGTGATAGAAAGGGAAGTACGGCGCAGTTACAGCAGGGCCTGTAGCGTCTATCAAACCCCAGTCAATGTCTTCATGCCATTTTTAATCTGTTAGCCTACTATGAAAACCTTCTTGTTAATGAGCGGTAATTAGAATAATCTGTGTAGACTGGAGTGTGTGTAGTCTGGGGTTTACACAGCTTTATCGCTTTATATACACTTTGTGTAATTTTCTTCTCTGGATAGTATGATCGCTTCCAGCTCTGACTCGCTGCGTTGAGAAAAAGCGTCCCAATCACACACACTACTCACACACAACGGCCTCAAAAAGCCATCATCACCTTAAAAAACTTCAGAAATCACACTGATACAAGTTGAAAGCTCCACCCGCACTTCTAACTACAGTCTAACTGCTGCTATAATCTCTATTATCTTCCAAATTACTGTACTGCTCTTATGAAGAAAACATGGCCAAATGCATAAAGCAGCCTAATCCAGCAACAACAGCAACAAAAAGAATAAAAGAGAAGCTTCTAATTCAGTGCTACGACAGGATACAAACAGCATTTAAGAAATTCAGGCTGCAAGCTGAATCATAAAATAATGATTTTTATAATATGGGTCATCCTGAACTACAAAGGCAACGAGCAAAGGCACAAAAGCAAAGGGTCTATGGCAGATTTTAAAAGCAATTTTAAAAAATTGCGCAGCAATAATTCTACATTGTCACGGCAAACTTTAGGCCTAATTAAGAGAGTGAAAAGCCGAGACTGTCACTTTCCTGTAAGCGATAGAAAGGTGTAGCGCAGAGCGTGTAGCTCTATACTGACCCTCACTGGTGAGAAACCTGCGAATAAAGAGCCTGTAGCCCACCATCACACCTTAAACCTGATCTAATAACCAAAAGCAGAAAAATGCCTGATTATTTGCCTGGGTGCTATATGATTAAGAGCACAGAGAGAGAGAGAGAGAGAGAGAGAGAGAGAGAGAGAAAGTTTTATAGTTTTGTATTTTGTAGAATAATCTGTAGCCTGTATAAAGTCAGTCTGGACTCCGAGCTTCTTCAATTCTACTTCTTCAGTAAATATTGCTAGCTAATATTCAATAATATTCTTTTCACTTAGTCACATAGCACATACTATTTTTTTCATAATGTGCTCTGTCTGCTGTTTTTGCTATTTTGGCTGTGGCTGTTTATATTATGACCATTTAATTCACGTGAAGAAAAAAATAATAACTAAAAAACAAAATCTTTAGAAATTTGGATGTGGGTGTTAAATATTAAAACACAGTACCTCTGCATTTGTACCCATGAGGAGAAAGTTTATTCTACAAACTCACACTGCTTCATAACCCAGTTCTGGAGATTTGATTATTTCAGTGACACATATACATACACTGCTTCATCAACTGGAATAAACTCCATCAAATCTTTTATCCGCTTATATACACCATGTAAAAGACCATTTATTATTCTAAAACTTTTAGCTCGGTGGAAATAACTACCGGCAAATAATATATGATTATATATACGTGGATGCATTTTACTTTTTTTTGGTTTTTTTTTAATGATAGATTCAGTCTGTTTTCTTTACTGCAGCCTAGTTGGAGATGACCATCTAAGATTAATAAATGATGCAAATTGTACATAGACCTGTATTTTATTGGAAACTCTAGTCTGTGACCTTTTCAGTAGCAATACTCCAATACTCTAAAGCATGTATATATATATATATATATATATATATATATATATATATATATATATATATATATATATATTATTCAGTAAGGCAGTGTGTACTGAGGTTGATGCATTTACAGCAAACAGCCCTGACACAATATTGCAAAATCAGCCTCTGACCTTTAACTCTGAATACCACAACTCACTTTACACCTTCCTTATTAAATGACTATTTCCACCTTAATCTCCCATAAATCATGAAAATTAAGCAAATCTGGCCTTTTTCAACCGATGCATTAAAACTAAGTTAAATTAGGATTTAAGCTGTAAAAGAATGAAAGGCATGTCACACCCTGACACTGAATGTTCTTTAAACGGAAACTTAGAAAAGTGACAAACTGATGAAGCGAAATGAGTGTAGACACCGCTTAGAGTTTTTCTGCTTTGAGTATAATTGGGAAGAATGCAAACTTGTATAAACATGTGTAAAGTGTTTTCACATTTGAAGGGCAATAAGAGTAATATATATATAGTGTAATACTGTCACAGTGTGTATATACTGTAGGCCTAACAGGCGTTAGAGCAGGACAGTCGCCTGGTCCATGAGAAAACTACAGACTAATGTACGTCTGTTCCTATTCACTGCTGGATTTCAAGCTGAATAAAAACAACACAAAGTTGTTTTCAACAAACAAAACAAACAAACAAACAAACAAACAAACAGTGGTAGATTATAGGCTAATACAATTCAATTACGCGCTTAGAAATTGTCTTAATAAGCCATCAGTATGAATGAAGCTGCTCTTCAGGAGTGTCTGAAGTTAATGCATGCAGTAGGCTACGAATGACCCGAGTTCACTCTTCACCACACCACATACAGCAAAACTGACTAACTGGCACAGGTTTCTGCTTCACGCGTCTATTTCACCCGAACAGCTGAGTAACTACTGCGGAAATATGCGCGTGTTTGCCATGTAATGAGTCCTTTCGAGCTGAAAGGTAAAAACTTTGTCATGCGGCGGACAGCACCGCAGAGCGCGCGAGGCACGAGCGGAGAGTCTGCACGCCTTTTCCACCTCGCGCCTCTCATCCCCCGCGCCTGCTTACCTTCATTAGCCGGATAAACGATGAATTCAGCGCAGGAAGCCAGCATGAAGAGAAGGAGCAGAAGGGTTAGGAAGCGCGTGCAACCCATGACGGCAGCTGAGCGGGTAAGGAAAAGTACATAACTCCATGAAGCATGCCACCGACGCGAGTGAGCTCTCCGCCGCGCGGCCAGTTACCATTCTCGGCGCGAGCGCTGATGTCAAGTTTGACACCGGAGACAAGGAGGAGTCTGCGAGCGCCCGCGCGCGCGCGCGCGCTCCCTTACCCTCCGCACTTCCGCTGGGTCCTACACCTACCACCACGCTGGGTTCACACCTACCACCTCCGCACAGGTAAACACAAGAGTGACGTAGACTCAGTCATTATTTAGCGTTTAATTATTGCTGCATACACTGTCATTGTTAACATTTTGGCTTTTATGCGAGAGCCCACCTCGCACACTCCACACCAGAGACAATGCTACAGCTCACCCTGTTGTAGGATTTATACATTCTACATATCATAAGTTGAACTGGGCATATCTGCAGTATTCCTCCACTGCCATACAGACACAAGCAATAATGTCTTATGTGAATTCCGTCCAGTTCTAAGCAGATGCCAGGTGAAAAGTATAGCCTACTGTAATGTGATTAAACCTGGGAGAAAGATAGATCAGATCATGCAGATAAATCCGCTTTAACAGCTAGTTGCATGATCATGGATGATAAATCAAAAATTACAGCTTCGACTAGATCAGGCAACTGCATTCATATTCTGTGCTAATGAAGAGAACCCTGCATTTTTACAGAACAGTTGTGATTCATTGTATTTGTTCTAATAAATAATAAATGTACGTAAGCCTATTCAGTTGGACACAAGTGAAGTAATGAAACAACATTTATCTAGAATCTTTTCTATTCTCACACCCACTTCTCTGGCCCTCCGAACAGCTGAGTTACTAACTATCTTCAAACAATGACTAAATCTGCCCGTTACCAAGAACTTGAATTAGCACTTATTTAATGTATATCAGTTCTTCTCTTGCTATACTAACCTCCCTCTAACAGGGTTTTAGCTCGATGGTATTCTTAGGCTCTGACCTAGTGTACTAGCATGAGGATATGTTTTTAATAAGAGACTACAAAGCACTTATGTAAATCACTCTGGTTAATGTATGATAAATATGATAAATGCTGTCAAAGAAAATGTAAATGTAAACAATGCATTATTCCACATTTTGCAGTCTGCATCGTGGATTTCTAAATGTATCCCTTGAAAACATTTTACTAAAACTTTACTAAGATCTGTGCCACGTGTAATACAGAAATTCATTTATTCATGTCTTTTCCTTTGTAAATAGATTTCTATGAAAGCTTTGGCTGTAAAATCATTGAAAAAACTTTGGAAAAGTTTAAACTTTATATATAAATTACAACCGGTCCGAAGGACTATAAAATACACATATTTTAGTTGTAATTACAGAAATATGGTGGTTTTCACGTGGGCTCTGCACAGTGCTATATTTTCTTTCTATTCACCTAATCAGTCTTTCTATATTGTTTGCCAAAAGTATATCAATTTGTTGTCTTATGGGAAAAAAAAAAACTTTTCAAAATGTATTTTTGGTCACTACATACGGGACAGTGATGATCTGGAATATTTGTAATAATGATTTTAAGAGCTGCCAGGAAGAAAATCTGGTTGGAATCCAGTGGCTGAATGATGAGTTGGGCAGTGAGTTTTGGAGCATGAATATTATCGACAAACCTGGGCCTGAGCCCAGGCAGCCAGAGGGGACATTCCCACACAACGAGCCCAAAATCAGCCGGTGTTATTTCACATCACATTCCTCATCCAAAAGTACTGGAGTCATGGAGCATGAGCCCAAATACAACAATCTGTTCAGCAAGTAAACATGACTGGCGCATGATTTAGTGAAGAAAAGTTAAACAAGGAGGCAAACCATCAATAATGGCAGTTAAAAGAAGGAAAACAACATTTGGTTACTCCTGATGGCATTGAGGTTTTGTGTGGAGGCATAAATTCCCTCAGACTGTCATGTGTGGCTCTTACTACAGCGCGTGAACAGTAAATGGAATTGCTCATGTTGATCACGTTATATTCAAGACTCCAACAAGTGGTGCAAAATTCAGACATGTTTACATAATTCAATCCCTGACTAATAACTGCCCATATGATTGCAATTCATTTCTAACAGTCATCCATTCCCTTGCAGCAGAGTTGCTTTGATTTTTTTTTTTTTTTTTTTTAAGTATTCTTGGCCCCAAATTTTTTTATAATAGAGACATTAAGGCATGGTGCTGTAACTGTTTTAGGAAAACCTCTTTTCCATCTTATTCTTTTGTGGATTCACATATTTGTAGTGTTGCGTTGTGCTCACAGTGCCAGACTTGTTTGGATGCCATCCCTCCACCATCTGCTCTTGCAGTATGCCAATCAGAGTTTGGAATGGCACCTCTGTCTTGCCAGCCAACATAACAGTTGCACTGCAGTTATTTTGGTGTAAATTATTGCATGGGCTACAACCAACTCTTTATTAACCATGGCTCTCATTATTCAGCTGATCCATTATTCCATATGGTGAATCATTACTTCCATATAATGAAGACCCACTACTTAAAAATAAATGCTTAAATTACACTGCTATGGGGTGGATTGTATGTATAAACTGCATGTATAAAGTTAGCTGCAATAAGGTATGCCATAATATATTAATGTGGAAAATAATAAAGGAAATAATGACATGTATACATTAACAGACAAGTGAGTCATATATGAATAGCCATTAATAATGGTAATAGTTAAGTATTACTATATTGCTAACTCATTCTGTTAACTGATCTGTTAATGATCTATGCAGTAAATCATTGTAAGCAATGTAGGTCAAATTATGGGCGATGACAAAGTTTGAGACACTTTTGAATATTTATTTTCCAGCACACCCAATTCTGAACTAAAGCCTAACACAAGCCAGTTTATGATACAGTGCTGCAACACTGTCCTTACTTTGAATGTGTTTGAAAGGATCAATCTGCTGCAAGATCATCACTACATCCATTTTTATACAAACCAAGTGGTTTGATTTGGATCATGCGATCTCAGAGAAACTTGTTAGTGGTGTTGGCTTCATGTTACAAACTGCGAACTGTCCCAAGTTGTCTAAGCAGCCTAAAATTGTGATTAACCTACACTGTGTACAAAAAGACTAAGTTTACTTGCATATCAATATTCTGATATTAATCGGAATTTGGCGATATTCTAAATAGCATTGAGTCATGTAAATGCCACAATCTGAGTGCCCGAGTCAGATTAAGACAATATTCTGATTCCCCAAATTCTGATTCCCAGCCCGGAATATGCCTGTTTTAATCAGAAAGTTGTTGCAGGAAAACACCTTATTCAGAAAATCCACTGAAAGGAGATATATGTGCACGCTCAGTCCGCAAGGAATTGTGGGTGCTAACAGATGCTTAGCTGTAGACTAGGTATTTAGGAACTCAGGCATACTTACAGCAATCATGTATACAGGAATATTCCGAAGCCTGTACGCATAAAAACGTCATATACAGAATATGGCTGCAACCTGAATATAGACCTTAAACGGAATTTGATGAACATGTAAACCTAGCCAATGTAACTGATCTTTATTAAAGTCATGATACTAATTAACAGAATGAGTTAGAATAAGCAATTAAAAAGAAATGTTTAGCAATTACCATTAAGTAGCTACTCATATATGATGCTCAAATAATGACTCATTATTTCATAATGCATTAAGGATTAGTGCATGTATTAATTTTATCATTGTGAAAGCATTGGTTAATTCGCAATATACTGCTTACTTGTGGACTATATTAAAGTATTACCAAGTTAACTATTATCTAGATTCTTTTTCAAATCATGGCGATTGTGAGAGTGGTATTTTTAGTTGTATTTTTACTCATTTATTGTTTGAATTTTTTTAACTTTACATAGTAGACCACAGGACTCCAGGAGGCTAGGGATCCCACAGACACTTCAATAAGTACTTCAATGCTATGTACTGTAGTTGCCTATGGGGTTGTTTTTCTCTGGCTTGGTACAAATAGATGACACACATGATTCATCACATGAATGGATTTGTTTTATTTTAAAATGTGAACTGTGCAAAAAGTACACAAAAATTAGATCATGATTTTTTCTCGAAAAAAAGATCATTTTCCCATACTGGAAATACGGCTTGCCTGACCGTATGACATTTCCAGTGATATTTAATGCCTACAGATTTCATTAATTTAGTAACTGAATATTTCCATATATCAAAGTAGACTAGTATATTTAAGCTACAATATGGCAGCATTTATGATTAATTATTTAAAAAACAGTCAGATCAGTCATGGTAACATAAAACGTTCATCACATACAAGATATAACATACAACAACTCTGTTACTGCTCTTTGTCCAAATCGGTGCTACTGAATTGTGCCATGTTAAGCCTCTGTCTGCACATCTATGTTGAATGTAAAACCAGCTTATATATCCCTGATTCTGTGGGTGTTTGTGATTAATCTGCTATACCTATAAAATTATAATAAAAGCCTTGCATCATGCAAGTGACTTGCCAGGGCGGTCTCTGGTCAAAATCAGAGAATTATCCCTTACCAATTCATTAATCAGTGCCTTTAATTATAGCTGTCTGAATTACCAGCATACAATGCAATGAAACAGGCCAAGAATGCCAAGGGAAGAAAACCAGATACTAACCAGTCTTCCAGACTTCAGTTACACATTACAGCACGACTATGATTGCTCTTTTGATGATTGCATTTATTGAGCTATATTCCAGCCACGCTGTGCAAATAATGCAAATCTTCGAGGATGAGAAGTTAATTGAAATGTCTGTTTTCTTTGACTCAGTAATATGTATTATTATTATTTCACATGGAATAACCCTAAGCTAAGCCACTTTGCAGGTCAATTATTAAGAAAACAGGGACCCTCTGAAGCAATTAGCTGTGTCGACTCTTCATTTACAGCTGAATGTAATAATTGCACCTTTAATTAGACTTACATCCCTGCCACACAGTACTTAAAGAGACTTAATTGGTGTTCCTGACTGGGGGTTACTAGACCTTTAAAGTTTAAACTGCAGAGATCTACATCTAATGATGCAATATAAATGCAGTAAAAATGGGCATGCAGACATAGACCTACAAACACACACAGACGCGCACACACACGCATACTTCTATAGTGTCAGATATTACTGATTAAAAAAAGCCCTTCCCTCGCACTTAATCGACCAAAGCGATTTGTCAAGTAGGCAATCATTGTGCTCAGTTGAAAGTAATCTTATCAACTAATAATAGGACGCTGACAGACAAGGTCCATGATTACAGGCTGTCTGGTTGACGGCATTTGCATTTATTAAGCTTGACTCATGGGCGAGTGCAGTACTGCTCTGAAGCACTGTTTGAGCTCGGGAGACACCCAAAACTTGCACTGCTGACAGCAAAGCTCAGCACGTTTGCTTTTTTTTTCTGTCTCTTCCTGAGAAGCCGCAGAGTTTTCTCTAAATATAGCTGGGCATGCTCGGCTCAATCAGAGGCCAAGGGAAGAGGAGCCCTTGAAAAAATAAAAGGAGAATTAATTACAACAGAGCAGCATCCACATATTCAAGGGGACATTTGCTAAAAATGTGGATTTTAGGGGGTAATTAACTGAATACAATGTAATTACAGCTGTCTTGCCGTTCCCATGACTCGGTCGGGCTGTGCTAGAGTTCCTTAAGCATGATGGGCATCTCAGGTCAGGCACAACTCCCCCACCACAAGTCAATCCTTTAACAAGGAAAAAAAATCAAACAAATTCTAGAAATTCCAGTTTACTGGAACTTTCATTGCTGCGTAACAAAGAATTTGTTTTTCAATTATTGGTAGGGAATTTACAAGTTCATTACAACACAATGCACAATGGGATGCACTGGTTGATGTTATGATATACGTGTCATACTTTAGTTCCTGTATATTTGAGACATGTTGGGGGCAAAGAGCCAGGCCTCAAATACTCAAATACTTGATAAAACAATGATTGCATGTAATGCTGGAAAACTTTACTTAGGTCCTACTTCTTGCCTCACAAGAGTGCAGCAGCCAAAAATAATTCAGGCTGCAATCACTAATAATCACACACTCTATCGTGTTTGTGCATATGTTTGGGAATCTGGATTTTAAGGCATTGCAGATTTGACTCCCTGCAGAGAAATCTCTGGCAGTTGGACAAATATTAGAGACTGTCTCTGGCCACTCCATGGCTATGCTTTTCAACAGGGAGGAAATTACCATTATTTATCTTCATTACCACATTAGCTTTTGTCTCCCTCGTCATCACCCTTTAGGGGGTCCCTACTCTTACAGCCTGCAAAGTACAACCCAATAAACAAACTTACAGAATGTCACCTTGGCTTATTTTCTCTTTGAAATGTGAAATATAGACAGATGAAAACTTCACAGGCATACTGCCTCAGATTACTCAAAAAACAAAACAAAAAAAAACCTTCTTATCACAAAGAGGATGTGAATATTTCATTACAGAATTTGCATTGAAATTACTAAAATACTAACTACTAAAATGTTTCCAAAGTCCATAAATAATAATAGTGGTCTAATACAAGAAACAGTCAAGGACAAGTATCAATGAAGTGGGTCAGAGTTATCAGGAATTCAGTGTAGAGAGGATTTAGAGATGTTGGAGATATGAATCCTATTATGTAGTCAGGATTTCGGTCAACTTGAGTTCACCAAAGATACCAGATGCAGTGCAATTTTACTGTGGAATTGAGTGAAATAAATTTGAGTGGAGATGTGGTGCATGCATAATCAAAAAAGTCTTGGCAAGGGTAATCCAACAAATCTGTGTGGTTACTGGAGTTTCAAGCGAAAAGTGAATAAGCTCCACTCGAAGCATCCTGGATAGCAGAAGGGGCTTGCTACTTATACAATGTGCAGTAGAGAGCAGTAGGCACACTCTTAGTGGTATAACAGATTAGAATTAGTTTTATTAGTCTAATAGCTCTGTCAATCTGATCTTGTTCAAAAATTAAATGAATTGTAATGTGCAAGATTGTTTTTCTTTATAGTGTTTAATATGAATTAAGTCCTAAGTAAAACAACAATAAACAACAAATGCTAACACCAACCCTTTCCCCTTACCTTAATTTTTTAGCAAAATGTTCCTGTTTCTTACCATTACTATCAGGAAACTAGAATTCTCTCAACCTAGTATCCAATGTGGCACATAAATAAATGCATATATTAGGTGAAATGCTATTAGAGGAGCTATGTGCCTGGTGTTCCCTTGTCCTATGCTTGTGATGTGGATGAGGCAGACAACGTGCAAAATAGTAGCATGCCAGTTAAAATGGATGAAGCGAGAATGTGTATATGATGCCGTGTGTGCCAGTATCCCCTATTCTTTGTGCACCATCTATTTGAAGACACCTCCCAGTCTCACTTCACCTGCCAATGGACCATGTTTGAAACATATTTTAATCTGCTGCGTTAATGATCACTAAAAAGGATAAAACATGACAATGTTCTATAAAATAAAGGTAATTGCAACCATTTGGTTAAAATCTTTCAGTGAATATTCACACAAGGGTTGTAACAAAAACATGGCAGTGCTTAGGCACTTGAAACAGATGTTAGCAAGTTTTCTTTTTTCTTTCTTTCTTTTTTTTAAACCATTAGGTATTAACAGTGCACAGCAAAGAAGGTATTTTGACAATATTAGTAAAAAACGTATTGTCAGATAGTTGCTTTGTATCATATAAGATGGTGCCAAAAATAAATATGATGATAGTACAGTTGTACACTTCATTTAGTGCTTAGATTAGCACTCCTGTTAATACACTCAAACAACTGAGACTGTCAGAACAAGCCAGCAGTTACCTGAAAGACCACTAAAACATGCCAGAGTCGGCTATCACACTGAAATGCTTGTTATGTTTTCAAAAAGAATATTGGTAGTAATCCGATAGGTTTTAAATGTTCATTGTTGTGCTGATGATTATAAATTTATGAGCACAGTGGTAATTAATTACTGTAACCTATTAGAATGTGGGCGTTAATGCTTCATTTTTTTTTTGTGAACAAAATTGCCAAGAGAGGCTAATTTATTTATGCGCAGGCCAACTGACATGGAAATGCTACGATAGTGTAACGTTCTGTAATTCATTAAAGCAAATATCAGTACTTGTCTTGCCTGTACTGAGCAACTTCATTGGTGTTAACTGTACCAACCCAAGAGTTTAATGCTTTCAGACACAGAATTGGTACTATTACAAGATTAAACCTACACCACGGCTCCTCTTGATCAGTAAAAGACATGCAGTTTGACACCAAGAAAACTACCATCATTCATATCTGTCAGCTGGATGGAAACTGCAGTAGAAGACTGTGCCTAAGCTGATCCCAGAAAAGGAGCACATAGGGATTTCCACTAGCTTCCATCTGAGAGAGCAGCCCTCCACCCCTCCACCCCTCCACAGCACCATCACTGAGAAGCACACCGAGCCACATAACACACACTCCACACTCCAATCCTGGCAAATTATCATGTTTATTGAAAACAAGATATCTCACCAGAGTTAATATTAACCTGCGTAGGCTACAGTTTTCCCATTTGCTTTTATTTTGTTAACTGTGCACCAGCATGCACAGTGTGCGAGGGGCAAGCCTCATGCTCTCTATGAAAATAGATGCAGAACAGGTATGATCTGAGTAATGCTCGCAAAACAAACAGCCAGCAATCCCCGTGCAACTGCCTTTTCTCACACACATACGGAACGTGTTATGGCGTTTAACCGTGTTCTGTGTAACACATGGATCTCGATCTCCAGCTTGTTTAAAAATGTTGCTCCTTCAATGAAACACCACCATAAATACAGTGTGAAACATTGCATATGAGATGAGGTTCACTTGTATGTTTTATTTTTCTGTCTTTTTATATAACACAACACCAAAGAGAAAGAACAGTGAATGTTTCAGTGTGTCTGTTCTGAACTGCTGCTCACTCAAACATCTTTTCAAAACACTGCCGTCACCTCATATTTCTTTTCAGGTTGACATATGCCTTCACAGTAAACAAGGAGAGAGGTCTGAGTTATGCATTTTACTTCGTAAAATGCCCTTTATGTGCTTTTTTAAAGGAGCAGAGGCTGTGGAGAGGATAGAGGAAAGCTTCTTTTTTCAAAGGGCTCAGTCCAGGCAGGAGACAAGTAGCAGCGTCAGGCGCTGTTTATCACAGACCTCCCAGCTGACAGCTTTGATGTCTCTCAGCTCAAATCTTTGACATAACTCAAAGCAGGCCATGGGAGTCCAGTCCAGACCAGACATATCTCTGACAGACGCAGGATTCGGGTTGGCCGTTCGTGTGAGTCTAACATTATCTCTGTGGCCTTGTTAGTCATTTAGAAGTCCAGTCACTAAAACATGACTCATTATTTACTACACAGCTCTCAGGAAATTAACCGTGTGTGTGTGTCTGTGTGTGTCTATGTGTGTGTGTGTGTCTGAGAGAGAGAGAGTGAATGAATGAGTGTGCATGTCATCCACAAATCTTCTTCCAATTTCCACTCATATGTCATCAGTGATGGCAGTACATGTTTGATAAAGCACCGCAGTATCACAAGCTGTCTGTATACTGTAGTGCAACACTTGGATTGAAAGAAAAAAGGATTTAAATTGAAAAAAGAAACTTTTTTTTGGTTATATTTCAGATGTATAATGTGATAGACATGTGATTAAACCTGCATACTACCAATAACACCACAGTTAACGTACGTATGTTAAATTAACAGAGCAGCATGACTACATCATTTACACGAAAATATCACATGAATATTGTACATTTTTATTTTGCATGTATTTATGTATTAACACGGATACACTAAAGATTTGCGCTTTCCAATAATGGTTTATGCCCCTTGCTTCCGTGGATAATCTCACATGGATACTGTAGACTTGTACCTAAGGACTGCTGCTGTAATCTTATAGATTTGTCTGTGTGAATCCCAGGACATTATGTTCATACTAAACATCCTTGCAACGCACTTGCACTTGCCTTTACTCTTCTAGAACTGTATAATGTAATAATTTATAATCACATTGTCAGGTGTCACCCAGAAGAGGAGGAGTTCCCTTCTGAATCTGGTTCCTCTCAAGGTTTCCTCCTCGTGTTATCTCAGGCAGTTTTTCCTTGTCATTGTCTCCTCTGGCTTGTTCCTTAGAGATCTAAATCAACATCCGGACTGCTTTGTGGCAGTGTTTATTGTTATAAGTGCTATAAAAATAAAATTGGCACAAAACAAATGGAAATGAATATGGAATTTTATTAATCAGATTAAATATTTTCACATTTTCTAAGAAACCTCAATCAACAGGTTTGATAATACCACAAATAGAAATGTGTGTGAGTAACATTTCATACTGAACTGGATAAGTGGCAAATTAGAGATAAAGGCAGAGTCAGTGTAGAAAAAGCAGGAGCTTGAGGCAGGTTGTTAGTCTGGGTCATTAGTGAACTGGCCTACATATTTTCATTTGTCAGTGAACTGCAGGAGGTCAATTGCTTCCAAATTACTCACTGTTGCTGGGAAAACAGTGAGCAGATAATTAGTTCATTCTCTCAGTTTAAGCAATTACCTGTGTTCTAAGAAACACTCAAATAACTGGAGATACCAATATTGCAATTAGTCCAGTATGTGCAACAAATGTGATGCCTTTAAGGCAACTGTGGGCCACTCTGTTACCATTGAAGTGGCAACAGCTACACATGGTTTTCTCTAAAACTACTTAGTTACTTCACTTCTGCCATCAAGCCCACTTTGGGTTAAATAGAAACAGCACTTTTGACACGATCAGTACAACCTACAGTACTGAGCATAAGGCACATGGAAATAAAATAATGAAAAAATTTCAAATAACCAAAATGTATCTATAATGTATATAATAATTGGTGTAACCACACTTGCCTTTAAAACTATACTAATTCTCTTTGGCACATGGTTGTGAGGTCTTCTCCAGACTTTGGCTGTATCACTTGCTTCTGTCTCTGTAGGTATTTTTTGCAAAATGAATGAAAAACTGCTCATTTCTAGTGACTCACAAATGCAGAAGACATACAATAAACATTTAAGACAAAATGTATATTAACAATTTAGGGTGTACTGTGTATAGATTTGTGACAAACTAAAGGGGAAAATATACTGTATATATAGGGCATATATAGGCTGTTATAATTAGATTTAGTTCATTTCATATACAGAATAATATGTTCAAAACCTTAAATAGCAATAAAAAAAAAAGGCTGGTATCAGGTTCTTCTATTTTAGCTCCAGGCCTCTATTATAAATGGAGCATGACTGAAGATTATTAACTTTAACATTTCCTAAGAGAACATACTTCACACCCCTAGACAGCATGCTGGTGGCCCGGACACGTCGTCCTGTGCTAGAACAGAGTTTGCTAAAGAGAGTAGATGAACATTTGCTTCTCGTTATATTTAAAACACACAAAACTACTATGCTATCCATTTTCATGCATTTAAAGGATTCCAGTTTGAAAATGCATAATCCATTGAACCACATAATAGCACTGAATAGACTCGACTATTGTTTTTAGAGGTCATGATTTGAGCTGCAGCAGTTTGTGAACGGTACTGTATATGAACTCGTAAAGATTTTGTGGTGATCCTGCTGAGGTCATCTATGCTATTTTATTGCATTGTGCTGTATTTATACTGTGGTGAATCCTGCATGTCAGCTTGGTGTTTTTATGAAAATAGACTGGTGAGATTTTGTTCTTGTCATTGTCTCAATTTTTTAAATGACTTATCTTCAAACGTGGAGTTCACTGTGAAATAGCAGAGTTTTCATCTAGAAAAAAAAAAACAATGTGTTATCTCAACTGACTAGGCATAAAGAAGACTAAAGAGAATATTTTAAAAGGTGAGCAAAAGATAGTGAAAAAGATATGAACATGGAAAACAGAGGATGGATGGATGAGAGAAGACAGCCATTGAATTTATGTTAGCTGGGGTCAGAGCACATGTCACAAAGAATTATAATCCCTGCTTTGTTTAATGTCACACTTGTTCCCAATTTAAATTGATCATTTGATTCAAAGTTCAGAGTTCATTCCTCTTAGTGAATTATTTAACTCTTTACTGTGACCTTTCCAGAAGTGATCTATTAATGACTGACGCAAAATGAAACAACAACACAAGCGTTTAGGAAGGAAAAACACAGAGGGAGAGCAGGCAAAGTAGAGGAGATAAAATAGGGAGATATGTGTGCAATCCAAACAAGGAGAGTGCTCTCAGTTGTGGTTTAGAAAGCAGAAGAGCTCTCTGGAGCTAAACACAAGTCTACGCTTCAGCCTCATCCAACACTCAGCTGTGTCAGCATCATTGCCTACCTTTCACTCTTCCTCTCACCTTCTGTCCGTCTCTCTCACACTTCTCACCTCACTTTCACACTCTCCCGCCTCCATCACACTGAATATTTTTCACCATCACTCCTGTCTGGCAGCATTCTTCCTCTCAGCCTTAATTAAGCCCTGGTGTGTGTGTGTGTGTGTGTGTATGTGCGTGTGTGTGTGTGTGTGTGTGTGTGTGTGTGTGTGTGTGTGTGTGTGTGTGTGTTGGGGGGAGGGGGTGATTAGGGTGGGGCAGGGAAGGAGGGTGTTTTGTTCTGTCAGCCATTTCCTACTTATGCTGGTTCTACCAAGCCTCTTTCTGCTTTTCTGTCAAAGTAGTTTTAGAGGAATTAAATTTACACGTGTGACATCCCAAGAAGGGAGTGGGATGTAGTTTAGTTAGCGATTGCCTTAGTAGAGTGAAAGCAAACCTCCACAAAAAAAAAAAAAAAATCACCATGTGTGAAGAGATTGCAGATGTATGAACATAGCATGAGAATCTTAATTGGATTAATTTATTATTCAGGTGTAGTGACTGTGTAGAGGTGTTTTCACATGGCATATATTCTGTAGATATCATGGAGTGCCTGTCACTCAAGGAAAAAATCTAAAATAAGGGCTGTGTATACACATCCACACACACGAACCTGATTCATATTCAAAATTAATACAAATCAAGTCATAAGAACAGCCAAATTAACACTAATATGGCCTCAACCCTACTCTTAACCTTCTTCAGTTTTCATGCACAGTGAGTCATTTGAATTGCTGGTAATTCATGAGAACTTTGTGAGAAAGTGTTACACACAGACAAAAACAACATCATCAACAATAAATAAACCTTGAACCAGCCTAATTCCCTTTCTTTTTTCCTTATTATGCCAATCCAATATTAGCTTCTAAATTGTTCAGGTTAAATCTAATCATTTAATTATGCAAAGCCTAATTAAATGTTTTTTGTCTGCATCCACAAAAAAAAGCAACCACACCCCACAATATGGTCAAAAAATGACACTGAATGAAAACTGAATGAGTGAAAATGAATAAGGATGACCAAAAATTAAACATCTTCGGCTTATTTTTCTTCTGCTTCCTCAATTTACCAACCATGATTATTTGTAAATCTAACAGATTAATTATAGTAAATCTATTTGTCTGCACCCAAAAGATAGACAGCAGCACACTTATCTCAACCAGATTAATCTTGCTGATGGCAAAGGCAAATAGAACATGATGGACTGGAGTGACCGTGTCATCTCATCAGCACCTGTTCATGGCATCGTCTGAATTCACGGGCTACCTCTGACCCTCAGTGGAAAAGCTGGAGCCTTATCAGAGCGCCTGACCCTGGCCCCAGTCATGCTCAGATAGGAGCTCCCCCGGGAAAGGCCTCCATGGTCCTGAAGAAACAAACATACTGCCTATCACAACACTGGGGGCAGATGGTGGCCTCAGGCCCCCCAGTCTCATTTAGCATGTCCGTGTGTTTGGGATGATTCTAGCATAGTTCTGTCCTGATACCAGGGTGATCACCTCTAGATGACCTTGCAATGCACTGCCCCTTAGGGTCCGCACAGGTCCGCCCAACACAATCTCAGCAGCTGCTGATCCTACTGACCCACAGAATGTAAAATGTGTGCTCCAGGACCACATAAGGATTAAAATATCGTGAGGAAATTTACCTAAGATCCCAAAACTGAAATCCATTCTCTAATTTTATTTCAAATGCAGAATAACATATTGTTAAAATGTAAATTGTGTAAATTATGTATCTTACTTAAATGTTCTGCATTTTAAGATATTAACAGCCATCTACATTTGAACGAGGAATTTCCTTTAGTGTCTTTGGATCAAATAATCCGTAATTCTTCCACATTTTGCACATAGCACCAAAGTTGTTTTTGTGCTCTCTTCTCCCTCTGGCTCTCACCAGAGGCCCGACTGAATTAACACCTGATTACTGACCATGTTGCTGGGACCTGTCGTAGCAACCCAGCAAAACAGGCAGTCCACATCCTCACACAAAAAAACTGGTATGAGTTTTTCTGGAAAATACAATGAGTAAAATAATTTGTGATGTACTGTGGCTGCTGCTAATTAAAATGAACCATTATTTAGAATTTCATATCAGAAAACATCTGCTCCTACATTACTGCGCACATTTAAGAAAGGTGACTTTGGCTCTCACTTTGTCCCAGTATGTTAATGGTGCATGGTAGTACTAACAGGCAGGAGCTGGCTCTTTAGTGACTATACAGCCGCTCTTATTTTTTTAGGCTGGCGTTGAACAGCAGGGCAGAATGTCAAGGGAGATGAACCAGCCACACCAGGGGAGCACCTGCTTGGTTGCCAAGGAAACAGCAGGTGTGACCATGGGGAGAGAAGGGAGGTAAGGGGGTGGAGGAAAGGGGGTTCAGAGATCAGAGTCCCCCAGAGAGCATGGAAAAACGTGGAAGTGTGAAGCGTGAGTGAACTACAAACATGCTGACAGTATCAGTGGTGGAGACACAAGGCCAGGACTGACAAACTCAGAGGACAGCCACTACTCAGCCTGCATTACAAAACAGAAAGCAGTATGTTAATGATGTGGCGGTGGAAGTGCTGCAGATACAAAACATGCCATAAAAGGTCATGAAAGGTCAGTCAAATGGCCCCTGGCGAATGCTAGCTAGGGTAGTCCTCCCACCTCGCCAAAAACATGCTGGTATGTGAATTAGTGACTCTAAATTGAATCTGAATGCGTGTGCGAATGGTGACCTGTGATGGACTGGCCTGCCATCCAGGGTGTATTCCCGTCTCTTGCCCAGTGTTCCCAGGATAGGCTTCGAATCCACCACGACCCTGACCAGGATAAAGTGCTTACTGAAGATACATGAATGAATGAATGAATGAATGAATGAATGAATGAATGAAAAACATGGGCACAAATTTAAGTTATACTGAACCTTCAGATGTGACTCTTCTATGACTCTTGGTGAAGAGAAGCATCTACTATAATGTATACTTACTGTGAGATTTCGTGATGACAGAATGTCCCAATCTTAATTTCTTCACATGGCTGTACAAAATATGTCCAAAATAACACAGATAAAACAAAAAGATTTCAGATTATTTAAACTGAGTTTTTGCTGCCAGCATATATCACTGTTGACAGCAATATGTTGCTGCAATAACGTCTTGCAAGTGACTTTCACAAAACCATGAAGCGCTGGTTACAGGTATGAAGAGTTTATTTTAAAAGCTATACAGTCTACAATCCAAAATCCAGACAAACTGACAAAGTAGCTACAGCGGATACAGACAAACGGTAAAGACAGATTTCAGAGAGAAATATAATACTAAAACTTCTTTTAATGTTCTTTGTTGTTCTCATCTCTCTGAGTCCGGCTTATTTTCCGGTTTAATAAACTTATTTCCCGATTCATTGAGTCCATCACCGATACATTTTTTAAATAAAGCATGAGTTATTTTGTTTTCAGCAACATAATCAAGGAAAATTGGAATATCCTACATATAACTCACCAGCATAGCCAGGGCTTAGGTTTTAGTGCAAGGCCTGAATACATAATGGCAATGGCACTGAAATTGCAATTGCTCAGCTGGTCCCGTAATAAGATTCAAAATAAACACACGCAGCAGTCTCAGGCAGAGCAAGATCAAATTAGTTTTTCAAGACACATTCACTGATGAGTTTCTTATCTAAGGTTAATCCCCTCTCCCATGTGATCATCATAGTTGAATGAAACCTTGGATGTTGACAGGGTTTTAAATTTAGTTACATCCATAATAAATGACAAGTCTGAATGGCCAGGGAATAAATCCACATTTCTTCTAGCATTCATTGTTCTCAATTTTAACACACAAACAGAAATCCATGTCAAAATTAGAAGAACTCTTAGTGAAGCAAATGTTTCAGTCTTAAAACTCAATACATAATTTTATTATTAAGATTAAGATATAAACTATTTTTAATACCTTTTATTGTAACACTGTTGGCATTTATTAAATAGTTCTAGAATGAATCAAAATGTAAGTAACTGCTTTAGTTGCTAATGGATGAATGTCAGTGCAGTTAAATATATACCTGACACACACATAAAAGAGCTCACCAGAATGAAGTGAGAAAAGACAGAATCCATTACACAGCTATATTTAGCATTAATAACACATATTGAATAATGGAAGTGAGCGTAAGATTCATTAGGAAACGCATTATGATTTAATCAAACTGAACAAAAATTATATTCATTATTCTCTGACAAAAGGCTCATTCATTCATTGTTGGCTGGCAGGCATGTGGTGTAAGTGCTCCTGCTGGAGAAGTGATGTGACGGCTCCTGAACATCCACAGAGCACCTAGGAAGGTGAAACTCCAGTGCCCTCATTTCTCAATGATGCGTAAGCACAGATATGTGCCAAAATTGTGTGTTAGAACTTTCCAATACAAAATGTTTGGTTACATTTGTGTGTATATTTACACACAGGTGTACACAAAGCACCCAGATGGAAAATAAAGCTGCAAGTGAAATGTGCTGGCTCAACACCATGTGTGTGTTTCATCATGGATGAAACTGCTAATAATCATTGGGATTGTTTATGGACTCCATCAAAGATTTTCAATTAAATGTAATTACTATTAAGTATGAACACATTTCTGCTTACTCCCACTCCTGAAACCACAGATAATGCATTTTCGCTTTCAGGTCTGAGTCACAATTGAGACCTATGTTAGAGAGGAAAACGAGGTGCACAAATGCAATACCTGTGCAAGCCCAAGTGCTTTCAACATATTGTTTTTGGCCACAGGCGCATTTTAGAGAGAAATTGCCAATAAAGCAGGTATTTCCCAACCATCACTGAGAAGGATTGTGCCCGCAGTGTTGGATGTCATTATTTTTCTTGGTCCAAACCAATTCCTGTCACACCAGTTTCTGCAACCTCCCTGAAATTGTAGACTACAACTCCCATGATCCTCAGCCCAAAGCCTCATTACATGACCGCCACCATCGCCAAAAAACACACACAAAACCAAACTTTACATCTTCTATTACTAGTTCTATTCATTTTCGGTCCAGTTAATTTCAGTCTCCTCACTGTCCCCAGGCAATTCAATAATGATCATAAAAGTGATCACTTGGTTACTGAAGAGGAGAGAAAGTGCATAAGCAGTACATGAAATAGCTGGTGACCCTGAATTTAAATAATACCACTCTGGGGCAATAATAAATTACTGAAAATGAAAAGGATGAACTTACGGGTCCCTGGAGGACTAGTGGTTAGGCTTCGGCACTCTCACCACCACGGCTCGGGTTCGATTCCCGGCCAGGGAACCGACCTCAGCTACACTCCCAGTGCTGGTCCCAAGCCTGGATAAAATTGGGGAGGGTTGCCTCAGGAAGGCATCCGGAATAAAACCTGTGCCAAATCAAATATGTGGACCAATGATCCACTGTGGCGACTCCTAACAGGAGTAGCTGAAAGTACAACAACAACAAAAAAGGACGAACATTTCTTTGAGCAACCAATAGAGTTTGTGGCAGTTTGGTAACAATGAACCTCTGGATTTCAAACAATAGATGGATCTGTCTACAGTAGATCCTGGTGATAATTTCCAAAAAGCTAATGAAGATGATGAAGGGCACACTGCAATGGTGACAGAGAATAATGTCATATAGTTGTATTGGCCCCTAAAAATGCTTAGTAAGTTGCAGTGGAAACATGGACTGGCATTTTTTTTTTCTGTTTACCTTCTCAGGTCCTAATTTGTCATTTAATTTCAGGCTTATTTAATGTCAGCACAAAGGCTTCAATGTACATGGGACATGGGATTATAACAAAAGAATAAAAGGTTCTTTTATAAAAGGACAGGATGACTTCATTTGCTGCTTTCAGTCCGAGTTAGTGATGTTTACACTAAAGCAGCTGGGTCTCTGTTTGGCTTGGCAAAGGTCTGGACCCAGTGGCTTAATGCCCATCAGCCACGGGCCATCCAGGAGGGGGCACTGACTGAGTGTGAAGCCACTCTCACTGGCAGTCCAAGACTTTTACTCTCCTCTCACAAACCAGTCCTCACCATGATGCTAATGCTTAATGAAAATGACAAAACTGAAAGAAAGATTTTCTCAAAAACTATAAGTGAGACTTGTACTGGATCAGAAATTATCCTACACCATGTCCTCAGATTGCCATATGATTAACATTTAAAGGGACGACTAAATGTAAAAATGTAAAACTGTAAAAACGTAAAAATGAAAAATGAAAAGCTTTGTGATAATTTGGACCCATAACGTTCACTGTGAAACTGAGAATGTGTTTAAATACTTCAAAAAGCAGATTTTCCACTTGATTCCAGTGTCTGCCATGTTTTCATTTTAAAATGTCATACTGTTGTTTTAAGTTCTCCCATAACAGACTTCTACACAATGCTATAAATCATAATCATAATCACTAATAAATTCTGCAATAACTATCAATTCGAAACCTAAGCATTGGCCAAAGCAAAGTTGTTTTTCGCAGCTGACACCACTTAACAGGGAAGTGCCCAAAGCATGTGGAAAAGAGTTAAGGCTGGGCCTGATGGAGGAGAAGGATAAGAGAGCATTTGTCTAACTAGGTGCTCCAACGGGAGAAAAGGCCACACAGCTACTGCATTTGAGACCCAGAACCATTTCAATTACATCCTGTGGCAGCAGTCCAGTGCCACCTGTGTGTGGAACTGGACCATTGTGGTCGACACACTGCAGTCTGGCACATGTGGGTGTGTGTGTGTGAGTGTGTGTGTGAGTGTGTGTGTGTGTGTGTGTGTTTGCTTGCCTGAAGGCTGGCAGATCTCCTACAGAGGCCTACTGCTGTAGCACAGACTCCAGTTTGGGAAGGAACAGAGTGTGATTAGCAGACAGACATGAGCTACTGCCACATTCTGATGCACACTTAAGAAAGTAAACACGATTTAAATAATAATAAATTAGGTCATCCAGAAGCAGCCTTTTCCTTCATACCCCTTTCCCTCAGGCCCAAAGCTAAATGTGAGAAGAGTTCAACCTATACTTTTATGTTAATCTAGACTGGCTAAACAGGCCTGGTGAATAGGAAACACATGTCCAGCACAGTATAGACAGCACAAATTGTTCTTTCATTCGTTGGACATTGGGTCCATGAGAAAATGCAGCCAGAGTCATGCCTTAGAATAATAGTTGGAGGGCCTCAGTTGCCCTCAGACATTTAATGGTAAGGAACCCTGCTTACCTCGAGCCCCGGTGCTCACTCAGACACACCAGAGGGGCTGTGGAATCATTTACACACTATACAGTAAGTGGCTCACCTGACCCTGAGGGGCTCAGAGCTACATAGTACAGGTGTCAAAGTAGTCCCCTATATCCCACACAAATGCAGTCCTTGTGTGCCTGCTGGAGCCATTAGTGTGGCGGTTAAGTACAAATGTAACTCTGAAGACAGTGATGTATAGTAACAATATAGAAATACTTTAGAGGGAGTATGGTCTCATTTTTTTTTACTTTGTAAGTATAATGTTTATCTTTTTTTTTTTTTTTACGAGGTTATAAAATGCCTACTTTTACTCTAATATATATTTTTCAGAGTACAAAATACATTGACTTGGAGTAAAAGTACTGCTACTGTAGCAATAAGTCAACTGAGTAAACGTAAAAGTGGTGATCAAGAAAATTACTCAAGTTAACATAGTAACAGAGTAAACAAGTCATCTGTTGAAAACTACTTATGTTATGTTATTATTGAGTAATGTTAATTAAGCAAGTGCGCTATGCTGAAGTGAATACAACCTTCATTATCAACATTATACATATAAGGAAATGTAATGTTAGGTGGCTATCTAACTTAGCCAAATGCTGTTGGGGTTTCAATAGCTTGCTAGGCCCTTTAGATAGCTAGCTAGCTCATATCATGTTTCTAGCTACATGGTTAGCTATCTAGCAATGATGCCCTTTACACATTATCCTGAGTGTTACCTATAGAGTTACCTATAGGCTGTGTATACACACACACACACACACACACACACACACACACACACACATATATATGTAAAGTACAGCTTAAGTTTAATACAGAGCTTTTATAAAACATCAAAAGGTCTGGCTAGCTAGTCTAGCTCACTCAGCTAGCAAATGGCATACCTGTACATGTTTCCACAGGTTGGGTTTTGTGCTGTGAAATGCTAATATCTCGATGGGTTTTGGTTAAAAATAATTTGAATAATATCCTTTAAAGTGTTAAAAACTGAAGGTACCTGATAAATTGGACCGTGGGTGCTCATCTGCTCCACTGTATCAGACTTTGCTGCTGCTGAGTAAGCATTTGGAGCCTGAAGTGTAGATTTTCAGCAGGAAACTGCTTTGATGTCTTTGGGTCTTAAAATTGAGATATTAAACATTTGCACATACTGTCTTAATTGGCTTACAGTTTTCTGGGGTTAAATAGATTATTACTATTACTTTTTACTCTATAATCAGAAATAAATGCAATGAAATTTAATGTTATATTTAAAAAAAAAAACTCAAATAAAGTACTATGATTTAATTATTCTTACAAAAGTACCATTACAGTGAGCCCTGTACTCAAGTACTGTAACAGGAGTACATGTAGTTACTTTCCACCCCTGCTTAAGGCAGTATTAACCCGTTCCTGCTGGTCCAAATAATTTAAATAAAAAAGATGGTGGCTTTCAACCACTACTTCATAACCTTGTAATTCCAGATTTAATTTCTGAAAATGGAATTTCAATGACAGCAAAATAAGCTACAATTTGATATAATAAATTGGAGAATTTCTGATAACAAAATAGGATTAAAAGGCATTTCTCACTCTTCTAGTTGCAGCTGAAGGGTACAGACAGGATGAGATTCATTTCTACTTTGCCAGAGAAAACACCATGAGGACAACCTAAATGAAGTCAAATTGGTTATTTGCAATGATTCGTCCCTATTTTAATTCAGAAGGCTATTATGAAATGATGTTTTTCAAAGCTAACAGCTTGGTGAGATGTTGACTGAATCGCTTTAGTCTGTCAATCTCTCTCCCCGTTTCTGAGATAACTGTCATTCAGATGTAGATGAGAAAATTGTGTGGGATGCACTGTTGGAAGCAGCACATCATTATTACTGGATGCTGTTTTTAAATCAATCCATAAGTTATTTCTACTGTACTCTAATTATAATTCTGCACACATTTTGTAGCTTAGAAATGTTAGCTAGCTCAATCAAAGTGACTATCACTGAAGATTGCAGTGGAGTGACAGAAGTGTAATAAAACAATAAAACAGTTTGCAACACACACATTTGAAATGTGTCTGTTGAAATCAGGGTGATTGTTCAGACATGTCTGAAACAGAAACCTCAACCAACAACCATTACACCCACCTGGCCAGTAGTGATGCATGAAAGGGTGAAAATTGGTATTTGAGGACAGATTATTTGAGATGCAGTGATGAACTGTAGCATTATTAATTTATATTCAACAGAAGCATGTTTACATTGAATTATAGCATCGTTCCTTTAAATATCAAGTAGCTTGTAAGGCCTTAGTATGTTTGTAGACCAAGTATCATTAGGCACATTTTGCTCTTAAATCAGTGCAATGGAGCTGCTTCTTATGGACTATTGTGGTGCCTATGAGCAATTGTACAATTATTTTTGTTAAATGTGTGGTAAATGTGTGCACAGCTTCTTTTGATTGTTATTTATATTTTGCATAAGGTGTTACCTTTGCCAGGTAGCTAGTAGCTAGCAACAAAATGTGCAAATGATATTTACAAATAGTTACTACAACTACTACTGTTTTGAAAAATCATGAAAAAGTCTTTCAGAAGTTTGTTTAGAGTGGACAGCAGAAGCAATTTTGACAAAGTGCATACAACAGCAGATTAGTAGGTGTGTTAGAGCAGGGAACTCATCAAACCATGCTAGACTCTTGCACACCTGATCTAGGATTATATAAGCTCTATGATGTGTACAAAAAAAGCATTATGTTATAAAATACTTTGTTTGATTTTTATGTACTTTGATACTTCTACTTGAGTAGTTTTCTCATGGATTACTCAAATTTTGATTCACTTCCCAGAAAACCTTTACTGAAGGATGACTAGTGCATACTTGCATTCATATTAATAAATCACAATCATCAGCTAGACCCTGATGCTTAATGACAGATGTTAGCAACCCTAAATAGGAGTGCTCTTTCCCTAGGAAATAGGCTCAGTCAGACTTAGGGAGTGTCCCACTTGTCTAAGGGAATGTTTTATGAGGAAGCTTTTAAAAGTTATTGTGTTAGATGCTTCGATTTCTAAGGCACTTGTCTATTACTAACAATCATTGTCTACATAGACAACATTCCCAGATGTGTTTCTTTAATTAAATCTATAGATTAGTTTAATTGTTTCATTTACTGCCTGAGCTCTCTGTTATTTATCTTGCACACACAGCACAGTTCAGTTCACTCTCAGTAATTGAATGTAACCTGGCAAATGTCCAGACTTATGCATATGTTTGGTGCAGTCAGCTGTTCTATGGTGCAATTGTAATTACTGCAGCTTTGAACATATAGTTTAAAACTACACACACACACACACACACACACACACACACACATATATATATATATATATATATATATATATATATATATATATATATATATAGCCATTTTCAGCAAAGTACCTCCATTTTCAGGGGCTCAAAGGTATTTGGACAAAGTGACATAATTGTAAACATAACCATAATTTTAATACTTGGATGAAAATCCTTTGCACTCTGAAGTCTGGGGCCCATGTTCTCAAAACTCAGATTGTGGTATAATTTTTTGTATCATGAGCTGTTCCTTTCTTTCACCATACTTTTCTCTTGCCATCATTCTGGTACAAGTTAATCTTGGTTTCATCAGTCCAAAGAATCTTATTCCAGAACATGGGAGGCTCTGTATTTACATTCATGAAGGCATCTCTTGATTGTAGATTTCGACAATGATACGCCTACCTTCTCCAGAGTATTCTTGACTTCTGTTGATGTTGTGAAGGGGTTTTTCTTCACTAAGGAAAGGATTCTGCGATCATCCACTTTAGTTGTCTTCCGTGGTCTTCCAGGCCTTTCGATGTTGTTGAGCTCACCAGTGCTTTCTTTCTTTTTAAGAATGTAAGCAACTGTTGATTTGACCACACCTAAGGTTTTTGCTATCTCTCTTATAGATTTATGTTGCTTTTTCAGCCTAATGATGGCCTCCTTCGCTTGCATTGAGTTATCCTTGGACTTCTTATTGGTAGCTCTAGTTGAACAGCTGCCAACTGCCAACTCAATACCTGATATCAACTCCAGACCTTTTATCTGCTTCATTTGTCTTGAAGTAATGAGGGAAAAGACCGCACCTGGTCAATTAACTTATTGTCAGTCAATTGTCCAAATACCTTTGAGGCCCTGAAAATGGAAGTATGTTGCTTAAAATGGCTGTAATTCCTAAATGGCAAATGCCATATTTTTGTGGAACCTCTTAAAATAAAGCTGAGAGTCTACACTTCGATCACATCTTGATTGTTTTATTTCAAATCCATTGTGGTGGTGTATAAAGGCAAAATCACAAAAACTCTGTCATTGTCCAAATACTTCTGGACCTAACTGTGTGTATATATATATATATATATATATATATATATATATATATATATATATATATATATATATATATATATATATATATATATATATACACCGATCAGACATAATATTAAAACCACCTGTCTAATATTGTGTAGGTCCACCTTGTGCTGCCAAAACAGCTCTGACCTGTCTGTTGGACAAGTTAACACCTTGAACTCTTTGACATGTTCCTCAAACCATTCCTAAACATTTTTTGCAGTGTGGGAGGGCACATTTTCCTGCTGAAAGAGGCCACCGCCATTAGGGAATACCGTTGCCATGATGGGGCGTACTTGGTCTGCAACAATGTTTAGGTAAGTGTTACATGTTGAAGTAACGCATGAATGCCAGGACCCAAGGTTTCCCAGCAGAACATTGCCCAGAGCATCCACTGGCTTGCTTTCTTCCTGGCCGTCCACATGATGTAAAAGAAAACATGACTCATCAGACAAGGCCACCTTCTTCCATTGCTCCATGGTCCAGTTCTGATGCTCACATGCCAATTGCAGGTGTTTTTGGTGGTGGACAGTGGTCAGCATGGGCACTCTGACTGGTCTGCACCTACACAGCTCCATACACAGCAAGCTGTGATGCACTGTGTTTTCTGACACCTTTCTATCATAGTCAGCAACGTTTTCAGCAATTAGTGCTATAGTAGCTCTTCTATGGGATCAGACCAGATGGGCTAGCCTTCACTCCCCACACACATCAATGAGTCCATAACCCCGTTGTCGTTTCACTGGTTGTTCTTCCTTAGACCACTTTTGGTGGGTACTAACCATTGCATACTGGGAACACCCCACAAGACCTGCCGCTTTGGAGATGCTCTGACCCAGTCGTCTAGCCATCACAATTTGGCCCTTCAAAGTCACTCAGGTCCATACGCTTGCCCATTTTCCTGCTTCCAACACATTAACCTCGAGAACTGATTGTTCTCTTGCTGTTATATATGTATATATAAGTTTTTTTAATGAAAGCAATAGTTATGAAGGAGATAAAGTCATAAAGAAGAATTATTTCCAATGATTTTGGAAACGTAAATGATCCTTCCATTATGTATTATCCATACAAAGTAATAAATATTAACCACCAAAAAGAGTGTTTTTTTTTTTTTTTTTTAATTTCCAACAGAATTTGAACACAGGGTTGAAGCATGCCCTCATGAGAGAGAATTGGAACATAATTGTGAGAGCCATAAAGAAGGTCGGGACCATTCGACATGTACATATGTAACCAATTTCCAAACTATGAAACCCATGATATGGGAAATGCATAACTTATTCTTAGCTCCCAATGAATCATAACAAAATTGCTGAGCTAACTAATTGGATAGTATTTCACCCATAATACCACCCAGTCCTACTGAGTGTTTTTAGAAGGTAACACAGCAAGTTATGCTGGGAAGACAGGGGCTTTAGCGGGATCTAGAAGCTAGCTCATTTCCAGTTATTTTCTCTCACCAGCCTGTGTGCCATATTTTTTTTTTGTTAAGAGCCTTGTTACCAGTAATTAACAGCAGTGTGTTCCATTGTAGATCCAAGTAATTTCCCCTACTAAACACAAGTGCTGCCATTTTGAGCTTTTCATATCCAGTACCCTGCTCCCAAAAGCCCTTTTAACCTGGTGAAGTTTCCCATGATAGCGCTTTGGGCTGTGGCAAGATGGGGCCAAAGCAGGACGTAGAGTGTCAATGTGGGGCTGTGCCACAGGGTCAGACCCAAATAAAGCCTTTCACAAACAGGAGGCTGAACTCTATTACAGATGCAAATCCAAGCTCTAAGTAAAGATTGTTTCAGGGGAGCACATAGGTTCCTTTATGTGTGTCTTAGCACATTTCAGCAGCCCGCTTAAACTGCTGCTATTGTTCTGACTCTTTCACTGATTGCCTTCCCTGCTAGCATCAGACAATAGAATCATATGAACAACTTTGTTACTGCCATTGTACTGTATATCAGAGTTGTGACACTTCCGCCATGACGGGAAAATTTAAACCCACGCTGCACAGTTTTATCCGCCAAACTATGGAATTAGCAATATATTTTGCTTGTATAGGAATCCATGAAAACAGGGACACTTTAGTATACTAGCTGCTGCCATTCCATCTTCAAGAAGGCAGGCATTTTGTCATTCACTAATGCACTCAATTGGAGGTGGTTCACGTGGTTATTTAGCATGCACACAAAGACACTGCTGGCTGACCTACAAAATGGTGTCAAGACGGGCTATTATTTCCATAATGAAAGGAGAGGAGGTCTTCTAAAGGGGTGAGTAGTTCAATAGGCTCAGTAGGCATAGGCCAAGGTAGTTGTGGTTGGACATGTCTCTATTCAGCTGCATGGTTCACCTCAGAGACTATGAACTGGCCAGAGGCCTGCAGATCTGCAGTCTAAACAGGTCACCACCAATGCACCTCAATAAGAGAGCCCTCAAAGCCTGTTAACTCAGTCACTGCTGCATCTGAAAACATCAAAGCGAGGCTTTCCAATGAGTTCATTTGAAGGAATCATTTTTAAAAGATTAAATTATCCATACTAAATATATTCTTTTACCAACAGAAAATTTACACATATTTGTAATCACAATTTTCTTAAGGAATTTTAGCTAAATACTTCATGACACAAACATGAGCCTGGTCAAGTTCACATTAAAATGGCATTACAGCATGTGCTAAGCATTACAGCAAGTGCTAGGCTGTGCTTTGTAAATTCTACAATAGCATTTAGATCTATGTAACTCAAAGCATATTGCTGTTTTCTCTTCTAACATTCCTTATAGCACTAAAAGACAGTTTTCCTTCTGTTTGCATATAGACTAGCTATGGCGGCTATGACTCCATAATGATTGTGTTTGAACACACATTGAGGCTGGTGAACTGTCACTCTGAGTCTTCTGTCCTAAGCCACTTAATGAATTAGTACCTCACACTTTTATCACCCTCCTTTATATCACCATCCCATTTTTGTCTGTTCCACCTCTGCTTTCCTCTCCATCACTGAAAGCCGAGAGATTGGTTTGAGATTCTCTGGGGTCCCATTTGTGCTCTGTGCAGCTTGGTGTTTTCCTCTCTTTCATTAAATTCAAAACAGGATGTATCCCAAGAGAGTGGCTGGGTTGGGCTGGACTAGCCATTGTGCTTAGTCACATAGAGATGTGCTCAGTGTCTCTGTCCTAGATGTTTTGTGAACGAATCAGCTGTCATGTGCAAAAGGACTTACACAGATTGTGGGCCATGTAAAAGAGATTTTAAGCAAATATATTGGATGTTATTTTATAATATCCACAATGTATTTGTTGAAAAGTCTGATAGATTGTGTTGCTGAAGGTATAACACAAACCACGGCCTTCTAGATGCTGCTTTTTTTTTCATCATCCAAACTGCTGCATAATAGCTAAACAGCAAGTGTTTAGGGTCTTTTTTGCAGAGCCAACCATATACTTTGGCTTAATCTAAATCTATTTCTAATTGCCCAAACTCTTAATAAGCTTGTAAACATCATCTCAATCTGTTTAAATTTAACTATAACAATGAAATAGGCAATTAAATCTGTAATTAACAAAGCAATATCTATGGATTTAATTGCTCTCTAAGCTTTATGCATAAGTGCCTTGGTTTTTATGAAGTATAATAAAATGGTTCACTAAGATGACTGCTTTGAAACTTAATACTTTTGCTATATGCTGGGTTCTGATCTTATTGCACTTTATTTCAGTAGTTCACATGGTTTATGATGGCGCTAAGTAGCAGATTTCAACTTAATCCTACAATACAGTACATCATATGATACTGTAATCCCATAGTGAAGACGGAGCACTGAGTCTAAACACCCACCCTTTCACCCCCGGGTATTACTCAGGTGCAATGGAGAGCAGACATGAAGCAGATTTTCCACAGAATGTCCAGTGTGAACCATAACCCCTCTAGTGAATGCTTTAAACTGGAGCTCAGCTTGGAATTTTGACCAAGAATTCTCATTATAAACAGCTCTGTATAATTCCAGACGGGTTCTGTTAGGGTTCATTAAGAATGCATTCAAAAATTAGAGTTTATACCACTAACATTTTTTGTTTGTTTGTTTGTTTGTTTGTTTTATTGTGAGAATTCAGTAGGTTTGTGGTGTCATGCTCATTTTTTGGTAAGTTTGTTTATCATGGTGCTGTAGTGATCAACTCAGGGAATTAATCCTGCTGATTGCCCTCGTAGGGTTTCCCACAGACCTGGAGCACCAGAGTTGCTGTTCATTTCCCTTTATAACTTGTGGGTCTCGGGAGAGTTTATGGTTGCCTTTTGCCTCAACAACAGGCAAACAGTTCCACCACAGACATTTTGCAACTAATTCCAACTAAGCCATGTACAACCTGGTTACCTTATGTATTGAGCAATACCTGTACTATGGCATAAATTAAGGAAGCACATAAACTAAAAATTGAGCTGTTTTCAAATACAATGGCTGTTTTCCAATATCAGTTAAGAACAAATGATTAAATTCCTGGATGCTGAAGTGGTGATTCCCAGTGGTTTGAGGTCATTTATGTACTTATCTTACAAAAAGACCATCTTAAAATGAAGCCATCCTACAGTGTTTTCTCTTCTCCAACAATGTAATCCAAGCCTAATATTTGTTCAGCGACACAGCCCACTATAGGAACTTGATTGACAGTTTCAGACCTCAATTAATTTCCTGAGAAGTCACATAAACATTACGGTTCTTGTGCTTTCTTGAGTTTTCAATGCATTTGGAAAAAAAAAAAATCTAAATTGCTTTTGGGGGTTCTGTTGTAAATAAGAAAATTCAGACATTCCATTTGATGAGTATTTCCCTCATTTCAGGGGCTCACACCCTTACAAAGCTATTATCACACTATTGTCTGCTGCACTTCACTTTCCCAAATGTTTAACATTTTGTACAAATATTTGTATAAAGCGCTGACAAGTGGGGTATTTTAGGTGAAACTCATCAGAGTAGTTCAGCTGAGTTCCATTGAACCCACAACCCTGCCGTTTTGGCTAATATATGTGGCTCTTTATGCAAAAATGCTCTCTGCTATTGTTAGACTCCAGTTCCCACTGAGGGCCTGCCAGATTGGAGTGCCAAGCTCCTCCTGACAACATGGTGTAAAATCCTATTTGCATTGTATTTGTCTATGGAATCCTCAAGTCTCTGAGCCACAGACTCCCCACCTAGCCCACTGCCAACCTCTTCATCTTCATCACTTCTCTCTCCCTGTGTCGTTCTCTCTTTAGCCTGCACACTCCTACAGACACGCACCCTTTTCTCACTCTCTCCACTAGTTTGCAGACACTGTTAATGACTCACCACCCACAATCCTTCCTCAACACTCCATAACTACACTGTTCACAAGTGCTCACACAAATAATAAAGGAATCAGACATTGCAAGTTAAGGACTGCACTAAATTATGCTGGAAGAGTGCTTTAACATGGATTAGAGGGATTTGAGAGCCTCTTTAGGAACACTTTAATGATATACCTACCCAAGCAGAGCACCACCCCAGTATAACACACATATATACGCACAAAAGCTCATCTCTCTTTCCAACAGTGGGAAGCCCCCTTGAACTCTCAGCTTGTAGAAACCTGCCAGAGCGAGTGAAGCTGTGGGGACAGAATTAAAATCTCCTCACATCTTCCCTCCCATAGACCCGGATACCATGGCATGTTATTCATTAACACTTCCTGGCTTGGGGAAAACTATGTGGGCACAATCAGTGAGATGACTCTATAGGGAATTCAGTGGCCTGAAGCAGGCTTATGTACAATGAACAGCAACCCTTCTTTTCTCCAGCATAAAGAACAGCAATATTAAGTCAGTAAGTGACATAATCTGTTTTTAAAAGGTTTATTCTTAGGTAGGCAGTAATAATGTGTTCAAAGTCCAGACTTTTTTTTCTTTTTTTTTTTTTTAATTAATCATAATAATGCTTTAGCACAGTGTCTCGAAAGATGTAGTTAACTGCAAAGATGAACATCAATATTCATATTATGGAAAATGAAGACTTATTTATTAAAGACTAAAGCTTCAAACTGACAGAAAACAGCAAGAGACTGCCATATGTGTACTATTCCTTCACATCAGTGACAGATACATGCAATACAATGTCCTGATATTCATCTAAATTCTTTATCTCAGGCTCTGTGGAAAACTTACCGCAGCCCCCAATCGGGGCTGCCAGTGAAAACAAATCATCTCAGCAATCAGGCCCGCCAGCCCCCCGCTGTTGGTGAGGAGTGGGATATAATGGATTTGAGTAGTGAAAGACGACAAAAATTGGGGCAAACGATCCCTGCAAGGCCTCAAAGAGCAGGTGCAGGAGGACAATGGCCTCTAAAACCCTGGCCTCGAGCTAAGCACAGGCTGTCCAAACGAAGGGTCCAGGCCATAATTGAGTTGCTGAATTTGCCACTCACTGTCAAGGCAGGTGTTAAAAGCAGAGATAGTGAGTGTTGTGTGCACACCCGTACAGTGTGCTACAGCCCCTCAGCTGCAGATACTGCTCGAGAGGAAGCCATTATTCATATATCTCATTACTCCACATTTACAGCCTGCTGCTGCGTGTTTTACTATGTACTCTAAACCCTAGCATAAATGCACGCCAGCCTTTCTATTAGGCTTTATGGGAAGACAATCACTCTGCCAGGAATGTCTTTTATTTACAGCCTCACCTCACAGCTCAGATTCAGACTCTGGAGCTTTGGTTGCCTTGCTGAAGATTTTTCCCTGCTGTATTTTCTTCATTGTTAGATAACAGTTGAAAGGACTGTCTGCAAGCGAGTCAACAGGAAAATTGAGTGTCAGGAATGATGAATGCAAAGTGTTTGAGCATGTCTAAATAATATAGCATGTAGACTTAACTGCAGTTTATAGTCAGTTATTTTGTACATTTTTGTACAGAAGCATGATCTTAAAAACAACATTTTTAGTTGTTGGAAGCAGTCTGTGAGTGAGGGCATTAAAGCGGCAAGCAACCCGAGCGCTCTAGCGCAAACAGATGCTATGGTTGCTGACTATCTGGATAAGAAGGTTTGGTGGTCTCCAAGTAGTACCAAAGACAGAAAGTGGGTGGATAACCATCTATGAGGGTTTTCAGTCATACAAGTTATTTAATAAGTAGTAGTCAAGTCAAGACAACCAGATGTAGTATAATGTATAAACCATACAGTATATGTTATATAATGTATAAACCTCTCATTCCAAGTACAAAAAATAGATCAAAAAAGATTTCTGTGCAGTTGTTGTTTTTATTAATTTGCAAGCACTCCACAAACAGCAAGTGAAACCCAGGTAAAAAAAAAAAAAAAATTCACCTAATGGAAATTGGCAGGTCCATCTAGTACTTGTTTTGATTCTGTAACAATTCCAGATGGACTCAGTGATAGTGGGCAGTTTTCTTATCTCATTAATTACCTCACCATTTTTCACATTGGTAATGCAAACCATGGCTTTCCTGATATACCTCTGTACACATAAATGCCTGAGTTTAGCTGTAGCTCTAATCTAATATACCTGATCCAGTTAATCAAGGCTTTCCATCTGCATCTGAATATTGGAGCCAGGGGGAATGGGGCTATGCCATGAGGGGGTTTTCCTGATGTATAAAAAATATACAGCTCATCCTACTTGATGATAAATTTCCCGAAGTTGCTGACATTGAATCTCCTTTATAGCAAATTAACTGCCAGGGGCAATTTGTGCTGCCCTTATGGAAAAACCATATACATTTGTCATTTTATCATATGTTCTTCACATGTGAGCGTCATGAAATTGTGCATGTGCCTTCAAGTAAACACATGTGAACAATAAGCCAGTGTGATTATGTGAAAAATGAACATGTGGAAATAAATTAATCATGTATAAAAATCACATGTGAAGAATAAAAACACATTCAGTACATTGGAAATAAATGAATAGTGTAAAAGTCACATTTGAAAAAAATGAAATGTGGAAAAAATAAATGTGCAAATGGAGAATGTATGATACATAGCGTGTGAATTGCCTAAAAGCCACATATTTAAATTTCACATTTGAATCATGCGATTATTCACATGTAAAGTTTGTGTGACTTTACTGTACAGGTGAAATAATAGATTGTAGTTTAACTTCAGTTTTTGTATCCTGCTTAATCCTGCTTAAAAACATACATATAGTAATATTAGTATATAATTATTTTGATCAGTTCTTACTGAGCAGAATCCCACACCATCCTCTCAGAGATTCTTCTATATGCACAAATCAGTTTTGAAAAATGATTCATTTTGGCACACAGCACAAGAAAAGAGAAACAAATCATTCATCCTGTGTGTTTTCTCACACAGGCATAGCTAATATGTTAACAGAAAGTTTGTGTATGGATGAATGAAGTCCAAACAGAAATGCTCTGATGCTCTCTCCACTTAAAGAGGTGATCAGAGTGCAGTCCTTTAGGGCACCATGGTGCCACTTTATTTTTCTAATGTATCCCATTCATTAAGTCTGCATAACCAAAATATCAGACACAAAAATATTAACCTCTATTATGCAAAGGCTAATTATCTCATTCAGTCAGTCATTCAGTTATTCAGTGGGTCTGTCCCTCAGAGAGCCCTCTCTCATTTACAGTTAAATTCAAATTAGATTCAGAATGATTATACTGACGTGCATTTAGTCTGAAACTCTCAGAGCATCAGACGCAATACACAAAATACCTTCGTTTTGGAGGTAGTTTTTGTTAGAACAGTAGTTTAGAACATTTTAGAACTACTTTATTTTAAATATTTTAGACTCATGGAGCATGGATCGTTTTAACATAGCATACATAGCATAGCATCAAATCAAATTTGTGGTCAGAAGCTGTTTCTCTAAGTAACCAATATGCTTTAAGGAATTTCAGAAAGGAGTATTATTATATCTTTCAATTTCCAGCTCAAGTACCTTAAACCTGCAAGCATCACAATTGCCTGAGGGCCAGTTCTGGATTTGGTAACAGGAAGCATAAATAACATATGTTGTGAATTTTGATTGTTTTGTGGATTTCATAGATTCCAGAAGTTATCTTCAAATTAAACGAAAAAATGTGAAATATGAACTTTATTATAAATATTTATGTCTGATATGAAGTCTGAACAATTATTTTGTAGGATAGTGTTGTAATACCAGCATGAAGAAAATGATCGCTGAAATCCGTGGTGTTCTATACCCTTAAATAAATTAAGCATTTACTGAAAGAAGGACATATGGTCTCTCTGTCAGGTCCTAAGAATTTACATTTTTAGACAATTATCTTATTGTCACTGGTCAGAAGCTCATTGCAAAACCACTGAATGTATGCAAACAGAGGTCAGACATAATTAATGTGGAAGATCACATCTTTTGTTGACTTTTCAAAGTGAGTCATGTTGGATGTGTTTACGCATGAACAAGCATAATGCAGGCTGAATGAGGACAAATACCCAGCAGTCTTTGCACCAAGGGGTAGATTCACTGCGTCAAAAGGCGCACCAGTAAAACTGCCTGATGAAGAAGCTCAGCAATCCATCTGTCTATAGACCATTGGTCATTCTGGATCCTCTCACAGCCTGGTTAATGTGTGGGTGGCCCAAACAGGGCTGATGCTTAGATCCCCCTTTCTCAAGAGAAAGAGCATGAATTAAGATTAGCAAACTAACGTGTGCAAATTGAAAAAAAAAAAAAAAGATAAAGGGCAGTAATCATTAGCATCTGCTCATAAGAAAATCAGTGTGGTTTAACCTTCAAGAATGCTTCTCAAGATGAGGCTATAAAACCAACAGTCATTTCCCCTTTCATTTTCAAAGGCAAATCCTGAAAGGTAATAAATGTGTGATGAGGTGAAACAATTAAATACCTGACAGGGATTACATTGTTGATGTTGTTTCTGCCATTGTCTTCCCTATTTTCATTGCCAGATTCAATTTTATATATGCAAAACTGCTTTATCTCTCTGTAACCAAGGTCATTCTTGGTCGGCACTGATAAACAGCTGAAAACAGGCATCCTGTAATAAATAACTAAATACAATCTGTGCTGTAATGAGACATCTCCTAGGTGATCATTAGGATAAAAAAAAATAATCCCATCAATAATATTTGTAAGAGGGGTCCCCAAAATACACCTCCAGGCCCATCATCAGCTCCTTGTTCATAAGAATCATCAGGGTGGTGTAATTTCCTGTGCATCCAGAATGACACAGCTTGGACGATGAAGATGGAGAGATAATGGCCTTTCTGTGATTGGCTGGAAAAGGAAGAGGAATTTAACATGCAACTTTTCTGTCTCTCCTCGTTGTTTGGGACCCTGCTTACAGTGATATCCAGTGCGCAGCGTCAGTGAACCATTGCTAACAGTCCAATGGCTGTATTCTTCACACAGACAAGTCTCTTTCAGATCCTAGAGAGAAGGAACAAGGTTAGATTGAAAGGTAATGAGTCTATTAATTAAAGGTCTTACAGAAAGTCTGGCATGGCTTAGTGTCCTTCCACAGGTCTGCTCTCTCTCACAAACTCCTTTTGAGAGAGGGCAGCTGTCTCTGTAAAACATTCACACACTCATTCACCCACACTCTTATTTTCTCTTTCAACACACACAGACACATACTTTAATCAGCTCCCTGGCAGATGTCACTTGATTCAACTGCCAGATCCACTTCAATTTTTCTCTCATTCATATTAAATTAAAACATCAGCTATAATACATGTATACTGATTATTCAAATGTAACCTTATCAGCAGTTGCTCATGGATAAGCGAAACGAAACTGATCATAATCTGTTCCTCAGTGATGGTTATATAACATCTGAAACTGTAGAATGTCATGTTTGGACCAGATTAGTAGTGGCACAAGACAATAGCGAAAATGTATAAAAATATTTAAAAAAATTTTTATAGCATCTCACAATTAAAGTCTCTTTTTTTTCTTTTCATTTTTGTTGTAATGATAGGCAGACTAGACATTTAGTTTGCAAAGTTTTCACACACAAAACAAGTCTAGACATACATATAGTGGAAAAAAAATGCCCCAAGATCCCAAATATCAAGCAAATCAGTGCCGTCCCATTATAATCTGACACAAAGATGGACACACTGCATCTTGCAGGATTTGTTTGTGCCTTTTACACAAAGACAAAAAAGTATGTAAGTTGCAAAAAGCACAAATTATAGATGAATATGTGGAAAAATTTGAATAGGATTCCTTCGATGAAGGAGAAAGCTCTATTAAGCTGAACTTCCATCTCTGTGGTCCACTGCACAAGCAATATGATATGCCTATTTGTTGTTTTTCTTTCTTTCTTTTTTTCTTTAAAATCCTTGCTGTGTATGCTCACAATGGCTGTACATGACAGGATAAACTACAACTATTTTCACTGCGCTTCTAACAACCACAATACCCCAAACACAAACCTTAACCCTAACCCAAAGCAAATAAGTGAAAAAAGGGTCTTATAACCAATTGTTTTGGAAAAATTCCTGAACCTAATCCAAGATAAGAATTTTACTGAATGAACTGTGACATAAATCTAGTTCCCACATTTAGTTCAGCACAGTTCATGGACTCTCTATTTCATTTGGAACCACGTTTGGTGCATCTTCATTTATATGATACGAGTTTGCAGTTTCAGTGAATGTTTTGAGAAAGAAAATGTACAATATTATGTTTGATAACTAGAGTTATATTTGATGAGCTTGGTGCAGTTCAGACCTAATGAGTGGTGATCTAAATTTTCAGTTGTTGTTAACTCCTTCACACACATCTACACAACCCACATAGACCAATGTTACTTTGAGACCTTGGCTTGTGTTGTCTTCTACAGGGTCTTCCAGCCAGCATGCTATGATTTATTTGAGATGAGAGAACAATGGCGACGGAGAATATGAGGTGATAAAAGGAGGAGACTGTGAGGCTCTTGAGCCATTGATCAGACAGGGCAGCCTGACCTTCCGAAATTACAGCCTCAGATACAAAGTGGTTGCATCAGTTTCAGTGGGGCAGAAACATACACCATTGATTTTTACTGAGAACCACAGCACTGTATTAAAAGGACATACACCAAGCTGGACCAAATTCCATAATGGGATTTAATGGATCAATATTAGCTTGTTGAAATCAGCAGGATGAATTTGGTCAAAATGCATGATGAAGAATATCCACTTTATTTTCTAGAACAATTTTTGTTCGGGATATTTTAAGATTCACAGGAATCCAAATTATCCGAAACTGAGAAATGTAAACAACTTTATAGTAGTTACAGTTGTTGGCCGCGTAAATGATATGGCGGTCATTGATGAATACTACAATTTGAATTCACATCAGTAATGTGAAAAGAACTGTTCAAGAAACAACAATTTAGAAGTGCTTATTTCATTCTTATGGAAAGGCTTCCATCATTTACATTTACATTTACATTTACGGCATTTGGCATCATAATGGACTTCCATCATAATGGACTTCTGCGTAAAGCTGTTTATAAATGTATAAGACAAGAAACTAGAGTGTTGCTGTAATTTCAGTTGTCTTATTGGCTGCTTCATATTGGGTTGATAAGGGTGGAGCTGTACATAGGGACTGGGAATCAAATTAAAATTGCAATGCAAATTTTATTGGGCACACACACAACTATACACAGTACGACGTGCAGTGAAATGCTTTTTACGACTGTCCATGTCATAAAAATAGAATTTACATAAACCAGAATTTACTTGTATAGTAGAAAAAGGAAACATATAAAAATAGGATATAAAGATTATAAAAGATAGATGGACTATATTTGGAATAAAGTGCATATATGTGCAGTTGTACGTGCAATACAATGCTGTACGTGCAGTACAATACAATCCACAGGACCCATCAAAAAAGTAGGTGGTTGGAGTGGGCAGTCAGATATGAAGCTCATGAGACAAAGAAAGACGAACCGATCAACATGGGAGGGTATTGGGCAGGACACTACCTACTGCATTTATCCTGTTCATTCATTCATCTTCAGCAACTGCTTTATCCTGGTCAGGATCACCGTGGTTTAATTACTTATTGTTTTATATTTTGGCAAATAGACCCAAGTAAGATCATTATAAAATATCACACACACATTCAAACAAAAACAACTGTAGAAAGGGGTGGGATTAGTCCAGATTAAAAACAGTCCCGCTTTCACAAGTCTGTTGGGAATTTCCTAGCTCCTTTTGACACCTTCCCACTTTCCACACTGAGCAAAAACACCATTTTTTGTTTTCTAACACAGTGGTAGTCAATCTATCTGGATGAAACAAAACTGTTCAAACCATGCCCTAACCCTGGACAGCTACTCTGATGCCATCTTTCTTAGTTTTCCGTCTTCTCACAGCTATGGCGTTAATATTTCCTCTTCAATAATAAAAATCTCACAAGAGCCAATAAGGTGGCTTGGGAAATCCAGTGACCTCACTTAACTAAGCCTCCTGGAGTTAGAACAGAACCCAATGTCAATATTTGGTGTTTTCAGTGACCTCTTCAACCTAACCTGATATCGCAATTTCATGGGAGCCTGATAATTCTCAGAGAAAATAAATACATTTGCTGAGATGGACTTAAAATTCTGAGTGGGTTTCTTCATCGAGAAGTCAGAAGACATTTAATTATCTCGTCCTGGGACTGAGAGTGGATAGATAGAGGGCATAAGGACATGTGTGTATATAAACACATAAAGTAGGACCAGAAATGTCAAACATGACTTAACACGGCTTCTGCTGAAACCTGGACTTAGGGCAAATAATCAAAATCAGTGGTATCAGACCTAACATCCCACTTTGACCTCACAACAACAAACAGAGATGCACTGAAACAAGGTTTATAAAACCCTAATCAGCAACCCTCACAGAACTTTGTAGCAGTACATGTTTCACACATACTGAAAATTATTGTTTGAAAATATGTTTAATATGCATTCATTCATTTTTGTTTGTTCTTTTTCATTTTAATTTTACTCATCATGATGTCTCTAGCCCTGACTTGTTAACCAAAACCATTCTATGCTAAATGGACAGTGGGCATTATAATGAATTTAAATTCATCCTACAGCATAAATACACGTTGATTAAAATTCCCTCACAAATCCTGTCAAATGTATTTAAATGCCATTTAAATTTTCATTAGGGTTTCCTTGTTTGTTTTTGTTTAAGGATAATCCTATATAAAACGATCAAATCTAATCTAAGTACAAAATACTGATGTAATTATTTCCTCATCATCAGACTGAAAGTGATGAAATTCAGTGATTTCTTTCATCTCACATCCACATATATCTATGCATGTCACTACAGGGTTAATTTTGGAGCAGTAAGCAAATGAAAATGGCAAAGACATTAATATTGTCAACGAAGGTCTACCCTTGCTTTAGAGCTTCAGGAGGACAATCCTGGAAGAAATTTAGGCTAAAGTTTGGTTATTTAATTTCATCTAATGCTGCAATCCCCAATAAAAATTTAGCAAAACTGTCAAACAGTTAAGCCGTTATTTAGGAAAGATTGTATGCATATACTGCCCTTAATAATTATTGGCACCTTTCATAAAACAAGCAAAAATGACTGTATAAAATGAAAATTACACACAGCAATTCAATAATTAAAAATGTTCCACTTAAAATAGAAAAATATTTATCTCTGGTCTAATAAAAAACTCTTTCATACTTTTAAATAATAGTATTTTAAATTGTAAATGTCAAGTTGCTTGTTTGTGTATGGAAAACATTCCTTCATCTATCTCCAATAACAGCATTATCCTGGTCAGGATAGCATTGTATCCAGAGCCTATCCCAGGAACACTGGGCACATGACAGCCTAGATCTACTCATATGCAATCATTCACACTAAGAGGCAATTTACAGTCACCAATCCACCTACCAGCAGGTTTTTAGACAGTGGGAAGAATCCAGAAGAAACCCATGCAAACACAGGGAGAACATGCAAAACTCCACCCAGACCTCAACGCAAGCTCACAATTGATTCCAGGACTAAGGCGCTGTGAGAAGGCAACGCTACCCGCTGCACCACTGTTCCGCCCTAAAGAAAAACATCTCAAGAGAATTAATTGTGGTGGGATGGAAAAACAGAGTGAGAAAGTACAAATTCAAGGAAGGCATAGGAAGGAAAATGAGGCTTCAATTCACACAGGGCAGAGTGAGCGCATAAAGCACTGATGAGAAATGACTCATTACTCTCTGGTGTGTGCATAAAGTCCCACAAAATGTACCACTAGCTGATTTACTGCATTGTGCTGTGTAAAATCTGAAACCTAAATACAATGACACATCCATACATTTGTATAACATCCACTACAAAGTTGCAATCAATACATTTTAGGAACATTAATTAATTCATTCATTCATTCATATTCAGAAATTCTTTGCTGTACACTGCTTTAACCTGGTCAGGGTCACAGTGGATCTGGAGCTAATCCCAGGAACATTGGGTGCGAGGCACACCCTGGATGGGACACCAGTCCATTACAGTAGAAGCAGACTCCTCTCTGGTAAATCTGAAGTGTAAAATTTGCTAAGCTGATTCATGTTTCCCTTTTTTTCCCCCATTTAAGCGCAGCCCATGGGCAGGAGATTGCTCAGGGAATTACCAACCAAACAATATGCCAGGCAAAACCAATGGTAATGACTCCTAAGGGATAAAGTTAAGGCACAGGCTGTACACATACCTTTAACATTACAGAGAGGTAAACAAGCTTGCATGTTAGCAGTGAGGGTAATAACACTATTGCTGTGATGTGCAAAAGCAAGATTTACACCAAAATACTTCAGATATTATGGTCAAACCAAACTAATTATTATTATTAGGTATTATTACATACAACACTCCAATGTGACAATAAGTATAGCTTCTTCAAGACAACTGGTTCAGAAAGATTTATTTAACTCAGATTACAATTAATGAGGCTCCCAGTGAGACTATATATATGTATAACCTTTTACATTATTATATAATGTTATGCACTATGATTACTTATATTTGGTTGAATTCCATTATGTAGTACATGTCAGATAAAATAACTCTCTATCAGTCTGCATACTGATATGTGAGTTTTCATGTCTTAAATTACAGTTTTTAGACGCCTCAAACCCTTGTGGCCAAGTCTGAACTACAAATGACACGTGACAACACACAAAACACAAAACACATAATCTGGAGTGTGGAACCCTGGGGAAATAAACAATGTTCCACCAAAGCCTAAAATATGCATGTAATATGTGTTGTGTGCTACAACAGTGAAGATTTAGTCCTCAAATTGTTGATCCAGATTGTCACAAATATTTCTCAATTCACTTATACTTACTACTTACTTATATCATCTTATTTTGGAGTATTTAAAATGCGTAACTAGGAATGCTAAAATGAAGGGTGTACAGAGCATTTGACTGTGTATATAAATTAGTCATTTCCTACATCTAGGTTTGTTTTTGCTTTGGCAAAAAAAAAAATGTTTTTTAACCCAGATCTGTTATTGTTGTTAGCTGGTAGTGCAGTAATTTAAGAAGAGAAGTCAGGCTTACCTTCACGACCATTCTAAAAATCTACAAGCTTATTTTGATTCATCAGTGTGCACATTAATTCACTGTACAATAGCTAACGTATATACCTGCCCTAATCAAAAAACATGCTGATGCTGACATGACATAACACGTTTTCACTGAGGCCTATACACTGTACTATTCCCCATGTATGGATTCCCAAATTAGTCTTAGTCATTTCCTTTCAGTCTGGGACACAGAAAACCAACGCGCACATCAGAGGATGTCTGCAAAGTGTGCCACTGCATATTTTAAACCTCCAGCCACACAGCATCGCCAAACTCAACACACTCAAAGGAGAATACCGAGTGCTCTGCTGTGCGATGCAATTATGCAGAGGCAAAAGTGGCTGGTATAAGCAGAGAGAGGCACGCTGCCATCCTCCCCTCTGAATGATAATGTTGACAGTTGTATCCTATGGGAGCCCTACTGAAGTCAAATCTAATTCACAGCTGTAAGAAGAGACTCTGTACTGTTAAGCTGTTTCTACCAGGTCTACCCTGAGGGAATGTTTCATTAAAAGTTGATGAAATATTAAGAGAAATCGTGGCCATACGTGCAGACCTGTGAATGACAAGTAGGTAATAGCCTAGAATAAAGCAAACTTCCAGTACTTTACTTTTAAAGCTTTGACATTGGAGAATAGCAGAATGAGGTCTGGCACGGCCCCCAAAAGTGAAGCACACCGATGCGAGTTTTGACCTCTTTTAAAAGATACGGTAACAGGGATTAAAGGCTCATAAAGCTTGTTTAATGGGTATTTTAAAAACGCAAAGCTACAGTAGGAACCTTTTCGATGTGCAACTGAATGAGGCTCGAAGGTAAATGTTTTTCAGATGATCTTTGCATTTCAGTATATGTGTGTGGAACAATTTGAAATGCAGCAATGTATTAAAATTATTAGCTTTCAATTAATTAAGCATTACATTGCATTAACATGGCAAAAGTATCCATTATCAGAAGGTTTTGAACTTGCACACTTTGGCTATCTGGAGGAGAAATAAACAAGTCATAGCTCTGGAAAATAAAGTCATATTTAATGTTCGGTTCAAATTCTGAGGCTACCCAGAATTCAACATAAAAAATAATTACTTCTTAAAAAGGAGAGGATATTGCTTTAATATAATTTATGTCCGGTAATTACAGCATTTTGCTGAATTCTTTGTAGGAGCACACAGAAATATATCATATTATAACATGTGAATTAGTAAACTGCAATGAAATGAGAAATTGTTGTGCATTTTCCCACATTGTTTCTAATCAAGATAAGATCAACATATATACTATCATAATGGACAGTACAGTACTAAGAAGTCAGATTATGTAATGTTCCCCCAGGATAAATCAAAAGAATGCTCCAAATGATTCAGAAGAGTGCTGCTGTTTTCAGCTTTCCTTTATATAACTTTTTATAACCTGAATGACTGTCACTACATTCTGTGCTAATTTCAGCTAGTACTGCATGTGAGATTTTCTAGATCTTTTGTATGGAAAACTCTGCAAACATCTTATGTAAGTAATTAGTGAGATTTCTTTAATGCTGTTTCAGATTCTTGTCTTAATAGCCAAAATCCTTTCGGAAGCTCGTGCCACTGGACCTCTGAGGAAGAGAAGCTAAATGGCTTTGCAGTTTATAGATGATGAGATTGTGGTGAATACTGATCCTCTTGCCACAGACAAATTGTTTGCAGAAGTAAACTTCAGACTTGAAAGAGTCAGGAAAGATAGTATAGTAAACAGTCTGAGATTGCCCAAGTACACATATTACTGTATCAGAGTATGTCTAGTGAGATTCAGCTGCAGTGCTACAAGCCTGATTTTTTTGACTGTGTACAGTATGAGTTTCAAATAATAGCACGTCAGTATGTTTAAAAAAAAACAACAACTCCCTTTTAAGACTTCATGAAAGGAAGGCAACACCCAATAATATAGACATACACTATATGGCATAAAAATCAATAGCTTTCATTCAGAGTGAAAAAGTGAGTGGATTCTGTTGTTCCATGAACTCTGTAAACTTCTCCAAACACACACACACACACACACACACACACACAAATTCTGTAGTGTTGGAAATCCTGGTTTAATATTATTCATTCCCAATAAAGATGTCATTTCAAATCAAAACATGCACGACCCATAAGCTGTGCATTGTGCTGAGATAAGCAAGGGAAGCAATGGCGTGTTAATTTGGGTTTGTAACGGCAGATTTGCTGCTTGTTGGCAGCGTCCGCTTGAGCAGAAGAAGGATCAGACTGCAGGCAGAGATGGCAACAGCTCCGTTTGATCTCTCACAGGGCTTAGAAATTTGAGTGCAAAAAAAAAAAAAAGAAAACATCCTATCCTCCTCCACCAATTTTTTTTAGGGAGCAGATATAGGACATCCTTATAGTTATAGCAAACTGTTATCACTGGCACTATATATCACTGAGAGATTTCAGTATTATGATTTTCTTGTTGATTAAAGAGCATATCTGGGACAAATGCAGGTTTAATCAAAGGTTTAATACATAATGTTGTACATAATTTTTATTATTACCTCACTGTTTTAAGACCACACCAGGATAGGTCTCAGACAGAAATCTTCATTAAGTAGCAATATTGGAGCTGCTCCTCCTGGGGGCCCACCCTGACTGCCTCAGGGAAAGAAAAAGACAAATGAATTTCATGATCTCGGAATATTTTCCTCCCTCGGAACAGTTTGACTCCATGCTCCCTCTTCCTTCAGCTGTATTAAGAGGCCCAAACAGAGCAGTGCTGTGGTCTCATCAGCTTCATACCTTTTCCATGACATGATCCCCCAGAGATCCCCCAGGCCTGTATCATAAGCCCTCATTAGCAGATGTAATCCATATGGAAATACAAGTCATGCACAAAATGGCCCAGATAGAGAGCTAAACTGCTCATAATGCATTTGACATTAGTGAAATTAGTCATTGCTTTTTCATTGTTAAAACAGACTTTCAGGCAATAAGTCAATGTTTCATGTTGCAGCATAGGATAATATATAAATCTAACATGAAAGCCATTATTTTCTGTTAATGAATTACTGCAGAAATGGACCTTCTCTACTTCTGTTGAAGACATTGTGAGATCATGTAATGTCATGTAATGTACGGGGTGTAATACTCTAGCCTCTGTTATTTGTTATTGTATCTTTTATTATACATGCTACCTACATATATAAAATGTGATCTTACAACTTGACCAGGAAGTGAGCTGGCAAGATTATAGCCAACCCATCTCACACCTTTTTCAATCCATTCACTTCAGCACAAGACTCCATCATAATAGAACAACGAGGCTCACAAACCATTTTTTTCTGCACAACAGTAGCCCTCTTCAACCACAGCAGACTGTCACTTTAGCCTGAAACCCAGCACCCGTCTTCACATTCTGCAGAATTGTATGATCTGTACAATAATGTAGAAATTACTGTAAAATTGCACAATGTCCATCTCACATAATATACTGTATATAATTCTGTACAGCTCTCTAGAAATCGTGCACATATGTACATATTCAGTATACTTGGATACCTTGATAAACTGTACTATTTCTTGAGCTTCTTGCATATTTGTAAATTGTCAAGTGTTGCCTGTTTATTACCTTTCATGCAAACACACCAAAACAAATTCCTTGTATGTGTACCAGATTGTGGTTCTGATGACCTCCCACAGAATGGTAAACTTGAAAAATACCTTTCTAATTTCTAATGACCTGGGTTAATGAGATCAAATATGAGTTAGCAATGTTTGCAGTGTGTTTGAATCTCTGCTACAGCACTGGGAATAATGCAATGCAACTGAACAAACACAGGGCCTGTTGATCTAGTGTATCCGAGCTGGAAGACTGTGAGACTAACAAAGCTTGTCTGTAATTGAGGAAATTGGAAGCTGAAATGGGGCTGGCATGCAGTGTCAATGACTGTGGCTCATTCGGGTCTAATTAAGGTGTTTACAGTAACAGGGCAAAATGACTATTGGCATTCCTAATAGAGATAGATGATCTGGACATTTGAGCTCTAAACCTCAGCAGTTAAATTCATTGTCCCAGTTCACACAAATGGGCCAGAAAATTACTAAGTATATGTCCCTTTGAACATCTGACTGTGGACAGACTCTTGGGTTTCCAACAGGGCCACATGCACCCAGAGCTAGCCCTCAAAGGAATGGAAACTTGAAACATTCTAAAGATCAGTACAAACGACATGAAGGTAAAGGAGGATTACTTATGCCCTGAGCATCTTACTTTGCTCTCTGATGGTGACCTCTGCTTTATTCTGCAGCTAATTGGAACAAAACGTTTCCTTGTATCCTCTGTTCAGGTAATTAAAAGTACTTTTACAGTAGCAGTGCCTGGAGACACAGTGTTAGTGATAATGTGCTCTTTCTGTGACACATTAGCATCTGCTGAATTGTATTACATGAGCAGTATATAGGTTGTAGACATTAATATTTTTACTCAAATTTTAACTGGATTTTTACTCAAGGGCAAAAGCAAGATTATTGACAATGCTATCGCAAGGCACAGTATAATTAGTTTATTAAATGCTGCAGGAAACATTATCTTATCTTTGTTTCCTTATCTAATGACCCTTACGTTTTTTTGCACCTTCTTGCTGACAGACGGGCAGCTTGCTACAGAGTACACGGGCAGCTGGAGTTTCCTGGTAGATAATATGACAAGAATTCTCATGATATTCCTACTCACATTTTGTAATTGTATTCCCAGAGCTGGTGGATTTGAAGGGATTGTGTGACAAGAACATATGTGTGTTTTAAAATCTGTGTTTACACCACAGTGATGATGAATTCTCAAATCTGATTGGTTAGGTGTTGACATCAGTCAGTGTCAGTGCCTTAAGGTAAAGCTGCTCCTTTAAGTTTTGCACTGTAGGGAAAGTCTCCAGGACAGAGCACACTGCACAATTTCAGTTATGTGGCACACTGCATTTTTTTCTTATTAGCCTATTAGCTTCAAGAGAGCAAGAGAAAGGATTTATTTTACATCGTAGTATAACCTTGCTTAGATTTCACATAGAACTGAGCTTCTTGAAAAAGCAAGCTGAAACCTACAATATTTACTTCAACATATAAGTCTTTTTTCTTTCTTAATATTTCTCCCTTTCAGAATGTTCTTCACTGCATTTATTGCTTGCATGCACTTCACTCACTACATGATGTTCCTTACATTTTGGTCTGCATGTTTTCTGCTGTATGTTGGGTGGCTGTGTAATGTGCTCTTTTTATCACAGTCAGCCATGCATCTTTTTTTTTTTTTTTTTTTTGTAAGGTATGCATTTATATTGCAGTTCAATACATTTAAAGTATGTGTTGATTCCTAAGAACTACAAAGGAGATCTAATTTCAATGCTTATGGAATTCCTTTCCTTTACCAAATATAATATAGTCCAGAGAGTGGTCTATTTGATGCCATATGAGATTTATAATGTATGAGCAAACTGCCCCTAAATTCCTTGTGTTATTTTGATTATTGGTCATGTTTTTCTATGATTTTAATGTATTTCTTATTTGTTTAACTCTTTCATATTGTATTAATCCTACTTAGCCCATTCTCCCCTCTGGTGGTTCCTGCAGTAACACACTGATTTGCTTGCATTTTACTCATTGTGTGGTGTGACTCCTGCGGTTGCAGTGTTTATAATAATGCCTGTGGTGTGGGTGCTTACATCAACACATCTGAATTGTATATATTTCTGTTGCTTGGCTTTATTTATAATTTTGGTTTATAGCTCTGTGGAGCCGGTACAGGCACCCGCTATGAAGTCTGCTTCGCAATGATTTGGCCCTATTTTGGGTAAACCATTTTTTTGCGTTTTGCTTTTTATTTGTATATTTTTCTTTACTTGGTTTATGTCAAATCATACTGATAGCATACATACCTTATAATATTTATATTATTTATAATATTTATAATATTTGCTTTCTTTTTTTATTTAGACTGCTTGAGCTGCTTCTCCAAAAAAATGCTATTGTTAAATAATTTACGCTGACATTTCTTTGAATAAGATCTCACAGTTCATTTGACAGTGAACAAACATTTGTTATTAAATATGGCCAAACCCAAACCCCAAATGTGTTGCCCTCTCACTCTTGACACTGTTCTGGTGCCTATGATCATACACGGGGCAAAAATGCAGCACCTTTTTAATTCATATTTGTGAATTTCAATTTAACTCCTTATGCACTATAAAACTGTGCTGCTAATACTTGACATTTTTTATTTTTATTTAAGCAATATAATCCTTTTATAACATCAAATACTGTACGCTTAACATATATTCCTTCAATAGATGATTTTATCCAAAGCAATTTAAAAGGGAGACAGAATCCCATCCATATGTAGAGCTGAGCAATTGAGATTTAAGGGTCATACAGTGTCTCTCTGGTAGTCCTGGGATTTGAACTCGCAATCCTATCACAATCCTGATGTTATAGCTGTACATAGAAAAAAAAAGTCGCTCATCACCATCACTGAGACAGAATTTCCCTAGGACTAGAATTCAGTGTGAGCTATTGCATAATTAGAGCTCTGTAATGATGCTAAAGCTATGTATATTAACTTCACGTAAGGGAGCAAGGTCGTGTATTGGTAGGTTTTGTAAAGCATTGTACCAACATATTGTGATTATTATGTTGTGCTGCTTTTTGAAACCATTTTAAAACCCCAGAGCTAACAAGAACAGTCTGGTCCCATTTCAGATGCATGAACAAAAGTTGCTTCTAGCATCAGTTTATTGACTGGGCATGGATGCGATACGTTCTGGTTTGTATTCCTGGTGGCATATCTTGGCTGGAGCCAGACGATTCAGTGAGCTGTCATTTTCAGAAAGATAGATGCTATCCATGTGGCCAGAGATCAGAGGGCCTGTCTGATCTGTCTCCTTTAGACCAGGCACAAAATGCAAAGGTTGGTGGCTCATCATACACTCTCTCTATTAAACAGTGACCTCCACATTAGCATCAGCTTGAGAGGAGAAAGTGTAAAGGACAAAAATGGGGAATATTGGTTTATTTTCTTTGGCCACTGGAAAATGATTACTATCAAACTTAATTAGTCCCACATTTCTAGGATTTGAATTAGGACACAAGCTAACACATTACAGGAGATTTGGCAGTGGGTTACATCAGCCTTTGAACATTTGCCCATGGAAATAATGAAAAGGTTATCTTTGTTAGTGAGCAGGTCCATTTCTATTCTTCTATCAAATTCAGCTCATAATTTTCCAATCTTAATCACCTTTACTCAGTGTCTCTATAAACAGTAACGGAAACTCTTTCAACAAAAGTTAACCATCAGTAAAATACTTCAACTTCATATTTCATCAACATCTGTTTTTAAAGGACTTGTCTGTTGACCCACTTTTCAGTTTCTGCTCATATATCACCTTCACTGTCCCCAGTTTTACCTTTCACTTAGCTATTGTCGTATCTCTTTCTCCACACAGGCTCCATTTTAAGATATAAAATCCAATTTACACAATTTTCTACTAGATGCTCACTCAAGACAAGCTGCTTATCCAATGTTTACTTCTTCATTTTTACACTAGAGCTATAATCCTTACATAGCAAACTTTTATTTATTGTCTCATTCAAAAACCTTTTCATAAATATCCCACACATCATAAATATAGCTTATACTTCAACCCACATCCAGTTCCTCGGTAATGACACAGATTCGGTTCAGGATACAGCGAGACTTACTGTAACCTTTGAGAATAAATAAACTTCATATAAACAAGAATCATCTTCACATTGTGTGTTATGTGGGCAGCCATCTTGGATTGCTTGGAATCCTTTTTTTCCTTTGTACAACTTGATATCATTGTTAAAAAAAAAAAAAAAAAACACCCTAGGCTCCAATGGAATAGTACCTTACATTTGAATGTGGTGTGGATGATAATACACAGTAGATCCAACTTAAATCTGTAAATATGGACCACTATTGTTCAAAACAATTTACATAAAAATGATATTACACGTCTGAACAATATCATTTGAGTAGACAGAAAAATCCCCTGTGTTGAATTAACACCCTACAGTGTTTATATATGTCCAATTGAACACAAATGAAACCTGAAAGTGTTAAATTAACACTCTGGGTGTTTCAACACTGGGGATTTTGCTGTGTATGTAAAGAATTGGACATGTATTTACGAAAAAAGGTTTTGGGTGAGACACATATCCACTACTTGTTTGCCTCAAGGCTACGAAATGTCCTTGATGATTGATTAGTACAAAGTCTTGCTCTTTTACTAGACACCCTGCAACACTTTCATAGCAACAAAGTAATACTAGCTGATTTTCATGTGTTGCATTACAAATGGAGTGAGTCACCATTTAGCTAAGGCAGAGAAGTGGTAACTTACCATAGCCTTCCTAATGCTCATCTTTTATCTAGCACTTAGACACTGACTGCACATTAATCGAACATATCATCAATAATTTTCTTGCACAGATTATCACATCATTTGGTGTTTTTAGGGTGAAACTGCACTTTAATGTTTCAAGTATGTCATGAAGCCATCATAAGCTGATCATCTCTGCCCATGTGGGATGTGCTTCATGTGGGATTTCAAGGATTTAAAAAAAACAGTTCTGGTGTTATTGTACTTAGTTCCAATTTTATGTATTGGCCTTTTAATCCAAGTAACTGGCAGATTTTACTTATTTATTCAGATCCAGGCATTCAGCAGTGTAAGGCAGAGTGGGAACTGGAAAGAAAGGGCATAGGGAAAATCCTATAGTATGGCTCTTTTTTGATAAACAGCACTAACAAATGCAGAGCAGCAGCACTGAGTAGGGTTACCTCAGGTTACTCTCTTGCTCATCGTCTTCTCTAACGCCGTGTTTTCCTTTAACTGAGAATGACTGCTGACAAGCAGCATTATGTCTCTGATACAAAGCTCCAGAAATGTTTTCTCATTCCAAGTTTCCTTTGGAAATTAATATAACAGTATTTGGTGTTGAAAGCCCCCTAAAACCATCTGTAAACATTTAATTTGATTTGCCATGTAGCTTTGTTATTTTATATCTCTAATTTTATCACCTCAGATTCTTTTGTTGGCACATTTGCCATAACATTAGAGAACAAAGATCAGCGTGTCAGCTTGCACCATGTCTTATTATTAAACATCAGAATCATTGGCCCTTTTTGTTGAACTTATTACTTTATTTTACCGAGTCTGTCTGGACAAGCCATCAGGAATACCAATATGCCAAGAGAAAGAACAGATATTGATTATACAGTAAAGGAATTTTGGCTGTGTTGCACATGGTGTGGAGAGAATTTCAGGGTTTGTTTCCTGAGCTGTGTCCAAGGGCATCCTGGATTTCAGTCCCAGGGAGTATCCACAAGAGCACTGAAAGAGAGGCCAAGTTCTTTCACTCAATTCAACATGAAGAGCATTTTTTACATTTCGAACTTTCTTTCAGGGTCAGGTATAATCATCTCTAAAGCTGTTACCACCATTAAAATCAATTAACTGTCCTTTGCAAGAATATTCCATCTAGATTGTCAGATGGACAGTATATAGATTGCTGAAAGCTGAGAATTTTCCAGCTCTCAGACAGATGCTAGGCTGCCAGATGCCTGTTTTGAGAGAATAGCAGAACTGAGAAATGAAGATGTGACAGCCAACTTTGATTCCTCTGTATGATATAGCAGCGCTGATGTGTCATCCATCGCCAAAGGTTGGCACCAGCAGATGGGTTGCAGTTAAGCGTGTAAAAAGGATGTGTGAATAAGGCTATACTTGGGGACTCTGATAATTACATGATTCCGTCTTACAATCAGCACCGCCATCATTCCTGACTAGCTGCTATAATCCCAATCGAATGTGGAGAAAACAATTACATTGAAATGTTGCTATTTTTAAATCAAGCTTGCTTTGGAACTCTAGTTGTGAAATATGAACATTTTGGTCTCTCTGAGCTGGGGTTTTACTGTTTATCATGCAATGAACTGTTCATGCTCTGTTAGTCACTGATTTGAAGAAACCTGACTGAAGGTGGAAGCATTTACATGTGGCAACTTCTAGATCTCGGGTCTCTTTACTCATGGCAAAAGCCGCCTCGACAGAATTCTGTTTGCTTGTTATATTCATTGCACATCTTAAATTTTTCTAGACCTATACCAAAACATACCATCATATCACCGTTGTGTAATAAATGCAAAGTTTTTTGGAGTGCATTTGTTTGATATTTTCATCATCCAGAGAACTGGCTTGAAGTGAAGAAACAACAGAAAGCAAACCAATGCACAACCCAGCACCCGGAGTGTGCACAAGCACAAGCACAGTGTGCACATGCGCATCTGGAGCTAAGCACCTTGCTGAAAGCTCAGCTGGACACTTCCATTAGGGCAGTTGTGTCAAACCCACTAAGCCATAATGTTGCCCTAACCTCATCTGGTAGGGGATGAACAGAGGAGACTGGATAATGAACACTTATTATCCAGCTAGTCTGCTAAAGACTGGTTTTCCTTTGCTCTGTGTTGGGCTTCTTATTAATTGAGCACAGCTTGAAGCTTTTAACAATGCCACTGAGCTAACTGTATAAACATTGTATAAACATTTGCATTTCTAATTGTAATTTTATTAGGCGCAAATGCCTACTGTGACCATCTATCAGTAAGAATTCTGCCTCATTAATATCTCCAGAAAGATTTAGCTCTGCTCGGCCATACCGAAATCTGTTTCAAATCAAACATGATTAAACACTCAGCCTATTATAATCAAGCCTAAATTCCTTAAGCATTTCACTTGAATAGTCATCAAAGACTCAAGTGGAGAAAGACATTAGAAAAATAAACTTTGATCTTGAGTACGTGATTCCAAATTGATCATTTGCATCCATCATAGTGTGTCATATAATAAAGCTGAGAGTTGCAAACACATGATGATGGAAGTTAATTTCAGTGTCATTCTGTACCAAATGTGGCATGCAATAGGTTAGGGGTCATAAGCAGCATGTGAAAACACGAGCACGGACACTGGAGCAAAAATCGTGCACTCTCAGTATCATGAGAGGGGTTATATGAAGTTACAAGGAGGGATTAGAGCACTTCAAAGCAGCAGTGATTTGTAAGCTGTTTGAAGCAAAATCCTCTGTAAGAAAAGACGGCCAATGTGCAGAGCACAGACTGCAAGGAGGACACAAATGACCTGTGGGCTGTCAAGGAGGAGGTGGAAAAAAGCATTTCCTGCAGACCGGGAAGCATACGGCTGCCCAGGCCCTGATGAAACGGCCGGTCTTTGCCTCATGCTAAAGTGTAAATCAGGAACTAAAGCGAGCAGCCGGATGTGATGGATGCCCGGGCCATGCCCGTGTACTGACAGGAATCTCATCTGTCACTGTGCAGGAGTGAGGGAGTGTGACTTTCCCCGCAAGAGGGTCACATTCTGCCACGATAGACTGGCGCAGTCCACTGCAGATTTATTGCTTGTGCTGTGCTGTTCCTGCATTTATAAATATGTATAACTTGTTGATTTTGCTGGGCCGTTCTAATGAAACTGACAGGGAAACGTTGGTGTCTCAGGAAAGCGAGCATATAATGAATATACAGCTAATCTCTGTATCACAGGAGAAATCTCTCTACTTCTGCCACTATAAACATTGAGTTTCAGTGCAGCCCAGAGAGGTAGGAATGAGAATTCCAAAGAGAAGAGAACAGCAATAAATATTTTGGTGTGAGGAAATAAAATATTTATCTAGAGGGACTCAGGTGTGACAGCTTGCTTGAAGAAAATGTCTGATACAGAATTGCTAGCTTTATAATTTAAAGATCAAATTGTGATATTTACATTGTGACAGTTTTTAACGGCAAAAGAAGGTGTTCTTTTTTTTTTCTTTTTTTTTTAAATCATTCTAGGCCACCTAAAACACAACAGCAGTTTCTTATTATTTTTAGAGAGAATGATATTCATTTATTTATTTTATTTCAATTTTGATTAGCATCAACATTTTTTTTTATAGTCTTCAGTTTATAGATACACTCACCAGCCACTTTAATAGGAACACCTGCTCATTCATGCAATTATCCAATCAGCCAATCATGTAGCATTAATGCATAAAATCATGCAGATACAGGTCAACAGCTTCAGTTACTGTTCACATCGAACATCAGAATGGGGTAAAAGGTGATCTCAATAACTTGACCATGGCATGGGTGTTGACGCCAGATAGGCTGGTTTGAGTTTTTCAGAAACTGCTGATCTCCTGGAATTTTCACACGCAACAGTCTCTAGAGTTTACACAGAAGTGCAGAAAACAAAAAACATTCAGTGAGTGGTGGTTCTGTGGGCTGAAATATCTTGTTGAAGAGAGAGAACAGAGGAGAACGGCCAGACGGGTTCAAGCTAACAGCAAGGCTACAGTAACTCAAATATACACTCTTTACAACTGTGGTGAGCAGAAAAGCATCTGCCAGACAATAACAGAAATCTGAGGCTGCAGTGGGCACAGGCACAATGAAACCGGGCAGTTGAAGATTGGAAAAAGACCAGATAATATTTTTCCAATCTTCTGCCGATTGGCTGATTGGATTGTTGCATTAATGAGCAGGGGTACAGGTGTTCCTATTAAAGTGGCCAGTGAGTGTAACCTGTTAAAAAGGCCTTCTAGTACAATATGTGCACCTGCCTGAGATAACATGCAAAATTAAAACATTAATTTGGTTTTCACATCACAGGTTTGTGGATAAACAGCATGCAAAAGTATGCAAGACTGCAAATAGTATATTTATGTAATGAATAGTGAGTAAATGCAAGAAAAGCGAAAATAATTTGATATAATCAGAATCTATAAAATATTGTTTCCATTTTATCATTCTCTCGAAAAAAGAAGAAAGTTAAAAAAAAAAAAAGAACAAACACATAAACATAACTAAACAGAAAAAAGTATACTAAAAAAAAGTGAAAAATATGAGGAAATGAAATGTATTATTGTTATTATATTATCATATTTTCCTATGGACACCCTATCATCCTATTTTGTTGTTGTTGTCGTTGATGATGATGATGTTGATGTTGTCATGCCTATTTTTTGAAATAAAAAAAATAAATCTAAATTACGTAAAAAGGGCAAATTATTAACAGGCCATTGAAGAAACCACAGTTTGGGCATAACAACTGGAAACTATCTAGAAAATACCCAAGCCCCTTAAAAACATTAAAAACATAATTAGGCTTCCAAGGAATAATAAAAATGAAGAGAGAAATGAATCTGTCTGTTTTAACATTGTAATTAAATTGGCAGCTGTGCGTAAATCGGAACCAAGCAGTGGATTACTTGAAGTGGGCATATGTCCAGTGACCATGCAATGGGATTAAACTTCTCCCTCCTCTCCCTCTCTCTCTCTCTCTCTCTCTCTCTCTCTCTCTCTCTCTCTGGCACTGGCCAGACTGTGTGCTGGTGGCAGCCATTCAACAATAGCCACAGGAGGGAAAACTGTCCAGTCTCTGATGGCACGCTTTTTTATCCCAGAGAAGGAAGGTTGGAATAACAAACAGAGCTGTCTTTATGTACAAAGAACATGCTGACATTCACTTAGAACGCTCCCTAACCTAAACGGAATGGGTCATTACAGGAGGGTATAACTTTCTCTATATTTCACTAAATGAATAGAAATGCTGAGGAAATTAAAGTAAAAAATATATATATATATATATATTAACCAGACAACATCACTTTTTCTCCGTTCAGCACTAACAGACTGTGATAGTTTTGGGAGAAAAAAAAAAAGATTCAAGGAAAAATCCAGGGAACACCCAAATGATTAAATATTAGGTAATAGCTGGATAGAAGTACTCAGAGAAATTATTTTTCATTCAGATATATAGATGGTCCAAGTCATAAAACTAGTAAATGTTGTAGTGTACTTATATTTCATTCTCTAGTTCTCCACAAAATCTGGAAATTTTCTTTTCTACTCTTTTCTTTTCCTTTGTACAGGATTTTTTTCCACATGACTTCCATAAACCCAGAAAAGCTGTTTTTAAAATATATGCTGGTTGTGTAATTTCACGCAGCACGGTGAGGTGGTCTTGTGCATAGCTGTGTCAGTTCGCAGTGGGGTGGTTTAAAGTGCTGCACCAGTGGATTGATCAGGTTTGACTGCTCGGGTCAGAGGGGGATCTGGAGGGTAGTTGAGTTCAGCCTTGTTGGACAATAAACGCAGCATGACCCAAACACAGTGTGCACTAATACCCACATACATGCTCTGTCACCATTTCTCAAAAACCAGAATGTTATTAAGATTTATTTACATTAACAACTGTTATATAAACGAATTAACTGCACTGAGATCGTAGTTGTAAGTGCAGCATTATTGTCTATTTATTTTCCTTTAATTTTAGTCAATTCTACTAGTTCAGCTAACCTGCTATTTTAGTTTCACTCAGCATTTAGTTTTTGACATGCCTTTAACACCAACACACCAATGTTTTCACGTCAAACAAGCTATATACTGTAGAACACTGAACACTGGTACTATAAAACATACAAAAAAACTGTAGAGATGAATTCGATGCTAGCAGTTTCCCATTCAAAACTGTCAAATGTTCTGTTGTAAAGGCAAGGTTGTGGGTGGTGGTGAGGATCAGCTGGAGAGATTAATGACTTTTACGCTCTCTGAACTCACCCTGACCCTACTGACACAAAACCCAGTGGACCTGATTAGGCTTTATGGAGGTAACACATCTACACATCTGATGCTATTATCCTATAGACATATGTGTATAGGAGAAGTCTGACCAATGGTCATTTTCAAGAGGTTAGATGAAAGATATTAAAAAATGACAACACTAGTGCAATCTCTACAATTATAATTTAAAAAAAAACAGATCACATATAAACAGGGAACGTATTTTAAATGATTAAGAGTAACCTTAAATAAAAATTGATTATATTAACAATAAAATGTAATGAATAAAAGAACGAGTAATAGCTTATGGGATAGAACAGAATAGAATAATAAAAATCTCCTAACATCATCCTCTAGTAATACTACTACTACTACTACTACTACTACTACTACTAATAATAATAATAATAATAATAATTGTATAGATAAGTATCATCCTATTTTGTTGTTGTTGCTGCTGCTGATGATGATAATGATGATGTTGTCATCATGCTTTTTCTTTTTAAATAAAGAAAATTATGCAAATGATGATAAGCATATGTATGGATGCATTTTAATATTGCTACTGAAGAAAACATTTCTTATAAGCAATTTAAAGTAAATGCATATATATATATATATATAAAACATCACTTAAATTATTCCTTTTATTTTTTAACCACCTGGCAACTATAATCAATACCAAGTCCAATGGTCTTGCTAGAACATAATCGTGCTTTAGGTGTATTTATTTATGAAGCCATTTATCTGATTGGGAAAAATAAACAATGTTTTTACAAATATTTTTTCTATGTTTATAATTTACAATAGTATCCCATTTCCACTTCTATATCAAATATATTGTTTATAATATTAGACATGGATTTTTATGGTTTTATGTATTATATGCAGTAGGCCCTATAAATTACTTAGCTGGTTTGGAGATTTTTTTCATTTACTTGGAATATATATATATATATATATATATATATGTGTGTGTGTGTGTATATATATATATATATATATATATATATATATATATATATATATATATATATATATATATATATATATATTATATTATATTATATTATATATATAAAATAACATGATTTCATCACACTAAAAACTCTTCTCATGTCTTAATGTCTTAAGCACAAACTACATGTGCTAAATATGTATTTTTGTGCTGCTATTAAAGCTTAAACTAAAGGCCCACTCTCACAGGAGTAGAAATATATGTAAGTCTTGAGGCTTAAATCCGTCCTAGTAATGTATTCTTTTCCTGTAGTTCAAGAAGATTAGCTTTTCTATGAATGTCTATCAGATATATTGCTTGATTGCATTTTATGCTCAGCGGCATCATGAGATTAGGCAAAGCAAAGGAAAGACCCCACACCCATCTGCACTTCTGGCCTTTACTGCTGTAACGAAGGTCTATCTCACTGACCAGTAGCACAGCTGTAGGCTGCTAGGCTAGCTCAGACCTGCTGTGATTAAGATGTGATTGTGATTACTTACAGCGTGGGTGATGAAGTCAGTGTCCTGATAGACAGCAGAGCCGAAGGCTGCAGGAGTCCAACCCATACTGTCAGGTGCAGCACGGTGCACAGCCCTGCCTCTATCTGCCTGGGTCCCCGGGGTGCTATGTGCCATCCCTTCGCACCCAATGATATGAAACTAATGTCTCTCAACTGACACATGCATCTTTATGTTAGACAGCAGTCCTTCCTCCCTGGTGTGCTGCTGAATGTGGGATTTAGTGGTTTTAGCCTACAGGGAGCATATCGCAGTAGCAGCTCATCAGAATTTCATCATAGCAGTCGATTACTGCGTGTCTTTCCACACACACTTAATCAACAGAAATGATGGATTTGTTCTCAGTGTTAATTTGAAATATTTCATAATATTTTTAACAATACTTAATCATCATTAATAATACTATACTCTTCTAAAATGTTATCAAACACTTAAAGAAATGTCTATATTGTATATTGGATCTTGAAATGCATTGTGCTGGTGCAAAAATAAATTACAAAACAACATATCCTGACATGTGCTAGGTGAAAGCATTAGCAGCAGAACAATCAGTGTACACCAGGTTTGTTATTGGCCTCCAGCTGCAAATCTTTATGGGAAATATTGATTGGCATATTGTTTCCATCACAATATGAAGGAAAATCACTGTGGGACACATCTCAATCATGGATCTTAAATGTCATTCATGTGACTATAAATCTTATTAACAGTGGCAGCTTAGGCCTGTTAGCTCTGAACATGCTGCACACTTCAACATTCTCACCTCAATCTGTCAGGATCAGATTGAAGTCAGGCCCATGCAAATCTACATGCACTGTGTGCTGTAATAAAACCATATGGCGTGTGTGCAGGAACACAGAGAAGAGGGCATGCAGTGCAGACGTGAGGAGCATTTCCACTGGACTGCCTTTCCTGCTCAGGCTACAGTTTCAGTATGAACGGCTGCCTCCCAAACTGATTTTCTCTGTGCGTGTTTCTGCACTCCAGTAAGATGAAATGTAAAACACGGCTCTAACTGTTGTCGCTGTGCCCGTGAGTGGATGAGGGGATTTGGGGAGGAAATTGTGGCCTGACCTATATTTACACAGTGGGAAGGAATTTAAATGACAGTGCAGAAAAGACTCAGTGGAAGAGGTAACGCTAAACGCCAGAGCAGCAGTGCTAAAAGACAACATCTTGTTTCTATCAGGAGAATTAAAATTGCCTAAATGTAATAGAGTTAACTATGAAAATTATAAAACTATGAAACTATGAAAATTCATTCAGAATTAGAAGATTATCTTGATTATTTAGAAATACATTTAGAGAGCTATATTTGTCCTCATATATACATGGCATGGGAAATAATAATAATAATAATAATAATAATAATAATAATAATAATAATAATAATAATAATAATAGCAATAATGTTTCTACTATAGTCATTATTATTAATTATTATTATTATTATTATTAAATAATAATTATTAAACAGCCTTGCAGTTTTGAATATTTAAAAATACTGGGGGTTCTAATGACTTAGAATAACAATTCTTATTATTATTATTCTTATTCTTCTAATTATTATTATTATTATTATTATTATTATTATTATTATTATTATTATTATTATTATATCTAAACTTTATTTATTACACTTTTACACGTATTTTTAAATTTTTTTTGCATCCAAAAGCACTGAGATGTGATGATCCACTGATGCTTGATGTTTGTCTAGCATGCAGCATTCCCAGATGTGGGACAGCAGAAGCTTGCATGATGAGGACAAAGCAAGACAGCACGACATAAAATCCCTTACTACCCAGCCTTTAAAAATGCAGGAGCCACACGCACGCAATTGAGGTAGATGTATAAATTATGGACTGAAAAATGTCTGCCTTCAAATGATTGGACAGATCCTCCAAAATAGGCAGGAAACATTTACTGCCTGCATTGCCTCTAGTGGGAAACAGTGGAATGACTATTCCTGTTATAGTAATCTCCATAAAATATTTTCTCCATTAAAATATTATATATATATATATATATATATATATATATATATATATATATATATATATATATATATATATATATATATATATATAATATACAGTACTGCACAAAAGGCTTAGGTACATGCAAAGAAATGCTTTAGAGCAAAGATGCCTTCAGAAATTAATGAAATTGAAATTGAATGTTTCTACATTTAAAAAATACTATAAAGAGCAGTAAACAGTAATAAATGAAACGAAGTCAATATGTGGTGCGATGGTACTTGCTTCTTATTTTTGCAGCAAAACCCAGCAGCCGTTATTATATTTTTTGTCTGAAAAGTCTCTCTTATTTAATGTGCTGCTTTCTTTACTGACATGCAGTCATTTTTCTGTAACATTTAATTTTGTGCATTAAATAACATTTTGTGCTGGAAAACTAATGTTTGGAAATGTTTTTTTACTGACTTTTTTTTTTACTGATAATGTAGAACACTTCATATAACAAAGTTTGTACAAAAATTAGGGTGATTAACAGACTTTTGCACAGTACTGCATGTATACATACCTGAAAGAAAATATTTTATAACCAAAATTGAACAACAAAGCCTGTGTATTTATGATAAGCTACGGGATTGTGTTGGTATATTTGTGACAGCCTGCAGCATTATAAGTGCACAGCTTGGACTGTCACATAAAGGGCAGTGGAAAAGCATCCTATATAAGCAGTGAATTATGTAACCCAGCCTGGAGAGTGGCTCAGTTTCAGCAATGCATCTATTTTAAAGCAGCAGTATATACAACAGAGACGTCAAAAATAGCGGTTGTTTTGGTAACAGTTTATTTGGATAGTCCACTTTATTTATTTACTGTATAAACCTATAGACTCTCATGACCCAGCCTACCAACTGATTCTTAGCTTGTTTAATGTTTATATATTTATCAATCAGCAATGTCATAAATGTATGAACAGTCCACATGAACTGGATTTAAAATTGTGATAGGACTAGGGATGAACTGATAGTCCATAGATGACCTACTAAACATGGAGACCAATAAAATGCACTATCCAAATAAAGTTAAACCAAAAGGGAAATGATCATACTCTATAAAGTGTGTATAGATTATCTATTAAGCATCAACCCTCATAAACTGTTAAGTTGTTTAGAATTATTTCATACAGGTTATCGACAGTCTATAGAAGGTTTGTTCACTGTTCCACTGCATCCAAATAAAGTTTAACTGTTCTTTTTCCCTTTCGATTTTATTTGTATTTTCCTTGCCAGAGGCGATGCTGGCAGGGAAAAAACTCTCTGAGACGATATGAGGAAGAAACCTTGAGAGGAACCAGACAAAAGGGAACCCCTCATCATCAGGGTGACACCAGATTGTAAATAATTTCCCTTCTATAACTGTATACTATATAGTCAAAAAGTGCAACTGTATAACCAGCAACTTTTGAGCTTATAAGCAACTTTTGAATATGCCCATCAGAGTTAATTCTGAATTCATTACAGTTTTAACATGAAGACTATTTTGTTGAAGTTATCATCTGTTCAATGATGGAGACTTGAGTGCACAACTGTTCGTAGCTATTGCAGTCCTAAGGCTATCATAGCAATTGCGGTTCTAAGCCATCGTAGCAAATCTGTTCGTAGCAATTGCAGACTGAAGCCATCTTTATAATCACATTGATCTTTAGTCTGTGGGGCTATCGTGTGTAGCAGCAGTGAGTGGTTTTCAGGTGACGAGAACTCCAATCATAAATAAGGCATCAGGATGGATCAGGCAGGGCCGGAGAGCATAACGGGTCAGGATCACTGGTATCTCTGGAGTAGAGAGAGAAAGAGAGAGAGTGAGAGAGAGAAACACAGTTTATCAGGTATGCTCATTGTCACTGTGTGCAGAATGCAAGCAGGGACTCTGGCAAGACATGTGTGACAGCATAACTAAAAGGCAGAGCCAGAAGGTAACACAGACATAAGCGCATCCTGGGACAAAAAAGCAGCCAGCCACTCCACCATCAACAAACCTGAGTGAACGTGCGACAGTGGGGGGAAGACAGCATCCAAACATCCCAGTTCACCAAAACACTCTATGCCTGTAAGCCCTCCAGATCTGAGACTTTACCTAAGAACTAGGAACAAAAGCTTAACTAAACAAATTATTTTTCTGCCTAGACTTAAACACTGAGATCGTGTCTGAGTCCTGAACACTGATTGGAGGACTGTTCCATAACTGTGGGCTTTGTAACAGAAAGCTCTTCCCCCTGCTGTAGCCTTCAGTATTCCAGGTACCAACAAATAGCCTGCACCTTTTGATTTAAGTAGGCGTGGTGGCCTCAGGTACTGCGGCTCCAGACCATTCAGTGCTTTATAGGCCACTAGTAGTATTTTATTTATATTTTTTATTTCATTTATAATTTATGTGAAATTTGATTGGCAGCCAATGCAATGTGGATAAGATAGGAGTGATATGGTCATATCTTCTGGTTCTAGTAGAGACTCTAGCTGCTGAATTCTGGACTAACTGGAGCTTGTTTATGCACCCAATGGAACATGCAGACAGCAAGGTATTACAGTAACCCAACCTAGTGGTAGCAAATGCATGAACTCTGCATTGTGTAGTGACATTATATTTCTTATCTTAGCAATATGTCTGTTATAAAAGAAGGCTATAATAGTAATATTATTTACATGAGCTTCAAATGAAAGACTGGAGTCAATAATCACACCAAGGTCTTTTACTGCTGCACATGATGAAACAAAAAGGCCATCCAGAGTTACGATGCAATCAGAAAGCTTACTTCTAACTGCCTGTGGTCCGAGTACAAGTACTTCTGTCTTGTCAGAATTAAGTAGAAGGAAGTTAATAAGTCTAATGTCCTTTACACATTCCTCAACTTTATTAAGCTGACGTCTTTCATCTGGCTTTGCTGAAACATACAACTGTGTATCATCAGCATAACAGTGGAAGCTACTACCATGATTATGAACAATTTTCCTCAGAGGCAGCATATATAAAGAAAAAAAGCAGTTGAAAACAGAACTTTGTAGAACACCAAACTTTACCTTAGTATGCATAGACAAGTCACCATTTACATCTACAAACTAATAACGATCAGTCAAATAAGACCTGAGCCAGGAGAGGATCGTTGCCTTAATTCCAACAACATTTTCTAGTTTATCAAGGAGAATAGTATTGTCAGTGAAGTAAAAAAAAAAAAAAACTGCACTAAGGTCAAGCAACACAAGCAAGGAGACACAACCCTGATCTGAGGCCAGTAGTTGATCATTTACCACGTTAAACAGCGTTGTCTCAGTGCTATGATGAGGCCTAAATCCTGACTGATAGATTTCATGAATGTTTTACCTATGTAGGTATGAGCATAACTGCTGTGCTACAACCTTTTCTAGGATCTTGGAGATAAAGGAATTGTAGTGTGCAGACTTCTACAGTCTTCACCTAGAACTACTGCATTGTGTATTTTAAACATTTCTATACATTACCACCAGTTGAAACCTGCAGCTATTCCTCTTCACAGGTGAAACAATATATCATGATGGTATAAGGTGCACTATTTTAAGATGTTTGGGATTCTGCATGAATCCTACATCAGTGCAGCATCAACTGTCAGAATCCAATTCAAATCTATAAGAATACACATTTGGGAATTTAAAATATAACTATTTAAAACTAAATTAAACTATCTAAATACTATCTAAGTAATTTGACTTGCAAGCCAGGGGAGTGAATTTTGAAAGGAGTGAGAGGAATGAATTTTGTGTGTGCATGTGTGTGTGTGTGTGTGTGTGTGTGTGTGTGTGTGTGTGTGTGTGTGTGTGTGTGAGAGAGAGAGAGAGAGAGAGAGAGAGAGAGAGAGAGAGAGAGAGAGAGAGACAGGTTACTAGTCAGTAACCAAAATGGGCTTTACTAGTCAGTTGATTTTAAAAGGAGATGTTTGCATGTGTCAACTTTTCATGTATTCATTTCTGAATATCGATCCTAACAAACCTGGAAGTAACACACTAACACATTTTAAATACATCAGTTTATTATGATAACTTTTGTAAAGTGAATCAGGTGATGGAGCCAAACTGCACCCTTTTGATTAATTATTTTGATTAATCTAGTCCTATTAATAATCCTAGCTATTTCTAACCTACCAAACATTATCAGATGCTAAAAGAATTAAAGATTATATTCAATAGGTTCAGAAAATGTGAAATTTATGCACTTTGACAGTGCAAAAAATTGACAGTGTAAAGTAAACTCCTAAATAGGTAAGTGTATTCCGTCAGAGTTTCATTTGGTTCTGGCACAAGCAAGAGTGCAGTTATACTGAATATTGACATGGCCATTATTCAGTATAACCACATACTTGCTCATCTTGTGATATTGCTTTTATACACAATTGTATAAACAAGAAATTAATATTCAGTAACTGATATTTTGTTCACAATATGGCCAAATGTTTTGTTTTCATTTATTCATTTCTGAATACATGAAATAGATCCTGAACAAACTACACTCACTTTATAACCCGTCACCTAGCTGGCTAGCTAGCTCACACTGATTTGTGCATTCCCGTTAAAGGTGCTTCTGGTGAAATTGGCTTCCCTTCTTCCTTTTCATCTTCACCTGAAAAGCAGAGTGATACACATAGTGAAAGGTCCCAGTGCTGTTAAACATTAGACATAAGCATTCTTGAAACGCCACTCGAACAATCACGTTAGTGAACCAGAACTAACTGTTTTATAAATAGTGCACAATCACTATTGCTACACAAATGCACATGATTGGCTTTGTGGGATTGGCTTTTTTGTACATCAGATTCAATATTTCTCTGTGAAATTGCTAACAAAATCACAAAGCTATAAGACAATATGTGTGGCCTTGACTGGTGTGGAGTATGTTACATCATGCGCAATCATGTATAACTATAGCATCTGCTGTGTGTTCTCCCTGGGTATCAGACCATGGTTCTGCAGTAGTGAGCAGTGCAGAGAGAAATGTTGAAAGCACAGACACCAGGTAGATTTCCTTCCTAAAACGATAACTACTACAACTCATGACAACCAAAAAAAATCATTTATGTATGGAGCCATGTACAGCATCGTATATCTAGACTAGAACTAGTCTTGATTAAGTGTACTAAAAGCCCTTTATGCATAGTCTAAACCAATGCAGTAGTTGATGTCATTTCTATCACTTACTTAATGTTGATGCTTGTGCAGGTGTTGAAATAACTACTGGACATTCTTGTGCTTCAGTTTCAGTTGTCGTTTGTCGTTCCATTGTATTGTGTATGGGCATGGCATGTTAGCTGGGCAACAGAGAAGGCATAAATGGGTTAAAGTCTGCTTGGCTGCTCTTTTCCGTCTACTTCACACTCACCAGGAGAAAGGATGCCAGAGGAAGCTTCCATTTCCTTCAACTAAGTGAGAGCTGGGGAGGCATGCAGTACTGCCAAGCATAGCTAATCCAAAAAGACAGTTCCTTCTTATTATAGAACTATTGCAGATAGTAAAATCTAAATCAAACTGCACACTGAAAGCCACTGGAGACGTTCTTCCTGGTTAATTTTTAAAGTTACAGAAGCACTTGACACTGAGGTGGGTCAAATATCATTAGTTTGCCTGCAAATACTTATGTAGTGGGGCAGTGTTTTTTGCATAGTCAAATCTGTGTAAAAGATGCCTCTAGGTGCACAGCAGTGCAAAGGCAACTAATGACAGCGTTCCAATTCCCACTTCCCCTAGTGTTATATTTGGCCATAAGTGGTCATGCCTGATTTATTTCGATTAGTTTCCACAGTGGAGGTGCTATGACAATTTGATGGTTTGGCTGCCTGGAACCAGCACCAATCATGAAAATACCACAACGTCAAAACAGATGGAAATACATCTCATGATCACTGGAATCCCTGAGCTAGGAGAACAGAGTATGCCAAACAGCTTTCACAGGCTGAGAGACAGAGGGAAAAAAGAGTGGCAGGCTGCATTTTTTTGACTGACTTCTCTATTCATTTCTCCATCTCCTGCACCCTGTCCTCTTTGATGTGCATCTTTTTGTCCAACTCTGTATATAAATCACTCCGTCACTGGTCCTCATGCAAAAACTCCATCACTTTAATTCACTTTACTTTAAACATCAAACCTTGCTCTTGCTGGCCAATATTGCTCAGTAAGTAAGGCTTAAAGAAGAAACCTTGAATGGACTACAGCCTCTTCTGCCTTCCCAAACCATGGAGCTGTAAAAAGCACCCTACAGTTTAACAGAACATGACGAGTAAGGAATAAAACATATTGGGGCATGCTGTTATAGGGAAAACAACGGGGAGGTGTGATGTAGTACCACTACAAAGTTGATTATTTTCCAACTGCCAACAATTACATTTTGAATTTATTAAAGAATAACATGTTGTAAACTTCATCTGTTTATACAACATTTTAATGTTATTGAACATCCACAAAACAGGAAAGTGCATCCTCCATCCTGAAGACATTCCTGTGTGGGAAAACTTAAAGTTACAATTTTACCTCTATCTGTTACAAAGGGCTGCTAATGGAGACTTGTTCCAAAAATGCTAAATAAATGCCTCTTTACAGAAAGCTTCACCATATCAAATATTACACGTGTTTTTAACTGATTTATGTGAAGTATTCACCATGTGTAAGTTATTTCGTATTACACGTATAAGTTGTAACATATTAGAACAAGTGCATGAATGTAAACCTTGCAGCTGGAACTACCGTCCAAGCCGTGCCAATACCTTTGGCTTCTAAAAGTATGCAACAGTATGGTTATAATGTTGAATGATATTGCATTTTTAAACATCAGGGACAAGGTAAGGTACTTGCCTGATTTTATTTGAGATGAGAAAAAAAGTTTTGGAGAGTTGTGTTTATGTGTGTGTTCCACCATAAATAAGTGAAAATTGAAAGTTTTCCCATCACTAGCCTTTTGAGGTGCACAAGACAGATATTTCTCACTAAGAGGAACATGAATAAGTTTAGATGCGGCAGACGGTATCTCACTGCAGGGTGTATACTGCATACTCTCACACTCTCTGACAGTGATAATGAGTGTTGTTGCCAAGTGTGACTGCCATTTGAGATGTGAACCTTAATGTGTGTCCTTGCCTCTACCCACCCAAAGCTAACATACTTCCATTTGGAAGGAAGAGGAAGAGACCCCTCCACATTGCATGACAGTGTAATTGACATACTCATGTGGCAGAGGAGCTCAGCTTTTGAGTGCCTGAGCTGCATGAGATGGAGAAAGGTACTGGTTAATTATAACACTATGACATTTTGGCATATTCAATAAATCATACCACATGTGAGGGAGACAATAGCAGATGATGCAGCTACAGGCTGTAATGATTAAATGATGGCAGACGAAGAGAAAAGACAAGTGCCTCATTACACAAAATGGCCAACTGCTAGATAATTGCACATCAAAGATAAAAATACACCTATGAAGAATGTGAATGCATGCCACCCATAGTACTGTCAGTCAACATAATTTTCAGCTCAGAGTAGACAAGACTAATTTAGCCCTAAATCATAAAGTAAGTACTGTATACCTATTTCCTACTTTTTTTACCATTTAGATTTGTCCATTTTGAGTCATTTTCAGATATGAAATCCCCTTAATATTTGGATAAAGAAAGAAAATTATCAGGGCTGCATGTTTGGGATCTTGTAAAGATCTTGTAAAAATGATGAATGAATCAACACATTGATGTAAGCGTATCACCTGCAAAAAGCTGAAAGCTGAACGGGGGCCCAAGATCCTTAAAATCACCCTGTTTCCTCCAATATATGTCCCAGCTTCAAGATCACAGCATTGCTTTAATGTGTCATGAGCTGTTTACAGTCCCCAATCACAAGCAGTCTGAGAAGTGAATTATCCAACTGCAGATTCAGACCTTGATATCTTACAGGTCCTGCACTCCAGGATGTCGTTTAACAGACATTAACAGAGCTCAGCCACATGCAAGTCACATTAACTATCTGATTCTACTATATCTTCTGCTAAGCTCTAATATCAGCATTGATACAGCATGGAGGAAATTCCAACATGCAATAACACTGCTGATAGGTGGTTTAAAGGAATTAATTGAGGGTAAATCAAGGCATTATGTGGATTGTGAGCCAGAGCTAAATCCTGTACACTGAGAAGGTCACACAGGAAAAAAACGCATTTCTGTGGTGACGCATGGCATTTCCAAAAGAGCACTTAAAAGTAGTTTCACTTCCCTAAACAGATTAATCTAGGACCACAGGGAAGCACAAGATTCAGCTTTACCTTGCCTAAACAACATGGTCGCCACTGAGGTCTCATTTAATTTAACTTAACTCCACTTAAACTGGTGACAGGCTGCGCCTTATCTGATTACTCTCATGCGCTTGAATAATCAGAAAGACACAAGGTAGATGTGATACGAATAACCAAATAAATAAACACCGTTATGCCTGGAAGGTGTAAGGTAGGCTTTTGGTTTATTTCACTCTCTTTTGGGTAAGAGAGGGAGAGAAGAATGTGTACATACAGAGGAATGTGAAAGGGATTAGACCAATTTTATTTTCATAGTGAGGGTTTGCTAATGTTTTCATATCCTACATGAAAAAAGATTTTTACCAGCAATGATATGGCTCAGAATTAAGGGATTATTAATTACATAGGCAAATTAGAAGGATCCCAGAATGTGACCTTTCTTTGGATAAGGCCAGAGAAAAAAAATGGTCTTAATCTCTCCAGATAAATGTCAAGGATATCTATCACCTCAATTAACCACAAAGAGAACGCTGTCAGCGTCTAATTCTTCTCGTGATAAGAGCCTGGCACCAAGAGCTTCCCACCTCTTTCTCTGTCTCTGTTTCAAAACAACATTGTGGAAGGCAATACAGCTAATGCAGTGCTCTCAAGGATACTCTTCACACCTCGCCATTACAGAGTAGCATATTTAATAATAAAGCACAGCTATGTCAGCTCTCTCTCTCTCTCTCTCTCTCTGTAAATATGTATGTCAGAAATTAACACTCTAGAAAGCATAGTACAATACAACACACCTTGTGTACCAACAGGCCAGAGTCCTGCCACATTTCATATGCTCTTATACTGAATCCAGAATATTCATCAATCAGAAAATCACTTCCTGCATGTAATAGACAGTACTGTGCAAAAGGCACATGCAAAGAAATGCTGTAGAGCAAAGATGCCTTCAAAAATAATGAAATTAAATGTTTATATATTTAAAAAAACTACTATAAAGAGCAGGGAACAGTAATAAATGAAACAAAGTCAATAATTGTTGTGATGACCCTTTGCTTTAAAAAAAAAATTAGTAGACTCAGGTACAATCTGTGCAGTTTTATAAGGAAATTAACTGGTAATTTTATTGAATATCTTGCAGAACCACTGTTCTTCTGGTGCTTTCTTTCTTTTCTGTAACATTTAATTTTGTGCTGGATAACTAATGTTTAAAATTACAATCTGTAACAAAGTTTGTACTAAAAAAACAGCGTGCCTAAGACTTTTGCGTGGTACTATATTCTAGCCATGCAGACACAAAGAGTAAAGCTTATTGAGTCAGATTACAGCTAATTACCTTTGCCTTTAGGTCTACCAAAATCCGCGAGTGGGGGTATATTTCAATGTACAAAAATAAATGTGTAACGCTTAAGAGGTTAGAATAGATAATCATCACTACTTTTCTGTGACTGACTATTAAATCTACAGTAGCTCATTTTAATGCCCCCTTTCTAATGAAATGGCTTAAATGTCAGGCGTATTATTTTAGTGAGTTTGTTAAAGTCTCCATTTACCCACAAGAGATTTCTCGAGTGGTGTGGTGAACATGTGTACCACATACACGCCTTTTCCCTTCATTTAAGTAAACACATATGACGGTAAGTGGCCATGATTGGAACCAATGTCACCATGTGTGGTCGTCTGTCTAGACTAAGCTGTGTGCCACTTACACATTCGGTCTAAGAGCAAGAGGCATCTACATTTATTCTTAGTAATTCAGTAACGTTAACTCATGGCACTCAACTCATCAGTAATACTATATACTAAATTTTCACAATTAAATTAATTTTGGCTCAGGATACTGTTCAAAAATCTTTTTATATTTTTGATATAGATTTAGTGTTACATGTCTATTTTATGCCTACTGAATTAGTGTGGCAGTAGAAAAAAAAAGATTTCAAAACATTACATTCAAAAAATTTAATGTTATGAGAAATTTTTGTCTGAAACAACCGACCAGCCAGTGTCCTTAGAAAACTGCATGAGAGTATGCAGTTTTAAATGTAAAGGCAAATAATGATTTGGTGTAATGTTTATTGGTTGTTTGATACTTAAAGACTTTTCATTTAATTATTTCTGGAGGCTTATTTGCTTTAGAAATTCGCTAGAATTTCTAGGGTTTTTTTTTGCACAGTACTGTATTATACTGAGTGTATGCCAGTAGATCAATATGCAAAATATTTACATTTCAAATCACTATCATTTGTAACATTAGACATGTTTAACTTTAGGCTCTTGGTACTGAAATATTACAGCCTTTAATGGCCCTCCTCCCCTAAAAAAAATCTATGCTGTGCTTCAAATTGTACATTATTAGAAGATGTAGTGCTTCTGGACACCATCACAGATCTGTCAAATTCCAGAAAAACACAGCAAAATCAAAAGCAGTTCAAGGTTCTGTTTGAAAAGCACAAGATCTACTGCCTAGAACTACTACCGTCATGGGTAAATATAGAAGGGATAAATCTCACTTTCATGCAGAAATCTTTTAAAACATAGTGTGTTCATTTGTTACGTGTCCAAATAAAAACTAAAAAAAAAAAAGGGAACGTGAGAGTTTACTGAATTAGAGGACAAAAAAAAGAGAAATTATGCTTTACAGAAAATTTTTTGGTGGGATGATTCTTGTTATAATGCTTCTTGTATCAGAGAAGTGGTCCATAGTATTGACCTGCAGGCGAGTTTGATTTACAATGAGTCCTTAAATAGTTCTGACACAAACTGTCTCTCTCATGCAGCAAAGATCTACATGTTGGAGACAGACAGAGAGAAAATAAAGGAAAAATGTCAACTAATGTACCTAATGATGTTTCTACACTCTTAGAAAAAGGGTTCTTGAAGTGTTCTTAAAGGGATCATTGGACTATTAAGTGGACTTAGCTTATTTGGGACCTTGAATGAAATCTGTTGGGACATAATTTATCTTTATGTGAAGCCTGTGTACCATGTCCTCCTTATTCCTATTCAAACTAAAAGCACCCCAATGAGACAGCTTCTACTGAGTGTCTCTGACAAAAGTCTGAAGCAAATCCTGACCTCACATTCTCTAACACACTTTACTTTCCTTAACAGCACTTGGAAATCATCAAGCTTGACAGCGCTTTCATTTAATGAACCTGTTGCTAACTTAAATGCCATCAATAGTTCTAAAATGCAGTGACTTTATAAAATGCCAATCAGTGCCTTTGGAGTCTTGATTCAGCATCAAGCATAAAGCTGATATTTTGATTATACTCGCACCATTAATGTCTTTAGATTTATGGGCCTTCTGAGAGCAGATGACTTTATTTCACGGAGAGATTTAAAGCAACTATAAATAATGTGTCTAGTGAGCCAGGATCACAAACGTTATACAAGATCTACTCCACTACATCATGCTTGTGGAGGATTTATACTCCTTTTGACCATTTTAGTTTTGAGTTATCTGCGATGTATAATAAAATAACAGTAAGATACATGCTATTCCTAGAATTTCTCTTCTTCTGTCAGTAGTTCATTAATTGTTAGAAGGTGCAGTAATGTTACAGCAGCATCCAAAGAAACCCAACACCCATGCGAAACTGTATGATTGATAGACATCATTTTAGACAGTTTGCTGTAATTACGCAAGTTCACAAAGTTACTTAAACACCCCGAACTGCTCAAACTGGGGAGAGGGAGAAAAATGAAGATAAATGACCTCCATCTGAAGTAAAATGTCATGTGAGGAGGTGGCCAATTAAAGTAATAGTGAAGGTCACAGTGTAATTCACATTAATACATAACCCACATGGATGGATTGTTTGTTTTTATATATTCTGATGTACTCTAATCTGTGCCATACAGTTGCTTGCGGCTTACTATGCAATCAATAATATTTGTACTATATGATAATATATAGTTTTAAACACTAGTGAAATTATTGTATATGCACAAATTTCACAATGTGATTAAATAACTAAAGACAATGAGTCCCTGTTTTTACATATTAGGTTTAAAAAGGTACTTTTCCTACAAAACACTCATTCTATACCAGTTTTTATGTAAGGGCATTAAGACATTTTTGTTTAAGCACTTACAAAAGTACAACATGGAGTTTTGTTTTGTTTTTTTCAGGACACTTTTTGCCATTTTAAAGTTTTTCTGCACTCATGTTGCATACCTCAAACATTGATCACAGGTGGAATTTTGACAAAAATGACTGAAGTGAATAATTTCTTCCCAAAAGATCACACACATCCATATGTATAATAAATTACCTACACATTTTTCACATTATAGTAGTCTGACTTGTCCTGAATCAGGTGGTACCAATTTTCGTTTTAACCCCTTGTAGTTTTTGTGTCAAAAAAAATTTGTTGTCCTTTTTTTGGTCCCAAAGGTCTACTTTCTTTAATGAAACAAGTGTGAAATTCACTGAAAATTGGCCCTTTTAATGAAAACTAAAAATATGAAAACTGAAGCAATTTGACTGATTTCTGTGTTTAAAGCTTTGGACTCAGTTGGGCCCCAAGAACAGCTGTAGTGAAGGAAAATTCAAAACTTCCACCTTGGGCGTGAATGGGTTAATGTAGAATATAGCTGTCAGAATATTGCAACACACATCATAAATACAAAACTGCTAGTCTTACAAACACAGAACATTTATTATTTTTGAAAAAAATCATTCAATTTGTGTTGCACTTTGTTCCTAAATACATCAAATTAATTCGACATCATCTTAGTTTAAGCCTAGGATAAGAACCCTTCATCTGGTTTCCTTCTTTTGTGTCTAGTCAGCAGAATATGAGAAAAGTTTCCCCAAAGTGTTTTTTGCTGCTGAGTATAAGAAGAAAATCTCTTTAGACTTCCCTCCAGTTTGTTCTGACCTGTAGGTGCCATAGTTACAACAACGCAGCTTATCTGCTGATGGTGCAGTCTGGGAAGCAAAGACCCATCTTCCCAGCAAGACAACCTGAAATGAGCCTAAAAGCCAGAGAGTTTAAGTTCTTAAAGAACTATGTGAGATTTGTACGTGTCCAAAAACTGCAGAATTGCACTAGGTTATGTAATGGGGGAGAAAAAAAGCATTACTACTCAAGTTTTACTTTAAAGAAGCTACGCATACACACAATACGGTTCTTCAGTGGGTCCTTAGTATAGCAAAGAGTTTCTATCTTTCGTAAAAAGTTTGGAACCTTTAAAGGCTTCCCCCAGAAGGACAACCAAAGAACCCTTGGAATTATGAAGTTTACATGATCTTGTAAAATGGACTTTAAAATACGATCATATATGAAAGGTTCTATGCAGTAAAAAGGTACACTGTTAGCAATAAAAGGGTAAAGCTAGTACTCTAAAGCTAGTACTTCTTTGGTTCATTCCTCAAGGGGAGCCTTTAATGTTCCATGTAGAACCTAGCACTAAGAAATACCCCTTTTAACAGTGCAGAACTTGAGCTTCAATAGTTTTATGAAATGTATTTACGTTTAAAAAGCAGGTTTGGCAGAGGTATAGTGACAATAACATGTTTGTTTAAACCTTTCACTGTTTGACGTCTTTGAAACAGCAAAGATTCTCAAAGATTCAAGAATAAAATGTTCACCTTGTTTCCTTCCACATTCTTCTGAACAAAGGCACTGCTTAATTATTTACACTTATGGTGTCATCTCAGGAATGACTTTGCATTCCACTGTTTGAACAAAACTGCTGTGTCCACGAAATCAAGCCATGAACAAAACTGCTTACTATGTGGGCTACTTGAAATTAAACTAGATACAGAACTATTCACCTTTTAATTTTTTTAACCAGAAGTCATGAACCATTGTGTGCATATGAGGAAAAGAGGAGATGTGCATATGAGAAAGTAGAGAAAATGTCCTGTTATGTTTGTGTCTGTTGAGTGTCTTCTTAAAACAATATGCTGACACATCTATCTCATTTGTGTCTGTTGTGTGTGCTGCCAGACAGCCCACATGATAACATATTGACAGATAGAGTAGTGGACAGAATTTCTTTCCATTTCTTTTCTGAGACTGAAAATTCAATTTGCAGAAGCACTAAAAGTAGTTAAAAAAGGCGATTCCTGGGATAGATTAGGATAAATATATTCCTGGATGTCAGCAGCAGTCTGTATCTGGCCCAGTGGAGACATGCAGCGAGCAGCTGGAGCTACACAAGCTGAGCCCAGTACCCATTGATTTCCTCTCTGCTCTTTCAAATTATTAAAGGCTGCCGGCAGCAGACTGCTCTTTACCAACACACAAACAACCAGCAGGAGTCCTCAGGGAGACAACTCACACTTCAGCATGGGATATTTGATCAATTAATATGACCTTCACCCAGTTCCTGGATCCTATTCAGAACGAAGCCTTCATCCCCAGGCAGGATGAGAGGCCACTCTCCACCTGAGGGAACACTGCACTGAAACAATTTGAGCTTACTGCTGGGGTGACTTTGTGAAAGAGACACCATGTATCTGTTTCAAGAGCCATTGGGTAAGTCAGGGGCTAATGAAAATCTTCTCCAAATTGTCTCCAAAGGAGGAAGTACTTCAGACAGTTAGGCAATGCACATATCAGCAGGAAAAGTCTGATATGAATTCCATTCCTCTGTAAAAGAAGCAGTAATTGGATTAGGCCTTTGATAGAAAGTCAAGCTTCAGGGGCTGGGAGTGTTTCCTTCAGCGGAAACCGAAAAAGGCACTGACCCCTGAAGTGTCACCCTCATGAGGCCAGTAGCGTTAAGAATCATTCCTTCATACTCACATTGCCAGCATGCCTCCATATTTAAGACGGTATAGAGTCTGAGCAAGTGGCACAGTATGCTCTTAAAGGCTCGAGTGGGGAGAAATATAAAAAATGAATAAAAACATGCAGACTTCATGATATATAGCATGGGTGAACAAATCATAAATTTATTAGCTAGTCCATTTATTAGCAAGCTCCAATGTACTGCCCAATCCCACAGTTTGATTGCCCGGAAACCAAATTAACTACACTAAAAACTCTAACATAATATAATTTTTTGTGCAATTCAAATTCATCATATGTAAAATATTATTTGAGTCTTTGAGTCATATTATTATTTAAATAGGGAAAGAACGAATTTCTAATATATATATATATATATATATATGTGTGTGTGTGTGTGTGTGTGTGTGTGTGTGTATGTATAATGAATGTAATATTGCAGTGAGATATTTGATCATTTGATTCGCTAAAATATTGAATTCCACCAAGATTGATAAATAATATAGACACCTTGGTAAACATTGTCACATTTTAATGAAATTTTAGGGGAAGCTGGGTTTCCCGTGTAGCCTTAAAGCAATCGCCTGTAGTGCACGCTCATTAATCTGCCTAGTTCTACCATCAGATTGTCCCTCGGTCAGTGTGTGTAGTGCAGCAGGCTTCAGAACTAGTAGCACTTTGTAGCATCAAGATGTGCCGCTAAGTACATTAAATTATACTGTGAAGCCAATTACATTTAAACATATGAAAGCTTTTTTTAAAAGTCAATAAGGTGTAGCTTTTTTTCTTTTTATGGTTGTTAAAACTACTTGTTATTAGTATTTATTAGGCTGTGTTCACCAAATTTGCATTAAAGTCCCTAGTGTTTGCTTAAACATTTCTCTGACACTGAAACACAATAGTTACAAAGGCAGCCGTTCCAAAATCAGAATAAAATCTTTTATTCACCAGGCACGCGTTATGTACATGTATTAAAACATGCAAAAATCTGTATATCGTAGTTCACTGACTACAAAAGTATTACACCGTGCACTGGGACTTACTATTGTCTCATTGCCTGTCCCAGTAGTCATTGTACTGTCTTGTGCTGTCTGCACATGTTTGCACTTGTGCACTTTATGTATAAATTATGTAGCCCCTTGTAGTTCTGTGTTGTTCTGTGTTTGTCGTATGCAGCACCTTGGACCTGGAGAAACGTTGTTTCATTTCACTGTGCACCTGTATATGGTTGAAGTGACAATAAACTCCACTTGAAAGTTGAAAACTTGAAACATTAACCATGACATATGGCAACTATAAAGCACTTACGGACAGCACATATAACCGCTTGGTAGTGTGATTGATCATACACTTGATAGATGTATTATAAGGTGCTGTTTCTTGGGATGCCAATACAAATTAGAGGCATCATAGCAGATTCTGGCTGAGTGAGAACAGCAGTTTTGGGTAGGCACAGAGCACAAACAATTCTATGGTCGCTGCTGCTTTTAGCCACTAATGGCCTCCAAATGTCTGTGCACTTATGTCATGGGAGGCTCGAGGGAAATTGAAATTAATGAGTGTAATCAGTGGCAAACAGCAAAAGAGGCAAGGGCAATTAATATAAACAGGCTACCAGTGAGCTGCAGATGAGTATTAAGATGCAGAGTGACCACACAGCGCAGCAGATGTCCTGCAGGAGAGAGTGGACGCCAGCCGAGACCAAAAGCAACCTGACAGTCTGCTGGCACACTCTGATAAAATGATCATTTTCCTATCAGCAGCCATGTTAAAGCCTCATTAGCATCCTCTGCTTGCTTCCCGTCCACACACTAACAAACCTAAGAGGGATCACACCTGTTCGTTTTTTATTAAATGAGCTAAAGTACAAACAGTGAGTTGATATTAACAATGAGACATAATTTATTACTTCATGTTTAAGAGTCTTGGTTTATCTCATTTTAGATGTACTTTTTATGTTTTAAAATAACTTCAGGTCCCAGAAAGACCCTATACAAATGAAAAAAAATGAAAATACTATCTTTCTTTTAGGTTTATTCCATATTTTAATTTATCGAAAATCAGTCATTTGTTTCCTCTTGAATGTGAATGTAGCAGCATCTCCCACAGTCTTGTGAAATAAAAATGCACAGGTAAGAATAACATTTGCCTTACAAGTCAAGACTTTGACCATCAAGGCAGTCTTTCAATCAGAAACCTTTAAATGGACTTTAACTAATTCAGATTTCATGTCTTCACATACCAGGCAGTTCAATATTTGGTAATGAATTCCTAGTTTGTATGCAGGACTTCTGCACACAGAGACGCAGACAATATCTTAATTCAAACCTACAACAGTGTCCCAATGAACATTACACATTTTATTACAGGACAGATGATAAATGTTGCCATTTTTCAGGTCCTTTCACACGCAAAGTTACAGAGTCTGCTATAATAAAAATTTCCTTTCAGCAGCACAACTCTTTTCACACTAATAAACTACATTTAATTCTATTAAAAAATCTAAGTTTAGCTGACGAAATAGCTAAGGCTGACAGGTTCAGTGACTTGCAGATCTTAAATCTGTGCTTGTGCTTTGCTCAAGACATGGTCAAAGCAAAAATATCTGACGCTTTAAATTTTTCTTGTCATCATAAATTCACTAAGAAATAATTTAATAGTCAGTTGCTTGAGTGCACAGAGTCTGATGACTTCCAAACAATTGCTTTAAAAGCTTTTGCCTTGGACTGTGATTAATGTGTAAATTCCTGCTATTAATAAAGCTGCTGCACCACCTTGTGGCGATTATTTGAATTGCATATTGATGCAGATTAAGACATGTAGACAGTGGAGATGTTAATGTGGCCTCTTCTACAACCACTGTGAATATACACCGATCAGCCATAACATTAAAACCACTGACAGGTGAAGTGAATAACAGTAGCACCTGTCAAGGGGTGGGATATACTAGGCAGCGAGTGAACATTCAGTTCTCGCTGTTGATGTGTTGGAAGCAGGATAAATGGGCAAGCATAAGGATCTGAGCGACTTTGACTTTGACTGAGACGACTGGGTCAGAGCATCTCCAAAATGGCAGGTCTTGTGGGGTGCTCATTAATGCACATAGGCAGCAAAGGCTAGCCTGTCTGGTCTGATCCCACAGAAGAGCTACTGTAGCACAAAATGCTGAAAAAGTTCATGCTGGCTATGATAGAAAGGTGTCAGAACACACAGTGCCTCACAGCTTGCTGTGTATGGGGCTCGTAGCTGCAGACCGGTCAGAGTGCTGACCCCTGTCCACCACCAAAAACACCTACAATGGAAACGTGAGCATCAGAACTGGATCATGGAGCAATGCAAGAAGGTGGCCTGGTCTGATGAATTACGTTTTCTTTTACATCATCAGGACAGCCAGGTGCATGTGCGTAGCCTACCTGGGGAAGAGATAGCACCAGGATGCACTATGGGAAGAAGGCAAGCCGGAGGAGGCAGTGTGATGCTCTGGGAAACCTTGGGTCCTGGTGGATTAATGTGGATTTTACTTTGACACATACCACCTATCCAACTGAGCATCTGTGGGGTGTGCTGGACAAATAAGTCCGATCCATAGAGGGCCCTCCTCGCAACTTACAAGACTTAAAGGATCTGCTGCTAACGTCTTGGTGCCAGATACCACAGCACACCTTCAGAGGTCTTGTGGAGTCCATGCCTCGACGGGTCAGAGCTGTTTTGGCAGCACGAGGGGGACCTACACAATATTAGGCAGATGGTTTTAAAGTTATGGCTGATCTGTGTATCTTGATCATAAAAAAATGATGGAAAGCATTTGCCATTGCTCTATCAGACACAAATCCTCTATACTGGCACTGCCAGTGTTATTTATGGGACAATCTGTACTATTCATTTAGAAAGCTTAAGAAAAATCTTTAGAACTACACTAGATTCTAATCATCTTTACAATCCTTTCACAATAACGTTTCATTATTTTGTATTTGGTATTCATCCTTTAGTTGGTGGTGTAAAGTTTTTTGACCACAAAAACTAAAAAATTGAAAGCCAATTAGAACTTTCACATCAGGTCAGCACCCTGAAACATATTTCAAAGCTTCTGCTGTCAGGGGGCTAACATAATCTTTATGAGAAACACACATCACCATTAAAGAAACCCCAAAGTCACAGTGATCCGCAGACGCCAGTGAACTGTATTTTTGAAAGTGTACGTCATAACTGGCCAAACCACTTATTAAAATAGGGTAGGCCAAGTGCCATAAAGACTAAAGGCAGGCAGCTTGTTATTTTTCTTTCTGTGAGGTGAACAGGAAAAGATCAATGGCTGTGGTGGACTCTTATGCCACAACTATGGCACTTGCAGGCATTAAAGACTGCTCAAGAGAAGAACTTGCAGAACTCTCTGCCTTTGAAGCCAGTGCCAAGAATAATTTCCCAAATGTCACATTTCCCAACAAAACCACTCAGCACTGAAGTTCCCGACACTCCCTCTCATCAGCACAAGCACACGCGTTTCAGCACGGTGGGGGAGAGCTACTTTATCTATTCCTTAAGAGGTCAACGAGTCTGAGAAGTTTCTAGTCCCCAAAAACCCAGTTAAAAACAATAAATAAGTTTTGTTCCTTATATTACAAGGTGAGCAAATTGTTCCAGAAATAAAGTTATTGCATAAAACAGTTGTTAAGATTTGGCCCACAAAGTAACATGTCACAATTTTCATCTGTGGCTCAAATAATTGGCAATAAATCAAGTAATATTGTATTCATCTTATATCATTAAAAGAATAAATAGTCCAAAAAGATTATTGTTTTGAATGATTTTGTCTAAATATGTCTTAAAGTAAGTAAAACTCTATGTAGGCACTTTAAAAAGTCAGCAGTATACTTTATTCCCAGCTAATGAGCACTATACGAGTGCACCTGCTGCTAGTTTTTGTACTTTTTCCTACATCCGTATTTATTATAGGTGCCTCAGTGTGAAAGTCCTTGGCCATTGCTGACAAAATCTCTATTTTTTTTCAACTATGTGGTACAGAACAGCATATTTGAAGATGCTGATTATATATATATATATATAGATCATGTTTTTTGTTTCCCCTGGGCTACTTATTCACACAGGTAAACTCTAAATAATGACGTGACTCCTGGTAGAAACGGCTTGCACCAGAGCTTATTTAGGGGTTTCACGGCATCAGGGATGAAAACCTATCCAATCGCAAGTTTTATGTTTTTACTTTGTAAATAATTTTTCAATCTAAATTGATTTTTCCTCCCACTTCGAAATGATGGCTATATCGTGTTGTCTCATGACATATAATCCCAGATAAGTCCATTTTAGTTCCATGTTGTAAAACTACAAAATGCTGAAAAGTTGAGTCAAAAGTTGAGTAAAATCACACCATTTCTTCTATATACATAGCCTGAAAAAATCCCAAATACAAATGACTTCTTTCTTTGATAGCTGTGTGTTATTTTACCACTGGGTGTGTGTTAACCAGGCTCAACACAACCAAGACTACTAAAGTTACTGGACATCTACTGCTTTGCACAGTTTATTTCCAGCATATTGGCCTCAGCACTCTCCTCTGAGTAGGTTGGGATGGTGGCAGAATAAACAGCTGTATTTGTTTGTGGCATCTCCACAGATCAAATGAAATCAATAAAGTTCTGCATAATCTTTTTACACATTTAATTAATAAATCCCTCCTACACATCCAATGTGCATACTTTCATCAGATTATATTTGATTAATTACATGCGATAGGATGTGCCAGATTTTATTTAAAAGGTTCTCATTGATCATTTGGGTGTATAATATTTCATTATATCATAATAATTATGGTTATTATACAAATGCTTACATGCAACAGAGTGCAAATATTTGCATCCCCTGTCATCTGTGGCTGAAATAAGGATGAAAAATTTGCCTGCAAAAAATTTCAAAAAGTCAAAAAGGGAATGTGGATGTATCCTACAATAAGAGACATAAGGACAAATCAACAGGAAAAATGTCCTATGCTATGCAAACTATATGAGCTGCTCATCTCAGTACACTTATACCAAATACTTTAAAATGATCACCCTTGAACTGATTAATTTTTAACAGTTACATTCAGCATTAACACGCTGTAGCAAAAGCATGGTGATATGTATGTAAAAAAAATATGTATGGCAAGATGTCAACACTTCATACCTTGTTTGAGGTGACTAAAGGTTGAAATTTTCCTTGCCTGTTAGCTAGCTTCCTCCAAATGTTTTTTTTTTTTTGAAGTGACATGTGGCCAAGTATGGTGACCCATACTCGGAATTTGTGCCCTGCATTTAACCCATGCAAGTGCACACACACACACACAGTTGAACCGCACACACACCCGGAGCAGTGGGCAGCCTTTTTTTTTTGCTGCGGCGCCCGGGGAGCAGTTGGGGGTTCGGTGTCTCACCTCAGTCGTGGTATTGAGGGTGGAAGAGAGCGCTGGTCATTCACCCCCCCACCTACAATCCCTGCTGGACCTCAGACTCGAACATCTACACTCTCAGAATAAAGCATTCATCAAGGGTTCTCATAGCCCTCCTTCCTCCTCTCCTGTCTTATTCTCCTACTTGAGCAAGGCGTCTTGAAGGTGTACGTTAGACTAACTGGTGTAGACTAACTGGTGTAGACTAACCAACTTTCTGATGCTATACTCCTGCTTTTCTGAAGTTCTACAGGTGTACAAGATGGTCAGAATGCCAGTACAAAAAATGTGGTTTGTCAGAGTGCTAGTGTGCGTATTGCAGTCTTCTGATATCTGTATTGCAACAATGATGAATAAATGGAATATTGTACATGCACCACTCCACATGTAATATTCTACTATACTACAGCTATCACATTCAGAATTCAGCTTGCATTTTATACACCATGCGTATACATTTTGCTCTTCTCTCTGTATCTCTAACTATTCGTTTTGACAAAGCTTCAACAGAACAGGAGTATGGTCTACAAAAACACTGATTAAAGCTCTAAGGAGCATCTGCATAATAAATACAATTTGCATTATACATTATAATATGCACTCACTGAGCACTTTATTAGGAACAGCTGTACACCTATTCATTCATGCAATTATCTAATCAGCCAGTTGTCTGGCAGCAGTGCAATGCATAAAATCATGGAGATACAGGCCACTTCAGGTAATGTTCATATCAACCATCAGAATGGGGAAAGAATGTGACCTCAGTGATTTTTACTGTGGCATGATTGTTGGTGCCAGAAGGGCTGGTTTGAGTATTTCTGTAACTGCTGATCTCCTGGGATTTTCACCCACAACAGTCTCTATAGTTTACTCAGAATGGTGCAATAAAGAAAAAGCATCCAGTGGGGGCAGTTCTGCAGAAAGAAATGCCTTATTGATGAGAGGTCAACATTAAATGGCCAGACTGGTTCCAGCTGACAGAAAAGTGCTGTACTGTAACTCAGATAACCACTCTGTGCAACTACGTGAGCCGAAAAGCATCTCAGAAAACACTACGCATCAAACTGTGAGGTGGATGGGATACAATAGCAGAAGACCACATCAGGTTCCACTCCTGTCAGCCAAGAAAAAGAATCTGAGGCTATCATGGGCACAGACTCACACAAACTGGACAGTTGAAGACTGGCAGAAGACCAGGTGTTTTTTTTTTTTTAAATCTTCAGCTGTCCAATATGGGTGAGCCTCTGCTCATGATTCAGATCTTCTCTTCTTGGCTGACAAGAGTGGGACCTGATGTGGTCTTGTGCTGCTGTAGGCCATCCACCTCAAGGTTCAATATTGTGTGCATGCTGAGATGCTTTTTCTGCTCACCACGGTCGTAAAGAGTGAGCATATGAGTTACTATATCCTTCCTGGCACCTTGAACCAGTCTGGCCATTTTCCTCTGACCTCTCATCAACAAGGTGTTTCAGCCTGCAGACCCTCCATTCACTCAATGTTTTTTGTTTTTCACACCATTCAGTGTAAACTCTAGAGACTGTTGTGTGAAAATCTCAGGAGATCAGCAGGAGCCAGATCTCCAACATCCATGCCACGATCAAAGTCACTGAAATCACGTTTTTTCTTCATTCTGATGTCTGATGTGAATATTACTGTAACTGAAGCTCTTGACCTGTATCTGCATGATTTTTTGCATTGCACATACCGCATGATTGGCTGATTAGATAACTGCATGAATGTGCAGGTGTTCCTAATAAAGTGGAGGTGAGTGTATAGTATATTATAAAAGTCTCTGTTTTGCATAAGGCAAATTAGAACATTTTAAATGTGAGCATATCTAGTTAGTTTCGCTTCTTTCAAAAATAATAGGTTTTGACAATGTTTAACACATTTTATCTTTTTATTGCCTCAGAATGAAATACAAAGGCCTGACAAATTTTAATGAAGTGATTTAGTCTTTAAATAGACTGGAGGGGGGGAATGCTGATACTGATTCAGTAATTCTCATTTAAATGTCAAGCTCTGACAAGTAATCTAAAGCAAATCTGTTTACCACCATCAAGGGCATTTTAAACATTTACAGGCTGTATAGTATAGGCTGTAACTGGTAATGAATGACAATTTGCATAGCTCCTTCAACCTTACGCCTGTCTTAATAAATGTTTAAAGAAAAACAGAATTCATAAAAGGGCATATTGTATATAACCAGAGAAAATAAAAAGAATTACCAATGTTAAAATAATATATACAGTGTATCATGTATTATTTAAAGTGCTTTTTGTTTAGTGTAAAAATGTCCCCACAAACAGTTCTACTAAGTGAACAGCTGAACCAGTTCTTCTGAATCATAGCTCACTGCCGGCAGTGTCACTTTACCAATCTGTCCCTTTATTTTCAAATGCACAAATTTGATCTTCCAGCGGTTTTCTTCCAGAGGTGCGCGGATCAGACCGAACACTTGCTCGAAAACTCCAAGGCAATTTCTCTCCCGATGGATGGTGCCAGCGACGGCCACCAGCACCAACCCATGAGGTGAAGATACACACTTCAGCCCTGTTTGCTCCAGGTTAGGGCAGAAGAGTAACCTCTCCTCCCAGACGAGGGCAAAAAGCCGCTGGCTCACCAGTTCAGCGCCAAGGAACTCCTCTTTCTGCTGAACCTGGGCATGAGAGAGAAGCAGCAGCTTGACGTCACTCCAGAAGTGCTGTGGACCCCAGTCCTGTACCGGCTGTGCAGCCTGTGGGTTCTGAGAGTTCAAAAGCTGGAAGAACCACTCGCAAAACTGCCTCCCCAAAGCTGACAGCTCTCCCACACCATCTCCATTCTGCTCTGTACAACGTGCACTGGGCACAATTACAGCGTTCTGTGATTTGGAAACACAGGATACAAAAAAAAAAGAAAGAAAACAAAAACAAACAAACATGATAAGCCTATATTCAACAGTACACAGTCAGATAGGCTCTTATGTGAGTTAGGGTTAATAATTTGTGTACCTCGCTGTCAGATGACCATAATTCAAGGGTCTTTTTTACCAGCTGATGTTTCTCACTGCTTGGAGCTACAGCAACACTTTCTGTAGCGAGGTATTTAAATATAATATCCCGATGAACCTTTTTCCTTTTGAGAAGCTCTTCGGCACTCTGAGAGTAAGCTATGATAGCTTCAACTGCCTCTGTTAACACAGGACAGAATGCCTATATTAATAATAACTGTAAAAACTGTCACATCTGGTTAGCTCTGCTAATTTCCTTACTCTTACTAAACACTTCCGGATGGCTAGCTAGCTGCAGAGTTAGCCATCAGGCTAGCTGAAGAGTCAGTTATGTTAGCAGGTTTTTCAGTCTTACCTCTGGAATTCGCTACGGGGATTAACCGGTTAGTCACTGTATCATTCAGTGCCAACAAGTCCTCCTCTGACAGCAGTTTCAGCAGTTTTCTACAGCCATCTAACTCCTTTTTCGACATCGCAGACATTTTCGCAGTGGCTATGTTCGAGACTAGCCTGGAACAGCATCTCTCATCATCGCCCCCTAGCGGACAACTACATACACAGCGCGCTTCATAATAAAAGCTCTGCAAGCGGTAGCTTCAGTTGCACCTCTCATTAACATCATCTCAGCGTCTGCTACACTGTGTTTATTCATTCATTCATCTTCAGTTAGATTTACCCTGATCATAGTAATCTGGGACATATCCTGGGAACTGGGAACACACACACACACATCCTTTTAATGGTATCCAAGAGTCCACTTTTCTACATTCAGTTAGAAATTCAGGATATATTCAGTAATTAAGTGTTATTCTTGTCCATGGTAATAGCTCATACTCATTGAATAGTGAATGATTAGTTTGAAAACAAAGTTTATTTTTTAATGGAATATTTGATAATGAATGCTATATATAATTGTTCTCTTGTCATCTAATATAAAGCGTGAAATCTGGGATCATGACAGATGAAGGTCCTGATCAAAGGTCCATCAGGTCCATTGACTCATACCATACAGAACCACGCCTACTCCATCATAAAACAAGGAGGGGATTTAAACCTGGATTCTTCTGTGTTTAATAATTGGTTATACAAATTTGTGTGTGTGTGTGTTGACTGACAAGTGAATCATCACATATAAAGCACATAGTGACCCAGCCTACTATACTATAATTCCATAGTAACATTTTCATTTTCCACTGAGCAGACCTCCGTGCACAAACAAAGGTGTCTGGTACTGAGAATACTGAAATATTGATGTGTTTGAGGCTGTAGGCTTATTCTGTCACATCAAATAAAATATGTTAACTTTTTCTGTGGAATGTTAGCAGACTGAGCTTTGATTTGTGGTATCAAAATTTTAAGGCTGATGCCAAATGATGGAGACAGTGTAGGCCGGAACCGAAACACTAAAATTAATTAACACCATGCCCACCATTCAGATGTTTGACTACAAGCTGTGCTCTGTATATAGGTATATAATTATATATAATATATATAGTCATTGAACAGTGATTTCAGGGTTGGTCACCATCTCTGTGCATGTATAGGCCTACATCTTAGAAATAAAACCACAATCCATTTTAGACTGAGATTTTGGTCATTGAAGACTGGCTGAAAATTATACAGTGAAATTCATGATCAGCTGGTTTTTCCACCGTGATTGTACATGGATCCTATCTAACAGAAGCACATGTTTCAGTGAACTGAAGTCTGATGCTAATTATATTTTCTTGTTTATTTCTTATTGTGTCTAATACCCCTGCTGATACACCCATTATAAAGTACACATAGTCAAGAGCAGTTTTAGCACAATCCCATACCAATTATATATATTGCTGGTCTGCAGTCTGCAGTGTTTTGCTTCTCAGCCGACAGTTAAGACCAATAGGGACACCATGTGTTTGTTGTGTCATTCAGTTCAGAAATACTGCATGTGTTGTAATGTGAAGTTTTAGTTCCCACACTCCTCCACATTTCCTGATCTCTTCATCCCTCTGTTAAACTTCAGAACATTTTATATATATATATATATACATACATATACACACAGTACTGTACTGTGCAAAAGTCTTAAACACCCTATATTTTTTAGTACAAACTTTGTTATAGATTTTTATTTTATGACTTCTACATTATCGAGTCAGTGCAAAAAAATGTTAGATTTCCAAACATTAGCCTTCCAGCACAAAATTAAATGTTCATGTAAAAGGACCACAAGAAGGCTGCTGGGTTTTGCTGCAAAAATAAGAAGCAAGTGTAACAAAGTCTCCAGAAGAACTGTGGCTGGTTCTGCAAGATGCTCAGTAAAATTTAACAGTTAATTTCCTTATAAAACTGCACAAATTGTACCTGAAACTACTTTTTTTTTTTTTTTTAAAGCAACGGGTCATCACATCAAATATGAACTTTATTTCATTTATTACTGTCTACTGCTCTTTATAGTATTTTCATGTTTTTTGTTTATGTATTTTTTTTTTTATTTCCATAAAACATCAGCTGGAAAAGTGTGATCTCTAACAGTCATTATATACTTCTCCTATAGACGTAAGAATGTCTGGACTACATAGCCTGTGAAAACGAGGTTGAGTTGAAGTTTCATCGTAATTCTTGCCATGAATACGCATGAGGAAGATGTTCACTGTTTAGGTTAGTGATCGTGCAGACTTGCCACTACTTGGTGTGATGAGAGCAGGTCTGCTTGCTGTCTCGGGCCGCTCTGTAACAGATCTGTAATGTCTGGGAGAGGGCGCGCGAGGGCGAGGTTGCAGGCGGTGTGCAACACCTCACAGCGCGCCAGGCTTTGGGATGAAACATGGCCAGTTTATACTAGTGGTAGTGATTCATCACTTTCAACACACGAACACAAGTCTAATTCATCACCACATTTAGAAATATAATGTAGATAATATACACCCCCCTCCACCCCCACTCCCACTTTAACCCACATGCACGGTTTTATACCTGTTATATTGTTTAATAAAAGCAGTCTGTTTCATGGCTCCAAAATAACATTGATGTGTAATAATAGCAGCCCAACTGAGACCGGATTTCTGTAATTTTGTAAATAACAAATCGGTCAACAACTGTGGGGGAAAAAGATACAGCTAAAGAAGGCAACTTTGCCAAAGCTTGCGAGTTGTTTGAATTGATCAGGTCACTCGATTCATCTGAAAAAGAGTCATTTAAAAGCAGTAAAGGAGTCGTTTCTGAATGAGCCTTCGGTACAGTGAGTGGGGGCGGTTTAGGGCTCCAGAGCCACTCCTGCTGTGTTCATTCACACACACACAGGACACATCACAGTGTCTTTACCAGGAGCGAGCAGAGCTGCTAGACTGGAGACTGACGCGTCCCGGCTCTGAAAGGGACAAAACAACACCGACAACAACGGAGAAGCACCGAGGAAGCTCCATTTCACCTTTAGAAAGACGGCTGGATGCTACATTTCCCTCCAGCAGTGGATTAAAAGGAATTTCATTCTGAACACGAGGTAAGTTTCATTCTCACTCACAGTCAGGGTATCATTTTCACACCAGCCAGAAGTTGTCCTGATTGTGGGACCAAACTTTTACGTTCAAACTTTATGCTCAAGATCCTGAAACGCAGATTTATACCATAAAATCTCTGTGGGGAGGAAACTCCAAGTCTGAAATGCTCCCAAAGGTTTAAAAACTCAAGAAAGTGCATGGCGTCTGATTGATTTTTTTTTTTTTTTTTTTTTAAAATCATTTCAGATAGGGTTCAGCTGAGGAGGACATTTGTGAGGGGAAAACGTGTACTAAGTTTGCGTTACATTTTGCTTATGTCGGGTTTTGTGTGTGTGTGTGTGTGTGTGTGTGTGTGTGTGTGTGTGTGTGTGTGTGTGTGTGTGTGTGTCGAAGACAAAGGAACTGCTACAACTCAAGTGTTCCCTCTCAAGTGTTACCACTCTGGTCACTCAGTCTACTTAATGGTCAGAACAGAAGTTTTATTTATTCTGTTTATTTTTTGACTGCAGGATTATTTATTTACTGGGTGAAGCATCCGATTTAGTCTGTTTTTTTTTTTTAAATGACTGAGGATTAAAATGAATATGTGATCTTAAAGCACACCCACACCAGCTGTTATACTGTTCACACTTCAGACATTGGTGGCTTTTTTTTTTTTTAAAAACCTGAAAACACCTAGTCTTAATTTTCTGAGTTAGATTTCTTACTAAATGAAAATTGAATTACATGAAAACTACATGTCTGTAAGTAGTTTTGTTCATCCATTTGATTATCCTGTTCCTATAGAGCAAAGCTGTTTAGTTGCCATGCACCCAGTATTGTTGTTTGCTATCATTAAATCCACACTCCTTGTTACTGGTTAGTGATATCTGTGTTTTTGAGAATACTTGAAGCCAGTGTTTGTGTTTATTTCTCTCAGACACATCCGTATTCTGATCTTCAGTGTTTTGCTCTCCCCCCTAGCCTTGTTGTTTGGTAACACACAGTGTTTAATTTGCTTTGGGTAGGTCATGTAGTGTTATTGTGCATAATTTGCCTGCAGAACTCAACACCTACTCTAGTGCACTTCTCAGGTAAAGTGGACAATAGATCAGAGGTGATGAAGCCTGTAGGGATTATTATAACCCACACGCTATCTGGTGTAGTAGTGTTCATGTAAGGGAAGCTGCGTTCTGTGTGACTGAGGGTCAACACAGGTGTTGACATGAATTGTACTGCATGAGGAAAAATTACACAACTTTTTTGCTGTTTGTGTAGACCCTGGCTAAATGAATAGTTAAGTGTTATATCAAGGTATTAGTGATGGTCTGATTAAAAAGTTGGAAACAGTCACTTATTGTTTGAGCAAAATCATTACAAATATAAATCACTATTTATTTTTTTATTTTTTTTTAAATACTGTTTTTATCATATCGACGGCATGTAACATACCTTTAAAATAAATGTTGGTCGGTTGCACTTGCTTGACTTGCAGGATGGCTTTCCACTGCACGCAGGTACAAGTCGACTCATGCCTCAAAACCAGTGTTAATGGAGATTTACTAGTAGACGCTGTTTTAGAGGTTGCGGCAGGTTGTGCTCAGCCCTGTTTTCCAGAGAGCGTCATGGGGTGTTAGCTCTGCAGGGGGGCAGATTTGTCACTAATTGGCAAACACGTGGCTAGCTAAGGGTTGCTGCAAATTTGGGCCCAGTGCCAGGCAGAAGGAGTGTGGCAGTCTGGGAAAACCTCTCGGTTGTCACCGTGAATGAATTCCCGTACACAGCCAAAAACAAGAGAGATTGGGTTCTGGCCTAAGTTTTTCTTATTATAACATAATACCCCCAAGAACCCCCAACTGCTCCCCGGGCGCCGCAGCAAAAAAAGGCTGCCCACTGCTCCGGGTGTGTGTTCACGGTATGTGTGTGTTCACTACTGTGTGTGTGCACTTGGATGGGTTAAATGCAGAGCACAAATTCTGAGTATGGGTCACCATACTGGGCCACAAGTCACTTCACTTCAATCAAGATGTGATCGAAGTGTAGACTTTCAGCTTTATTTTAAGAGGTTCCACAAAAATATGGCATTTACTATTTAGGAATTAAAGCAATTTTAAGCAAAGTACCTCCATTTTCAGGGGCTCAAATGTATTTGGACAATTGACTGACAATAAGTTAATTGACCAGGTGCGGTCCATTCCCTCGTTACTTCAAGACAAATGAAGCAGATAAAATATCTGGAGTTGATATCAGGTTTTGAGTTGGCATTTGGCAGCTGTTCGACGGGAGCTACCAACATGAAGTCCAAGGAGATCTCAATGCAAGTGAAGGAGGCCATCATTAGGCTGAAAAAACAACATAAATCTATAAGAGAGATAGCAAAAACCTTAGGTGTGGCCAAATCAACAGTTGAGTACATTCTTAAAAAGAAAGCACTGGTGAGCTCAACAACATCAAAAGGCCTGGAAGACCACGGAAGACAACTAAAGTGGCTGATCGCAGAATGCTTTCCTTGGTGAAGAAAAACTCCTTCACAACAGTCAAGAATACTCTGGAGAAGGTAGGCGTATCATTGTCAAAATCTACAATCAAGAGACACCTTCATGAATGTAAATACAGAGGGTTTACAAAAAGGTGAAAACTGCTGGTAACATTCAAGAACAGGAAAGCCAGATTAGACTTTGCCAGAAAACATCTAAAACAAAAAAGCCTCCCATGTTTTGGAATAAGATTCTTTAGACTGATGAAACCAAGATATACTTGATGTGGAATCAAGTTAACCACATCATGTGTCAAACATGGTGGAGGCAGTGTTATGGCATGGGCATGTATGGCTGCCAATGGAACAGGTTCACTGGTGTTTATTGATGATGTGACTGCTGACAGAAGTAGCAAGATGAATTCTGAGGTGTATAGGGCTATACTCTCTGCTCACATTCAGCCAAACGCTACAAAACTGATAGGACGCTGCTTCACAGTGCAGGTGGATAATGACCCTAAACATACTGCGAAAGCAACTCAAGACTTTTTGAAGGCAAAGAAATGGAATATTCTTCAATGGCCAAGTCAGTCGCCTGATCTCAACCCAATAGAGCTGCTTTTCACTTACTGAAGACAAGACTGAAGGCAGAAAGACCCACAAACAA
>CM040979.1:14500534-14562395 GCA_022985145.1 Pangasius djambal | reverse complement strand
CTTCACAGTGCAGGTGGATAATGACCCTAAACATACTGCGAAAGCAACTCAAGACTTTTTGAAGGCAAAGAAATGGAATATTCTTCAATGGCCAAGTCAGTCGCCTGATCTCAACCCAATAGAGCTGCTTTTCACTTACTGAAGACAAGACTGAAGGCAGAAAGACCCACAAACAAGCAGCAACTGAAGGTGGCTGCAGCGAAGGCCTGGCAAAGCATCTCCAGGGAGGAAACTCAGAATTTATTTTTTTTGGGAACATGGGCTCCAGACTTCAGGCAGTCATTGACTGCAAAGGATTTTCATCCAAGTATTAAAATTATGGTTATATTTACAATTATGTCACTTTGTCCAAATACCTCTGAGCCTCTGAAAATGGAGGCACTTTGCTTAAAAAGGCTGTAATTCCTAAATGGTAAATGCCATATTTTTGTGGAACCTCTTAAAATAAAGCTGAAAGTCTACACTTAGATCACATCTTGATTGTTTTATTTCAAATCCATTGCAGTGGTGTATAAAGGCAAAATCACAAAAACTGTCATTGTCCAAATACTTCTGGACCTGACTGTATATATCACCACAACAACATGGAAAGTTATCATTTACCTTTAAGTCTTGCCTAAGATTTCTGCCAAGACCATGTTGGGCAAGGATCCAGTTTAACAAATGTGATGGTAAAATCAGTCAGTCCACCTTAAGATGTGTAATACCTTGCTTGCTATGTGTTCTTAACTTACACAGTGAATGTCAGACTTGGATCAAGTAGTTGGTTAGCTGTGTGAGATAGTAAAATGGTCATAAGTCTAATCAGATACCAGCTATCAAAATATCCATGATGCACTGTGCTGCATTTGAAGCGGAATGTTTAAATTCAATTTTCTTTTTTCCACTTTTTGGGGTTATCCGATTTTAAAACGCTATATTTCTAGTTGTGGCTGATATGCATGCAAAAGAGAAACATATTTCAGTTCAGGAAAGCCTGTAGCCACTATATAAATCAACATACTTACATGTGCAAATTACATGTATTCATTTGACTAATGTTTTTCCTGATATGACATGCAGTAAATCATGGCCCTTTTAAAAGCATGGTTTACCCGAGTCGGTCCAAGATATAGCAAAAATATTATTATATCAGTGCAGATATGAGTCTTTTGTACCCGCTTTAAGTCTTTCACTTCTAACTAGCATTAAAAGGAAGACTACAGGTTATAGTTATGCACATAATCAAAAATTTCAGAACATGTGATCTGTTCAAGCCTAATGAAGATCAAGTCTATTTTTATCTTCATCCTATCCTTAAACATACAAGACAGAACAAGCCAAGTACATCTTAAAAGATGTACCAATATTTTTTTTAGCATATGGTTATTGACTTTCAGATTTTCCCATAGCATTTGTCTCCAAAAATTAGTTTTCCATGCATAGGGATGATCATGTGTAATGGTAATTCAGGATGTAGGTTAACTTCATTATAAAGTCTGACTGTAGGGAAATTGGGTTATGGTTATGTGAGATGGTACTCAGATCAGTGATCAGTGGTAAGCGGTTAAAAAAAGGTCCAGAAGAGTTGATGCATTTTTAGTGCTGAGTCAGTACAGTGGAAAAGTCTGTCTCGGAGTTTACCCTGGCACTGGAAGATGCTCATGAAGCAGCGTTTCAGGTCACTGAGCAAGCTTGCCAGTCCACACAAATAGTCACAGTGTCTGTGTCTTTCTAAAGCTGTTGCATTTGGAGGCACTCATAATTCTCACATTGCCAGCTGGGATGCAGTCTGGCTGCCACATCATTTTGGACTTTGCACTCCATTAGCGCCACCAGTATCATTTATTTTTGCTCATGTGTCTGTTGAGGCCATGAGGTTGCCAAAACAACAGGTTTCTAGATTGTGATTTTAATATATTTTTATATAAATATAACATGGTTTTAAAAGAAATAACTGGAAATTATTTTTTACTTGTCCTTTCTCTTTAGTTTTCGTTCCAAATAGGTAAATATTAAAGGTGCATGTTTGTTTTTAATGAGTGAAAAGTAGGAGGACACGCCTCCTGGGCTAGGACAGACAGACACAGAGGCCACACCTACTTCATCTGGACTGACAGGCACAAAGACTCAGTCACAGGGAGGGAGCAAGAGAGAAACAAGGTGAAAGGAAATTAATTTGACAATTGGACAGAAATTACTATAGTAATAAATTCATGATTGCCTCCCATTTTTTTTCTCTGTACATACTGGCTTGAATTGGTGCATATTCAGATCTGTCCTAATTCAAATTGGTGAAACCACAGTTTATTTTATGTACTGTGTGTGTGTGTGTGTGTGCGTGCGTGTGTGTGTGAGAGAGAGAGAGAGAGAGAAAGAGAAAGAGAGAGAATGTAGGAGGAGTGAGAAGGGAATTTCTGCTCTAGGGTGAGAAAGGGGAACATTTTCCTTTACCTAGCCCGTAAGTGGAAAATCACACATGGCTCAGCTCCAGGAAGTCCAAATTATATATTATTGCTGTTGCTTTAAGAAAATTAAGAGCAGCTGTGACGTTTTGGAAGTGACCCAAACACGACACAAAAAGTAGTGTGATGGTTCCATCCAAGCATGTAGCTTCTGATCAACTGTTCATTCTGGCTTAATTTTTAGGGCAAATGCAAATCTAAAAATATCCAGCCTAATGCATCTTAGTGGATGTATTTCAGTAACAGTCAAACACAAATATGAAGACTGATGCATTCAGGGATGGTGTTATTGAATATACTGTTTGACGCCATGATAGTACAGTAATCCACAAGTTAGTGTCATGGGCCAAAAAGCATAATGTATTGTGCAGGATTAACAGATTACACAATAGAAATGATGAGGCAAATCTGTGATACTTGAATGGTTTGGTATGGAAAACGAGAAGAATTTACATGTTTCCCTGGTTTCTCCTGTATCACTGAATCTTATAAGGGTTGCAAATATTCTACCTTTTTCGAGCAAAACCTTTTCTCATACTCTTCATTAATGGATTTTCATATTCAGTACACATGTCCAGGCACTTTCTCAAATGTAATTACTTCAATGGGTGTCTTTCCGCACCAACAGAAATCGGACTACTGGAGCAATATCAGTCTTTCTACTGCTTCTGTTTAGCTGTCTAGTTCATTAGAGGTCTGTTAAATAAAAAATATTTGTATACTGATGAGATCACACATGACCTCAAACTTCTAGCAGGTTATGCAAAATGTGCCAATAGTCAAATGGTTATTTGTGATGGAAATGAATGAATGGTGAAGGACAAGGGATACACTGACATTTTTAACAATCCATCAAATAAAACGGAGACTAACAGTGTCTAAATATTATAATGTTATTATTCATCATAGGCAGTCCACATTAGCTTCCTACTTTTGTGACTATGGGAAGCGGGAGGTTGCAGGATGTGCAGGTTCTATTATGTTTTGTTATCTATTGTTCTATTCTATTATGGCTTAGTAATCCTGCTCGTATCAACATTTCACAATGCCTGGGTAGAAATTTGTCAGCTAGTAGATTTTCAAAATACTGTTTCTATCACGGTTGAGTGAAGGCAGCTAATGTATTTGCCTACTTGTTGCATGTCAGTGTGGCTGCAGAACTCCGCTGCTTAAAAGCTGGTTTCTACTTTCAGTATTGAGTATTGTGTAAATAAGAGAAGAGGTGTGCGTTCCCTGCGATCAAAAACTAGTAACAATAATATTCAGGTGCATGATGTGGTGACCAACAGCCGCATGATGCCAGAGCAACACCACAATTGACGAAGATTACGCCAATTTAACAGTGCACACAGCCCAGCACCAGGGTGGGTCAAATATAAATTAGGCTTCACGTTCAGTTACCATGTGAGAAGGAGCTGGTTAGGAAATAATTGTATTAAAGTGATTTAATATGGGTCATTTAATGTTCTGGATTGTGGAACAGCACCTTTTTATTTTTCATTTAAAAAAAAAAAAAGAATCCTGTTCTCTGATTTGTTGTGTTGGAGTTTCCAGAACTTTTAAGTTGAAACATACTTTAACCAGTTAGACAACCTTGGTTTCAACCCTCCACCAAACGCTGTTAGACTTGTGCTTTGTATCTCTGTATTAGAAATTTAATTTTCACTGAAAGAGTTAGGCTCTTTCAGGCACAGCATGTAGCATTGCTGCCTCACAGCTCCAGGGTCCCTGGTTCAATCCTGAATTTGGATTACTGTCTATGTGAAGTTTCTCATGTTCTCCATAAGCCAGTGTGGGTTTCCTCCAATCTCCCTGTTGGTGGATTGGTTATGCTAAAGTGCCCCTAAGTGAGAATGTATGTGCAAGGCGTTAGACAAGGACTGGCATCCCATTCAGTTGTGTCCCTGCTTCATGCCCAGTGTTCCCAGGAATAGCTCCGGATTCACCGTAACCCTGAGCAAAATAAAGAAGTTACTGAAGATGAATGAATGATTGAATAACACTTGTCTGTTACATGTTCAGCGCTATTGTATTCCAGTATGCAAATGTATTCAGTTATTATACCAGTTTACTTGTGAAGCAGTTTATAATTCAGTATAGGCAAAAAACCAGTCTTTAAAGCTAATCTTTCTCTTTAATGAGCAGAGCTGATTGACTTAAAACGTACCAGAACAGAAGTAGACTTCCAGGGAAGATTTTGCTGAAAATATAAATCTTAATTAGTGGAAAAGTGGGTAGACAGAGTAGTTGCTTATTTCTAAAATGAGTAGACGTTGTGTGAAGAACCTATATTTAAAGCCTTACTGGGAAAATACAAGGTAGCATTTCCTTTTCCTTTTTTCCCCCTCATTTTCCCTTTTTATTCCATGAGGCATATCCAGGGGATCCTCCTTTTTTTTTTTTTTTTTTTTTTTTAAATAACTTGTTACAGTGGTAGAAATCATATCCCACCCTTAATAAGGTAAATTATATTTATTATTGAGTCCTTATAGTTATTCACATATGTGACAGGTCATGTAGGTTGAATACATTAAATGCAAACCTCAATAACTCAAAAGCAAATAAGCCAACAAATAGTCAACTTGAATCTAATGACAACTTCGATTAAAAGAAAAATGCTCTGTGAGTGGAAAGTTTAGGAATAAAATACTCTATGGCCTACATACATAGTATAGTACACATTTAATGAGTCATTATACAAATAATTAGGCTAATGTTTAAATAGTTGGCTTATGTTCATAAAATGAGATCTGTACCAAGGCATATAGATTATTCTGCAAAAAGAAGAGGTTCCTGGTGCAAAAAAAATAGAATTTAAAAAGATTAAAGAGTAGACTAACAGAGTCATATAGCAAGAGATTAGCTTGTCACTCACTGTGAGCAATTTAAATCTGGACTTTTTCAAGCAATTTAGCATCTTGAATAAATCCAGAAATAAGACTATTTCTCTTTTATTTATTTATTTATTTTTTTAAACTACAGTAGGATGTGTGGACCAGTAAAGAAGTTAAATGTTCCCTTCCCAACCATGTCTTTGTATTCAGTCCTCTGTCCAATACCCAGTAATGTCAAATGTGACAGTAAGAGGTTTATGGTAAAATGCTGAATTCTGGTGGAGGTGTGACACAGCCTTTGGTTAACATTTTCTGTAAAACTAAAGTTGACCCCTCTGTTAAGTAGGAATGTGGATTCATTTTAGGAGTTTAAACCATAAATGTCCAGTGAGCAGGGATCAAGAAAAGGGACTGTGTTGTTTTTCTATTACATAATTCCCAGTGGAGTTTCTGAAGTCTGTAGTGTTCTGGGTTAAACAGACCTCTTGAGTATAATGGCCTTTGTGGCCCAAAACTACTGCTGTGCAAATATGTTGTGTGGGTTTTTTTTTTTTTTTTTTTTTTTTTTTTTTTTTTTTTTTTTTTTTTTTTTTTTTTTTTTTTTTTTTTTTGCAGTGACCATGTTTAGAAAACATGCATATCTAGGTTCATTTCTCTAGGATTAAAACTGTATGTGGAACACACTTAAATGCACTGAAAATGGTGTGAGTGCTGTAACTCAAGTCAGATGTATGTATGTATGTTTTTGCATTTCCACAGGGGGGAGAATGTATAAAATGGAGGTAAAGACGTCACTTCTTGACAACATGATAGGGGTGGGCGACATGGTCCTGCTTGAGCCGCTGTCAGAGGAAACCTTCATCAGGAACCTACAGAAGCGCTTTGAGCACAATGAGATCTATGTAAGTTGTCCTAAAAATTCTACAAATTGGTTATCTTTGCACTTTGCTTGTGAAGTTTTAAGCTCTTATTAGATTCACTGATTATTTTATAACAGCATATTTAAATGCTAACGTGTAAGTTGCACCTCAAGTGTTGTATTGCAGTATAAGGCGGTGTTCAGACTCCAATCTGATTTGGGTAAAAGAAAGTAAAGTTAGTCTTTTATTCAGTCGAGTTCAAGCCACATTTTTAATGTGATTTTAAGACATATTAAAACATAATTTCTGGACATGCAGCTTGGTTTGACAGTAAAATCAGATTCCACTGTTTTTCTTTTCCTGTATTTCAATATGTGTCACTTCTTGACATCAGAAATTTGCGACGACAACATCATGGATGAAAACCAACATGAAGGCAGAGAAGACATGCATATTTGTTGTTTTTTCCTTTTATTTGTCACCCGTCTGTTTAGATAGTCACTAGGGAGAACTAAGTCAACAAAAGCGATATACCATATGGAAACCTCTTAATTTTTTGTTGCTTTTGTCTGTTTTGAATATGTTTTGAACCATGACTGAACATTACCCTTGCGTAAAACAAATCCATTACGGAGCATACTTCATGATTCAAATACTATTCAAATTTTCATTATATTTACATATTCGAGGGTAAACATTTTCATTCGTTTATTCATGTTTGTGTTTTATCTTGTGCCACTTAATGCAAGTCTACCACACGTTTCCTTTACTTTTTAGCTTTTTATTTGGCTTTTATAAGGATTTCTATTGGGCATATAGTGGCATATAGTCCACTAGGTAAGGCTGTTCCCACGTACTCATACCACATCACATCAGTTCCTCTAAGTTTAGCTCAGATCCCATTCACTACGTGTCCGTGTGTTTTAAGGAATAGGAATGTGAAAAGGAAGAGGACATAAATGAACATTCTTTTATTGGTCTGTCATTTCCCTCAATATGTGCCATTCTTTTATGATTACCTCATTTGCCTGACACTTTTATCTTAAGTAACTTCTAGTTGAGACATACAACTGAGCAAATGAGGCCTTGCTCAAGGGCCCAAGTGGCAGCTTTTTGGTGCTGGGATATTAACCCATGATGTTCTGATTGTCTGAGCCCAATTCCTTAACCACTGAGCCACAACCACCCATTTAGACCATGTCTTAGAAGCAGAGACTCACAGAAGAGACCACATACCAGATTAGTCAGTGAATTAGATTGGCCTGAAATGTAGATGGTGCCTTAAATGAAACAAATCCTCTAGATCAGAGTTATTTGACTCAAATTTGTGAAGGTTCAGATACTTAAAATTCTTAGAAGCGGAGAATAAACTCATCCTTCTCTGTCCAGTTATCTCTAAGCATTCTGTTTTCATTCTTGACTTTTGTCATCTCATTAAAAAATCTAATCAAATCTGTCAAAACTCTTCCCATTCTCCATGAGCTGCCAGGTAGTTAAAATACATAAATGCATTTGATTGGCTGCAACAGAGAATCAGTCATGATGATCCATGTTTAAAAAAAAAAACTCGAGTCACTGAACTATAGCCAGTTTTTTTTTTTTCCCTCAATACATTGATCAGTTCTGCTAAAATTATGCATATAAATGTATTCAAAAATACATTTTTCGAATGTTCGGTTTGATTTACTGAAAGTCTGCATCAGTCCACTAGTTGACAACCACTGATCTAGAGCGTTCTGGTGTTTAGGCTACTTACTGAGCCTTACAGACTGACATGGATCTTTGGTAATGAAGTTAAAGATGGTGTCTATTCAAATAGATGGAGATCATTTAAGAATTGCTGTCTTGGTCAGAGGATACTTGGTTTTAGATTTTGTGTAGTAGCCTTTATAGCTATAAAATTTTAGTAGTGCATTTTGCCAGTGTTGGAAAGCATAAATTTAACATGTTCTCAGGTAATAAAAACTTTAATATGTCATTTTGAGAGCAGGGCATGGTTCATTACCGCCACCAATTATGTCCAGCCACATACGACTTTTAGCACAGCCTGGCTACAGCCTTGCACTTGATAGCTGACCTATGTCATTCAAATTACGCATTATTTTATACCCCCTAGAGCTTTGATCCCAAAATTATATGATGATCGCCTTATATCAGTATATCTTAACGAGTCTAACTTTTCAAAGTGATATAAATCTATCCGATATACTGTTACAATAGATATAGTATCAGTTTTAGTTGGTTATAATATTCGCTAAGTACAAAGTCTATCAGAAGGTTATCTTGAACTTCACACTTTAGTCAAGTATTGTAGCTAAAGATAAGGATCTCTGATGGCTGTTACAGTGTTGAAATAAGAATTATGTTCAAAAGTTAGATTTCACCAGATCAGTGCTTGGAAGCATTGACTGGCTCAGTCTTTCTTGGAATTTCTGCTCTTCTTCTATTTTTAATGATTAACCAGTCTGATAATGCCACATTATTATCAGGTTAGAGCTGATTTGAATGTTCATGCGCCTCGTTATCTATCTCTTGTCCAGATGACCTTGAGTTTTATGTTGCCTCATTTCATGCTATTGTACCTATGATCTAGAACTCTCAGACAAGTGAGAGGTTGCACCGAATCATTTTGGGAAGTTGAAAGAGACATCTTTAGGTGTGTTTCTTTCACTTGTGTATATAAGAATAGGCATGTAGTTATGTGATGCATCTTGCACATAGATTGTGTCAGTTATACACTGGGTGCTGTTTTATCTATAAATATAAACACCTTCCATTTAGTTTTGAATGCTATATGTAAAAATATCATTATGCCACCCATTTCAAATGAACAGTAGGTTGTGGCTTGTGTTGCTATGGTGTAGGCCTGACTCTCCAGCTGAGTGGATTATGCAACACCCATAAGAATAGAAGGTAAGTGAGTCCTGTTAGAATCAGACTGCCATCTCAAGTCTCTAACCGTATAAACATGCCCACCCTCTTTGCTTTTAAAATCACAGGTTTGATATAAAAGGAAATATTGGAAAATGCAATTGGGAGGGACATGCAAAGACAAAAAATATAAAGTTCAAAGTGTTTTAGCAGAAGCTTCCTAGGATTCCACACATTTTTCATTGTGTTTTCATGTGTTTGTGCTTTTGGGCCCCTGCATGCCTGGACAATACACCAAGAATTCCCAGATGAAAAATGCCAACAGATGCAGAGTTCCTCTGACCCCACTGCAACAGCCTCTCGAATGTTTGAGTGTTTTTAGTAGGGTCTTGGGGCCACGTGTCTGTGGCTTGTATATAGCTTGTTTATATAGCCTTGTAACTTGTATGTGGTGTTATGAAGTACTTTAGCTTCTATAGTTAACATAATCTAGCCAGGATCTGATATATCTCCTGCTTCAACTGGAATTGCTTCCAGCCGTATTATTGTGCACGTTTGATGGTGTACACTTTTTACAGACTGCACACAAAAGGAAAACATCCTGATAAGAATTTCTGTGGGTTTTTTTTTTTAATTCTTACCTCTGTCTAACACTTTACTTTTTTTTTGCAGACATATATTGGTAGTGTGGTGATTTCTATGAACCCCTACAAGTCCCTGCCAATCTACACAGCAGACAAGGTGGAAGAGTACCGCAACAGGAACTTCTATGAGCTCAGCCCTCACATGTAAGTCCAGCCTTCTTTTTGTTCGACCTATTCATATTGTGTAGGACAGGTTCTGAATACACCCTCAGAAATAAAAGTACCAAACTATACTTTTTCTTGTTGCAGGGGTGGTACCATAAAGGGTACATCTTTTGTGCCTTTAGTATGTATCTTGTACCTGGGAACGTGTGCATGGTGTACCTTTAATTAGCTTTAACAATCAAAATTTAAGTCAGTGGCCTATATTTATTTTTCCAGGTGAAAATATATACTAAAGATGCAAATGATGTACCTTGATGTACCATGTCAGCATGGCAATGAAAACATATGAGCAAAAGTACTCAAAGATTGTATTCATTTGTGCTTTTCAGCACTCACCGTGCAAATTGGTTCATAAAACACAATGGCTTTTGTGGATGTTTTACACAAAATCACTTACAGGTTCTCTTAATCTATAGATATTATTACATTGCACTTCATCTAAACATTTTTGTTCTTCAGACTAAAATTTATCAAATGAATGTCACTGCTATTAATACATATGATAGATAGACCTTATATGGTTAAACTGCAAACCTCTTCCTGCTTCCTGTAACCTCTGAGACCTGCTGCAGTTGTAGGTGGGGGATGGAATGTCCTCTTCTGCCACACTCCAGCTAATGGCCATCTGTCTCTCTCTGACTGTCAGAGTCAAAACAAAGCAGCTTGCTTGTTCAATTAGCCTCTGCTTTCTATAGAAATCAGCAGACACACACGGGCTCTGACAAAGACCAGTGGCATAGTGCCATGAATATCCCACACAATAAACCCAGCAGGATTTCTGCCTTCACCAACACCTCAGCTGCTGTCTCACTCATTCAGTTCTTTAACAGATACATGTATTTACTGTGTTCTGTATTTCTTAATAGGATTCACAGTATTCTCTCACCTTAAGCTTACATTCCTTGTAGAAGAACACTAGGAATTTCAATCCATTCCATGTGTACGTTTTCCCATTTATATTCAACATTTCTTTTGGCACGCAGAGTTTCTCACTCATCCTCTATCCCTATCTTCCTTATTTGTTCCAGTCTTAACCCCCACATTAGACTAAAGTCAGGGCAGATGTTCACCCCTTTTGTGATCCATTGCCAAGTCTGGAGCTGATCCAAAACAGCTGCTTCAGCCATCATGCTTGAGAAGCAGATCTCTTAGATGGAAATGTAACCAAACGTTGCAAAGGCTGTAAATAGGCCATAACCAGCTTCTTTGCTGCACTGCTGATAATGTAATGATTACATGTACCTAAATTCGTTCATGTGTAGTTTCTATCATGTTTTGTATTCTTTTTGGGTGTTTTTTAAATGTTGTTTAGAATTTTATTTCATTACCCATACACAAAGATTAAATTTATTACACTGTGTCACACTGGTTATCAAATTGATAATTGCAAAATCCAAGATCAGTGTAATAGCCATAAGTGATACACAACCATACTTGTAAATAGGTTTGAATAGGTTTCTTAGCTATTGTGCCATTGAGCCTTCTCAATTATATTTGACCTGACCTCATTCTACTTCTTGCATATGGGTTTTGCTGTTTGCTGACAAAAACCTGAGCTGTATTTATAGTCAACACCTCATAATCTGGATACCATCAGCAATCACAGAGTATAAGCAAAGAAGCTGTATGGGCTCAGTCCAGGCAACACACTGTCATGTTGACAGTTGTATTAGTTTTAGTCACTGATCTCATCATGAAATTCTGGCAAATCCTGAAGTCTGTTTGTGCTTAATGAAATCTAAAGGCTAGTTATTGCTCCAGCCAGTGCAGGCTCACACCCTCGCCTATTACTTGTTTATCATCTGACCTCTTTGTTTGATGGATAAACTGGAAATTTCCAACTGTACTGATAAACAGGCTTTTGGGTGGTTCTTAGAAGCACATTTGATAAAGCATAATCCAGCCTTAAGAACTCTTCTTCTGACATCTCGGCTGGAAGTTGTCAGTCTGGTTTGAAACCAATAGTAATCAATTGTATGAGTTACTAGTATTACTTAGTAGTATTGTTTAGACTGTTAACATTTGATCATTTGTTCACCAAAGAGAAACAACTACTACTAATCAAAACTTTATTAGATATAAGATTACCACTTTCATTGCATGAATCTACTATTTGTATATAGCTCTAGTAGATCCTTGGTGTGAGATCCTTGGTGTGAGTGCACATGCCCTTGTAGTACATAAGAGGCCTGGACTGGTACATAAGGTCCTCTAATTAGATCATGCAAATTGATTCATACAGTTGATCTGATCAGAATCCTCCAATCAGGCAACCTAGCTGTGAATCGTTCTTAAATACAGTGTTAATCAGTAACCTCTCCTATATCTGTAAAGGATATGTACAGGAAATGATATGTACAGGAAATATACATATAAAGGAAATGTCGTGATAATAAACTGTCAACATGACTGCCTGTGATTCTAGCATTACTGTGTCAAGGTCATGTTTTTCCCTTGGGTAAACTGTTTATATATATAAAAATAAAATTCAGTTGTGTGCCAAGAAATACGCATCACTGAAAGCTTAAAAAATCTGGAAGAATGAGCTGCAGCTTGGATAACAGCCCTGATGGGTGTCACATCCTGTAGATTTGTCCTCAGGATGCTTCTTGGCTGTATAGTACCTTCTTGCTCCACAAAGGGCATTAGGAGAGAGTGTGAGAATATGTAAACAGGAAGTAAGAGGTGATCTATTAATATGACTTTAGCTATGTAAAGTGAAGAAATCTTTGAGATTTATTCAGCTATTGGGGATTTAACTGGACTTTCCATGCTCTGCCACAGTGACCTGTTTATTTTGCCACACTGCTGCTTGCAAAGGTCACCCATGGAGGAAAACAGATTAAATGGCAGATAAACATTTACCTGGCTTAGCGAAATCTCTGCTCATACAAGCACTGAGGACCAAGTGTTCCAAGAATCTGCCCATGGTGACATGATGCATTTTGTATGGGTTATATTTACTTTTAAATACATTTATATTAGATTTATCTGGGGGAAGTGTGGTTTGTTCTGTTGGTTTCTACATAGAGCAGTAATTAAACTGTGTTCTCATTATAGCCATCACCAAAAGAAAGTCCACAGTTAATAAATGCCATACAATCTACCTCTCTTTACTGGGGCAAGGTGAGACAAGTCATGCTCATTGTAATGGGGCTAGGAGAGACCAGTCACCTTATTTAATGAACATCATTAAATATTCAATGCATTGAATATTTAATGCATTAACAATAGAAAATCAATATATTTCCAGGTCTCGTTAGTAACTTACTGTAAATGGGGAGTAGTAAATAGAAAATACTGATACAGACACAGAATTAAGCTGATAATGTAATAATAATGATGATAATAATAGTGTTCTCTTAAATTACACCTGTGTTAGTTTAAGATCTGTGTTGAGCTGCTGTTCTAGCACCACCCTTGTTGTACAGGTATATCTCTGGGGTATTTAAAGTCACATATTGTCACATAGCAACATGCCTGAGGAGCTGCAATGTTTCTGTAAGCCCAGGCTCACTGAGGAAGCATGTGAAGATACAGTAGTAATAACACTCCCTCATTTTTACAAGCATTTGCGTAATGAAGGGAGTACAGTGGTATGTTTTTCCTGGTGACACCCAAAAGTGGCTTTATTACATGATGGCACTGTCATAACCCTCCTTTAATCATATACAGAATTCCAATTACAGTGTGCCTAGACAGCAGTTATTAGTGCCTATTATTAATGTATTTGCTTTGAGCCTTGGCCACTGTGTAGGATCTGTGCTGCCTTATGTTCCAGCTTCTTAGCCACCAAAATTTGGTCGTAACTTTGGGTGTCATTCTAATTTTATGTAATGACCTAGAATGAACAATTAGAGATGTCATTTTGGAACCCATGGCTGTTGAACTTGCCACAGTGTTTGCATTTCCAAAGCCCTCAGTCTATGCTGCTCATCCTGAATGGTCTGGGAAGAGAGACACTGCATTGCTGACTCTGGGTTTCTGTGGCCAAACTGGTGTGGTGAGGTAATTCCAGCTTACGTTCGCGTACTTTCTCACTCATTGGTGAAGCAGGCAGAACTGTCAATGGTGAATATCCCACTTGGCATTCTTTACCTAATAGTAAAGGTATCTGAAAATCCTCATTTTAACTTTTATTCTAGACTTTTCCTTGTTCAGTTTAGTCAGGAATGTCCTGACACTGAAACTGGTGTGTAAATATAATGAGTAATTATTTTCCGCCTGAGGATGTTTGTGTGATGTCACGTGTTGGGCACGTTGAGCTATTTAGTTTACTGAACACAGCACCTCATCATTTAAACTGTTTTCAGGCATAAAATCTTGTATAGTATACAATAGGACCTGGAAATATAACATAACAGTTTTTCTGCTCTGCCAATGTATTTTGGAACAATGAATTTCTATGAGAATGAAATTGTGAAGTTTAAAGTCTGAGATTGGGAAAGCATGACCCCAAGAAAGAAAAATTAGAAAGCCACTCTGTTGGAGCCAACTTGGCACAGTGCTTACCAAAACGTAGTTACAGCTATTATTAATTCTCCTTAACCACAGTGTTATAGGTAGGAAAATGAAGCTGTTGTATCAGCATATATACTCAGACATGAATGTGTGGTGCAGCACCTGAATGTATTGATGAATGGTATACTGGTACTGGACACATCATTCATCATTAGAAGATGTTTATCATACCATTAACACTGCATGAGAGTATCAGCTATATGATGACAATGTTGACAGTTTTAGAATTTACAATCATTTGTTTCCATATAAATGTCAGAGGAATGTTGTCATTGAATGCAGAACACATCCAGCCAACAAAATATAATGATAAACAGTGAAAGTGAAGAATACATAATGTAAGGTTAGAGTCAAACAGAAACCCACTGGCTATGACCAGGCATATAGTCGGTTATTCAAATTCAGATTCAGATTTTATTGGTCACATACACAGAAGGATGTACAGTGAAATGTTTTTTTTGTTGTTGTTTTTGACTGTCCATGACATAAAATAGAATTTACATAAACCAGAATTTACTTCTATACAGGTAGGAAAGGAAAAATATAAAGATATGATGATGATATAAGGGATACAAAGATTGGTGGCAGAAACAGTATGACTGTATTTTAAATGAGGTGCAGACGTGAGCAGTGTTAATCTGTAACGCTTGTGGCCACCCCAAAGCATAATCACAGTTAATTATTTCAGTTAACAATATCCATTTTCATTTTCCTTATTAACATGCAGTCCTAATGTGAAACAGTTCACAAAAATGTTTATTTTTAAATTATTCATGAAACTGTTTGATAGACTTTATCAATATATCTTTGAATTGTTGTGTATATGTTACTTTTTCATTAAAAAGACTTTTAGCTAACGGACATTCAGATTCCAGGAAATTTTTGTTTTCCGTTATGTCTTTTCTGTTATTTGCTATTATCATTTTTCTGCTGTCAGTTATCTCTCTATCATCTTTGCAGTGCCAGTATCCCTGTACTTACAATTTGCAACGAATTCTATATCCTTATTTTATCTCTTACAAATGAATTAGACTGGTGCTGTCTGAGCAGACACATTGTGAATCTGTGTCTCATTCCTAATGCTCATCTGCAATCATGAACCTCCCTTTTTGTCCCACCAGGGCTTAGCAGTGTCTTAGGGGCCTACGCACACCTGCTACCCAATAAAGCCAGGCCTATAGAGAATACATAAAATCTGTGCAGCTGGCCTCCTGGGCTATTAGGACCAATTGTGTCTGCTCACAGAAGAGCATTAACTGTGGCCAGCATGTCCATATCCATGATGTCATTTTGCCCCAAAACAGACTTTCACAGTTATTAAACATTTACATACATTTTTTATCAGTTAAATCTACCAAGCTTGAACATTGGAATGAATTAGAATGTGAGAGTGAGAGAGAGAGTTATGATATGCAGATATGCAGAAATTGAGGCCTGCCTCGCTAGAGGTTATGGTGCAGGTGGTTGGTATTCCTTGAACGACATGCCCAGATTGCACTGGATAGGGGCAGGTCTCTGGGGCAGTATTATATTACTGTGTTTGTAACAAGGTAATGGGACCCGGGCGCACTCTCAGCCCCTCTCTCTCTCTCTCCCCGTACACCGATATCAAGCATCACTGGGGCTTTGTGTATGGGGAGAACACACCCTTCTGGCGGACCAGCCAGTCCAACATAAATGGCAGCCTTGGGGGATTGAAATCTCTCTTAACCTGGGTCTTTTTCCTGAAACTCTTACATCATCCTTTCTGTAGATCTAACCTTTGTTAAATTGTGTGTATTAGTTTGCAGTGTAGAACCTAGCACTAACACACAGCAATTCTGTTAAGGTGACAGCCAACAATATATAATGATAATCAGTGAAAGTGAAGAATACATAATGTAAGGTTAGAGTCAAACAGAAACCCACTGGCTATGACCAGGCATATAGTCGGTTATTCAAATTCAAATTCAGATTTTATTGGTCACATACACAGAAGGATGTGCAGTGAAATGTTTTTTTTTTTTTTTTTGGGAGACTGTCCATGACACAAAATAGAATTTACATAAACCAGAATTTACTTCTATACAGGTAGGAAAGTTAAAATATAAAAATATGATATAAGGGATACAAAGATTGGTGGCAGAAAAAGTATGACTGTATTTTAAATAAGGTGCAGACGTGAGCAGTGTTAATCTGTAACGCTTGTGGCCACCCCAAAGCATAATCACAGTTATTTCTGTTAACAATATCCATTTTCATTTTCCTTATTAACATGCAGTCCTAATGTGAAACAGTTCACAAAAATGTTTATTTTTAAATTATTCATGAAACTGTTTGATAGACTTTATCAATATGTCTTTGAATTGTTGTGTATATGTTACTTTTTCATTAAAAAGACTTTTAGCTAATGGACATTCAGATTCCAGGAAATTTTTGTAAAATCTGTATTACTAGCTTTACTAGCTTACTAGCCAATATAAACAACACAAAATGAAATGGAATGCAGTTAGAATAGCCAGTTTCTATCCGCAATTAACATGAACATTTCACCATTTTCAAGCTGACACATCAGTGGAAGACATGTTTCTGTTTTGGTGAGTTACAATGTTCATCCAGCAGCAGATCAAAGGCAGGACCTTGAAGTCAGGCATGAAGTTGTTTCTGCCTCCCATCTAGACGTTTAGTCTCTTTGAGCCATGGGCAGCATAGCTGGCTGCACATGCCCTTCTGTCTAAGGAAAAATAAGCTCTGCACACCTGGGGATTTTTAGACTACGGGTGACTGTACTGTACCTCCTCCTCTCTGTGTGTGTTCCATATACAGCCAGGTCATGCAGGGCGCTTGTCATTAATTTCCAGGTTAAACAATTCAATATAGAAATTAAGAATTTTTTTTTTCTCCTTTGATTATTTATTTCACATACATCATATACAGTATGTAGTGTACAGCTACTGTATGTGACAAGTAAATGACTAGTTAATTTAGATTTGAAGGGATTATGGTTAGATGCAATTTGAAAAGAAGCTTTCTGCACATGACTGATGGGTTTTTCTGTTAAGCCCTTGTAAGTTGGTAAATTATAGTTTTTAAAAACTTTGCAAGGGGAGGTGCATGTGTGTGAATCGTCTCCTGGAGACATACAGATCATGGTTTACACTGATAAGAGGATCTTTTACACCAGTGGTTCTCAAAGTGGAGTCTGTGATGATGTGTAGCCAGGGGTCCTCATTTTTTTATTTATTTTGTTACAGTGGTGGAAATCATAATCTACTATTAGCAATGTGATTATGTTCATTATTGAGTTCATTATATGAGTGTCTGCTCATATTTTAGGGTTTATTTGATAACTCAAAAACAAGTAGCCCTGTAATGTAAACTTGAATCTAATGGCAATTTTAATAAAGATGTCTCCTGTGAGTACAAAGATCTGAGATGTAAAAGCTCTATGGCTTCAATAAATAGTAAAAATATTTTTGTACACATTTGAATAAAGTGCCTAGTATTTAAGCAGTTTGATTAAGTTTATAAACTAAATCTATACTGAGGGGGGGTCCAAGGAGCTACTTCCTTCTGAATGCTACACCCTCATACCAAAAGGGAGTATCCCCCATTACTCATAGCATGCAGCGTTGGTGGATACTGGCTCTGTTCTTTTAAAGGAAATAGGTTACTGTACATGCACAATATTCAATGTAAGTTAAAGTTGGTCTTTAATTATAGGGTCACAGAGAAGTCCTGGAAGACTTTGGGAGGAAGAGAGAGAGAGAGAGTGTGTGTGTGTTTGTGCATGAGAAAACTTTGTATTTGACTTGGTTCCTGACTGCCACATCTCACATGCATGTGTTAGACAGACAACCTTCATAGAAAGTGTCGGCCAGAAAAGATGTCTGCTCTCTAGCACTAGACCAGGCCCAAACCCTTATAACAGAGCCATAGATGACCTGACTAACTCCCTTTCTTAATCTACAGTAAAAAATATTTAACGGAAGCCAAGTCACTGTGGTATCTTCTACTGGGAAAAAACAGTATTTCATGTTGTTCCATGTATGTTCTGGTGTGTCTTTTCTTGTCTTTTCTCTACCTTCATGCTTGCATAGTAGTGGACAAATGGTTACAATTACATTGCCCATCACCATGCTACAATCTTTGCACTGATCAGCAAACAGTTATTAGCTTAGATTGTACTGCTGCCTACTGAGCAAAGGTCAAAGATTTAAACTGCACTGATCTTGGACCCACACCCCTTATGCACCTGATCTGATAAATTGAACTCATCTACAGTGTCATGTAGTGGTGTTCTGTTGCCTGTGAAAGTTAAAAGGAAGCAATAAGGTAACTGAGGCAATAAGGAACTGCACTCTTTCCATCATCTGTTTGTTTACACAATTGGTATAGTTGTTTGCTTTCCCAGAATCTCTTTATCCAACAGGATTTTATTGGCTAGCTTCTTCCTGTAAATGGCTGCAAGCACAAGCCACTTGGACATTTCTGCTTCACTTTAATGCACTGACATTCTGTTTAATCCACTGAAATTATTTTGTAAGCCACCTGGGTATGAAAAAGTCCCACTCTTTCTGCATTCCCTGAATTGCAGTTGTTTAATAAAAATGTCAAATAGCTGTTCCAGTGGTTGTTAACTTGTGAAGTAGTGCGTCAATTCAGCAATCAGCAGGCGAATAATCTCTGGACTTTGTGCGCTGGCAGACTGTACTTTCAGCCGGCTACATAATGGCGGCGGCATCTCTCTTTATCAAAGTATGGCCACCCACCCTTCACTTCTCCTGCACACGAAATACAAGACAAATTGTTGTCCCCATATCAGCCAGTCTATAGCTTGTTCTAAATAGGCTGGATGGCTAACAGCTAGAGGAACACTGGCCTGGTCGCCACATGTGTTGTAAGTCCCAGGAGAAGCAGTTAGGGAAAGGCTCAGAAAGCCATTGATAAGTACGCTCTCTTCATTGCAAGAGTTGTAGGAATATTAGCTCGTATTAGCTGTGTAAACTGAGCAAGAAGATATACTCATGCCAACACGAAGCGCACACAAAAAGTTGCCTAGGTCAATGCTTGGTATACATGCCTCCGGTCTTTATTTTCCCTTTTTATATTTATTCACTTAATTCCCTCAAACATTGCTATTTACTAAAATGCAATCAATTTTATATCTCCATATAAGTCATAAATTTGTTTATATAAACATATGTATAAATTTGCAGGCATAGCAACAATCCTCAGTTTACTGATCAGATTTTTACACCCATGTTTGGATTTATGATTGCAGTTGATTCACATGCTTGTATGTCTTGAACATGACCTTAGTCTGTGTGGGGTTTTTTCCATTGCTTACATTCCTGTCCGTTGACTTTCCTGGTTTCTCAGGGTTTCAGTACTAACTTGACTCAGTTCTTCAGAATAGCATTGCCACTAAGTCAATTAGAGACGTTAAACCTTTCTAGCAACATTTTTATGTGTTTGGTTGTGTCTCTCCTACTTTAGTTAGTCCTTCTCAGCCATGCCCAAATGCGTTTTAGTAACAACATTTTATTTTTAATTTTAGAGTACCCCTTGTATTGTTTATTTCTTGCAAAGCAAAGGCAGTGGTGACCCAGTCCCAGTCTGGTGACCTACTCCACTCCCTCACTTCCTGCTGGGGGTTTGGATAAACAAGCTTTGCTTCTTTGCTTCTGCCTTATTGCAGCCCCTCAGCATGAGCTACAATGGCTCCAACTGTAGTCTAGCAGAGACTGGTCACATGCCCATGAGCACTAGATCCAAACCAGGTTACATTTAGGTCATGCCTCCCCCAGAGAGATGTCAAGTGATTGTACTATTTTTGTCATTTTTCTCTATGCAACCTGTGTGTGTGTGTGTGTGTGTGTGTGTGGTATCTGCTTTTTCTTTTAGTGACTTTTCTCATTTCACATCTCTAAGGCAATCTGGTCTGCTTTAAAACCTAATAGAATTTCAGAAAGGATGTTCTCACTGTGGGGCATCAGGGCACTAGAACACACAAAGGATTGTCCCTTTGGGCCCCAGAGACACTCTGTATACTTGAGTGGTGTGTTATGGTTAGAAAAGAGTCTCTATTGTTAGACTGAAAGACACAGTGTTCCTTAGTGCTTCCTTTTGCCTTCTCCATCCTTACCCACACAGCCTAAACGAGTGGACTTTTGGCGTATGTGGGTGCCATTTTCTTTGTGAATGTAATTAAACTTTTGCAACTTTCTATTAAATCTATTTTTCTAATCCTGTCTTATAATACAAATCAGGACTTTTTTTAGACACTGATGCATGCTTTGCACCAGACAGAGTAGGCTGACCAGCTACTTTTTAGTGTTGCCTTAGTAAAAACTACTATCCCAAGCCGACACACTTCTACGCCTTTAATTTGGATGGTGTATGTGGCCAGCCATCACTCAAGTGCATGATATTGTACTGTGTGTCATTAAGAATCAGTTCATGTGGAGCTCTGATTCAGGGTCAGCTGGCCAACTCCACACACCCAGATCACCCAGTTTGCAGCTGTCCAGATCAGGAAAGCTGACTCAGAGTAGACAGGGGAAATACTGTAGCCATCCAGTGTGTAGAGGCTAAAAAAAGCCTTGTTCATGCTTTCCTCTTCCTGATCTTCTATATGTGTGTGCAGGATGGTTTTGTGTGTTTGTTGGAGCTAGGGGCTTTCCTCAAATGTGTCTTAGGTACTGAAATTGTTTTTAAGTTTGCGCTTGAACTAACAGCATATTCTCTAGAGCCATTAGTGTAAAACTTTTCAGCTTAGATATATCTACATTTTGCCAGAAAAATAGATAGAGACTGCAAAGTGACTTAAACTTATGGATTGTTGGAAAACCTGTTATTTTGTATGTTCTTATTGGAAGTAATTAAATAATGTGGCTGTTTGCTGCATGAAGCCACATCAGAGCTTCACAAGGCTTACATATACAAATTAGACACATTGCACGCTGTCCCTGTAAACAAATTTTTTGGAACTGCTTCATGTTTTGGTAGGAAACAGCTGAAAGGTTTACTGCCACCTGGCTGATTGCACCTGTGTGTTTTGAACCTTTTGGTCTTGTAAGGCATTTGCAGACCATTGTCTGCTGTGAGAGACCATGTTCCCAATGCTGCCTGTTCATCTCAGAAGGAACACCTCCCCTGCAGCTCATTCAATACAAGATACGGAAATCCTGCAGAGTACAGAAGTCTGGGCAAAGCTCATTGTGTCTCACAGTTCTGCTCTGTCCATGTCTTGTGCCATTACTTCATTACCAAACACTTAAACGCATTGCAGGTTTCCATACAATGGTGTATTCTGTCACTGTTTAAATCAAAGCTTTTTTGTTTTATTTTTATAATAACAATGCCTTTGCATATGACCAGTCCTGCAAACACATAGTGTATAGTATACTGACTCAAACTGTACAGTAAAGCCCAGAATCTGAGGTTGGAGGAAGTCCATATTGTTGGGTCTTCTACTTGGTTCCACATCCTGTAGTGATGGGAAAGCCTTTATGCAAGCAAGGTCAAAAGGGAAACTGGAAGCTCTGTTGCTGAGTCTCTGTCAGGTTTCATAGACCCTTAGAACCATGCCCAGCTTATGGTGATGTGTTCTGTTATTACAATAGAGGGAAGGAAACAAAGGCAAGACTGTAGAGGAAGGATCTATTTGTTCCTTCCCTTACATTAAATCTAGTTTTTGTACATATTAAGCTTCTAAATATAGGTTCCCTGGCCATGGGATAGAGTGATAGGAGCAAGATATGGATGTGGTTGGAAATGTTTCACGCAGTTCTGAAGTTGTTCAAATGTGTGCAGCATCCATCCATCCATCATCCATTCATTTTCCTTCTGCTTATCCTAGTGGTGCTTGAAATGGCAATAAGCTAAGAAGGACAGGACTTCTGGACTACCGAATTCTAGCTTCTCCTAGGGGATCCCCAACTGTTCTAAAGCCAAACACAAGTCTCCAGTGGGTCCTGGGTCTTCCCTTGATTTTCTGTCCAGTGGGACATGACGGATACTGGCATTGCACCTGATCCCTACTCTTCATTTTGCAGGTAGTGGGCCAAAAAATAGACTACATGTTGCAGTTTCAGGCTGAGCCTAGCCAGCTTACTGGCACCAGACATGTCTTTAGGGTCCACAGGTCTTTAGGATAACTATTTGTCTGAGTTCTCCGCTCAAAACTGTTCACCAAGGGTGGCCCTGCTGGGAGCATTATGCTACTGCGTGGCTATTCAGTATTATCCTGCCTTAATTTGCTTAATTTTCATAATTACAAGTATGACCTTTTGGAACCAGTTCTGGTTTCAGATCACTGGGTCATTTTCCTGAATCTCTTAAAGCTGATCATAAAAAAGAAATATTGACACTAAGGTTCATTACTGTATTTTCCATCTGAAAGTTTATCTTGGGTGATTCTGCTCCCTCCCAACCACCTTCTCAAGACTACCAGTGGAAGGACATGCTATTTTCAACATTGAATCATGTTGTGGCTTTTGGCCTCAACCCTGCCACAAGGAAACGAAAATTATAGGTCGTTCTCCTGCAAGCTGGTGCTGGTGGGTGTGCCAGGCACCTCCCCATCCTCCACACAAAAATCCTCTTTCAGCCTCTGGTCAGATGTGGAGGCCTCAGGGTATGGCCATACCAACTGCCTGCTTTGATGTTCTCAGATGTTGCTTTTGATTCACTCTTGCTAGGCTAGGTATCAGTCACAGTAGCACACTGTTTAAAAATATAAAATTCAGGCACACTCATTTAGAGTGTTTCTTTTTTTATTTATTTTTCCTTGTGCAACTCAGAGCTATGTAAGAAAGCCTGTGACAAATCTGATGTGTGTTCCCTCCCTTTTGTTTGGTGCTGTGTTTGGTGACTAGACACCCCACTGAAAGCTCCCAGTATGCATGCGTCGCTATGTAGGCTGTTTTCATATTCATCGTGATAACCAGAGTCACAATCCTTTCTGCCCCTCCCAGCTGTCCTGCTTCCCCATTGAAGGTTGGGGTAATTCTGCTATTGTCCTCCTTTGTATGGCTTATATTGTGCTTCCACATTTACCCACAAAGCACAAACATCTGTTCTCTAGACTCTGCACATTTCTTTCATGATGTAATGCTCAGTGTCCCTCTGTCACCCTCTCTCTCTCTCTTGTACTGTGCCTTTTTCCACATGTGCCAAGCTTCCACCCATTTCTAATGCAATTTCCAGTTTTTGGCTTCTCTTTTCTCTACAGAGCACGGGTGGATATTCATTTGCATTTAGGATCACTTGGATTGTCTCAGCAAGGTTTTGCTTTGAGCAGCATGATGCTATACTAGTGATTTATGAATAATGACTAATGATGAGGAATAACTGATTCATTTGAATAGTTTTTGATTAGGTCTGTGTTTACAGAGATTCCGGGATGTTCCTATGTCCCTGCTGGAACCAGGGCTATTATGCATGTAAAATAATAATAAAAAAATGACCTAAACTTTGAAGTGGTTATATAATTTTAACATTTTGAGCTTTGCAGTTGTGATGTGCCAGCTCTGTGAAAGAATTACTAATCATTGTTTTAGCTAAAGAGAGATTTTTTTTTTTAAATTCAACTTTTGCAACATTGCATAGTGTATTTGATTCTTGGGGATGTCAGATTTAAAAGTAAACTATGCCATGCAATGTACAGGAGATCTGATTGGAGGGGTTTCATATGAAAGAAATGCTTCCTGAAAGCAATCCACAAACTGTAATGCCTGAACTTCAAGACGTCATCAAAACTGGTGGAATCGTGTTGTGGTCAGATGAGACCAGAATTAAGCTTTTTGGGCGGACATGCCGTTGCCATGTTCATTCAAAAAAATTGGGACTGCATGCAGAGTCAAGCACCCACTGTAAAAACTGTAAAGCTTAATGATGCTTTTGGCTTGTTTTTTTTTTTTTTTTTTTTTTTTTTTTTTTTGGGTCATTGTTGTGTTGTTTTGGTGGATTTTGAACCCTTAACTGGTTTGAGTTAAGGGGTTAGAAAACGGTCTACATGCGCAAATATGAGAATATAAAAAGAGCTGTAAAATATCCCTGTGCAATTGTCTTCAACCTTGTCAAATGCTGCAGGAAATGGTCCATCTTCATCTTGTGGGATGGCAGTAATTCTCGAGTTGAGTGTGTATACAACATATATACAGGCAGCACAGAATTCCCTGCAGACTTAAGTCTCATGTGTTTCTAAATGTTTTACAGACAGGGAAACTACATGCAACATTTCCCTCACAATCAGAGCTATTATTAGTGGTGGTTCTGGAACATTCCTGGGTAATGATTGTAAAGTGAAGAAAAGTACAGACAGAGGGAAAACCGGGAGACTAAGTGAGTTAGCTGCCTGGCTGAGTAGATTAAAGTGTTGTGGCATAATGGAAGTGAAATAAAATGGGATCGACACAAAATGCGGGTTGTTGGAGTCTGATTGTGATTGTTAGAGCATACGTCATCACCCGTATGCTCTCTCCATTACCTCAGAGCTCCTCTCTACTGGTGCCATTTTGTTTGTTCATTTACAGGCAAGCAAATTAATCACAAAGATCTTATTGTTGTACAGCCTCCTCAGTGAAGGACAATATGACCCATTTTTCTGTTTATTCCACCTCTACAAACTGTAACTTCAGGAGTTTCTGGGAGTTCAAAATTTGAGAACTCAAGATGCAACATTCTATGGTGAATTAGAAGTGATGTTACGTTTACAAGTTCGTAATCATCAAAGTTGAAAGTGACTCACTGTTGTTGTGTGGGTAATTTCATAGGTTTATGTATATTGTCAAGGTTTTTTGTGTGAGTGATTTTGTGAGAACTTTATCAGCCAAGAGAAAACCACCAGTAAAGCAAAATGTCATCTCTTGATTCAACACATTTGTTGACTGTTATGCAGATGCGACCTAATTCTGTTCAGGATTTCAGTATGCTGTTGTTTAGCTGACATATGGCGTCCACAAGCCCTCCTAACCATGCATTTCCTCTCTCCTCTCACACATAAGTGAAGGAGATGAAGAAAGCTTTTCTATGAGGTTGGGAAGCCTTCTGCTGATTAGGCATTGAATTAATGCATGTATTTCAGAGTACAGTTTTGTGCCAACACAAGTGGAACCTTGCATATTTATGACTATAGTTTTGTCAACCCTAAGTATCATATTTTTATATTTTGTCTTTCAGTTATGCTTTGGCAGATGAAGCATATCGGTCTCTTCGGGATCAAGATAAGGACCAGTGCATCCTCATTACTGGAGAAAGTGGTGCAGGAAAGACTGGTAAGGCTGATGTGAGCCCTGTTAGATTGAATATGCTTAATTGTTTTTTGTTCTACCAGGACATAACGTTTTGCATAGCAGAACAGTATGTGATCAGAAGGTAACACATTTGCACTGCATTTTCTTCTACAAACCATTTTCTTTTGTGTAAACCTACTTTCACACACAAGAATTAGATATTTATATTCTTTATGCTTTTTTGGATGTACTGAATTTCTCATCTGCAGTCTTGGAGTCAGATAAAGAACCGTAGATGTTTGCCAGGTGTAGTCTAGCATCGAAAAAAAGGCTCTCCTAAAGGCCAGGCCTTGTATGTCTGTTTGTATTTACAATGCCTGATCATTCACTAGTCATAAACCTCCTCAGTTCATTTTTTTTTTTTTTACAAACTAATGATAGTTCTGCTGAAATATGGGCTCTTCCTGCCCATCTTCAAATGTAGCGTGCTTGTTGGACCACAGTGAGATGATTTCAGGCGCCATGTGATGTAGCAGTCTGCCAGGTCTGCAGGGCTTTAAAGAGTGGATGATGTTATGCTGAGGTCTTCTCTCAGTGTGAGTATGCTCCACGTTAGCTTGTTACTCCAGTGCTGGCTCAGCTGAGCTTCGCTTGGGCTTGCTAGAGAGCTGCAGAGAATGATGTCAACAGTTACAGTGCTTTTTCCCATGGCTGGTGATAGAGTCCTAATTCAGTATGATGCATAACCAGGAATCAAACAAAAATCAAACAATCTTTTAAACTTTTTTGACTTACTGTTTTGCATGTAAAGGGAGCTTGAAACGAGATGCTTTATTAGCATGCATATTTGTTGATCTTACATTAAATTACTTTTTTCCATTCATCACAATTCACTGGTTTAGTAGGAGAATGCAGGTAGTGAGCAATCAATGTGATCATCTGGGATTTTTGTAATCGCTTTATTATTTGTGTAGTTTAAAGGCTGATGAAAGTGTTTGAGTATATAGGTCATAGAATTAATTTATAAGTGCGCTTCACTGATTATCAAGATCTGTGCCACAGATAATTAAAATTGCAGTTCTTGTTTTCTAGTTTGATCAGGTGACTTGTCCAAGGGCATATACTGTATATCAGCTGGATTTTGTGTTATGTTATGTCATGTTTATGTTATTCACAACTCAGTACATGTAAAATTCCATTGAAATAATAATTATCTCCTTTGAGTGACCAGCAATTTAAAATAGATGCTATTTGACAGATATAGGCTGATGTTCAATTTATTTGCTTGCCTTTTTTGATGTTGTCCAATTGTGAGGCAGCATGTCACATTGTCACATTTAGATCCATAGAGTTATTATTGCACTTAGTTGTCTCAAATAGGAACAGCAAAAAGTGCTTATAGAGGCCCATTGGGACAGGAATCATGCTGCCCTGTGCTCAGGGGAGGAGCAGCGTACAAACTGTTAAAAACAGGGTTGCCTGTTTGGGCTAGTTTAAAAATAATCTGTGGCCACCATGATATTGTTTTATGGCAAATAATCAGAATAAAATCAAATACATTTCCATGAACAACATTTACAAGGCAAAGTGTAAGTGCAGGAAGTGTACTTATGATTGTAAAATATTAAGATTGGGAGAAAGAAAGGGGATCTCACACAAAGGCTGAATAAAAAGAAGAAAAAATGTGTCTCCCTTTTCCAATGCCCAAATTTTCTGGGATAGTTTCAGGTATGTTGTGTGGTTCTCGAGATGTAGTTGGTCTGGAAATTTTGCTGAAACCTGGCTACTCTGGTTAATGATATTAGTTCTTTTGTATGTGCCTAGTTGTGTTAAACACAAAGGTATGTCTAACACTGCTAAAACAAGCTGCAAGATTGCATTACAGGGTTTCTCTTAAAATTCACTAAATAGTAGCCTATAGTAAAGCCAAGTATCTACTTAGTTTTGTTTGAGGCTATGTCATTATTAATGTCTTCCTGCCCCACCAAAGTCTATAGTCATGAGCTGTTGCTGGACAGGCATCAGGTCTGTCACTCTGTGCCATGTAAAACATATAAAAGTCATTTAGGATAAACCTTTATTTTTATGACAGAAAAGTATGTTTTGTATGTTTTTGTTTATCTGCTTTGAATTGTGTTGTTAACTTCCTTCCACATGATATGACTTGATTAACTCTGAAAATGATTTTGTCTACCATACTGTTTACTTTAAATGTCATGGTTTCATATATTAAGTCTTCTGAAGTCCTGTTGTCTCCTTTTTACTCTTAGCTATTTCTTTTATCTTCTAACAAGTTTCAGCTATTTTCTCCACATAAACGTCCTTAATGTATTCTTGCATGTAAAAATACATATCAATCCACATGGAACAATCAGCATTAACAATCACTAAATCTTATATGGTTTTCATCCCTCTTCATGTCCAAGAAGATTCTCATACCAGGTCTTTTTACAATCTACCTAAGTCTGTCATAAGATCAAGAACAGCATAATTTACATTGCATCCTGGATTAATTACATGAGAGTCTTTTGTTGGACACTGGGTCTGGGATTTGGCCCTGTACCACTTTAATGATTGTTATTCCATTAGTATGATATTAAACATGAGCTAAATGGGATTGACTTGCTTTTTCTGAGAGGAGGAGGTGTGTGTCTGTAGTAGATCAGGGTGGGGTGGGAAAGCTGAGCTGACCGAAATGATGTAAGGGGGATTTTGGGGTGCGGCCATGTCTCATATGGAAGAGTGTGACCTCTGATCTCTCTCTTGTTGTACTATTTGTTCCAGAGGCCAGCAAGTTGGTGATGTCATATGTGGCTGCGGTGTGTGGGAAGGGCCAGGAGGTGAACAAGGTGAAAGAGCAGCTGCTGCAATCCAATCCCGTACTAGAGGGTATGTGTAAAGCTCTGTTACCTTCATCACATCATCTTCATCTGTATTTTCATCTTTATCTATAATGCATCTTATCTTATTTTTTCTTTATGATTCCATACTGAACTGAATATAAAACTAAAAACAATTTAAAAGACCAAAGTTTCTGCTATTATGTACTTATAGGCCACAATTTTAATGGACAGATAGTACAGAAATAAAAGTCATGATATCATTAACATAATGTTGAATTATTAGTTTAGGCTTTTCAGCTTTGTCATTCAATGTCAGTTAGAATTCATGTAGCTTTTAGTTACCACAGATTGTATCACACAATACAGTTGCAAATTACAGTTAAATTAATATAACACATTAATATAAAGTCCTACTGTCCTTCTGGTTTTATTTTAACTGTTGTTAGTCTGATCAGTCAAAAATGACTATGTGCTAAAAGCATCCGTCAACCTCAAGCACAATAATAGGTATCAGAGCCTCAGGAAATTTCACCTGATAGAATATTGTATAAATTTGATATTCACACAAATGAAATGTCTGGTCTGCCACACATTTGTGTTCAGTAGGTTGCCACAAGGCAGGTTATGTAGCTCACAATGCAAGAATTTTGGGATGTTGCATCATCCACTAAAATCGTATTAGTTCAAATGGGTTTGAATCTCACCTCGAACCAAGCAATGAGTTCAAAACTTCACAACCATGCCTCTAGCCCTTGACATGTTTGAAAACAGGGGTGCTAAGACATACTTGCCCTCCTTTTTCTTAGTATTGCCCCTCCTTCAGCTGTCTGCCTTTGACTGTTAATGGAGCACAAAGCTCTCTGCTGCCTGATCGCAGACAGGAATGTGTGTTTTTAACGTGGGGCCATGCACAGGAAATGCCCATGAGCAATGAAGTGCCCAGCCGAGTTCCACATCTGTGAGAGTTTAGCTGCTGGCTGTAATGATCTCCACTCCTGAGGCTCGGCAGACTTCCTGCCCCATGGCCTCACTCCTGTACTTGCTCTGTGCAGCCAGAACTGAAGCGGTGTACTCCAAAGTCCAGAAAAAGATTACTTTCAATTTTAACACACTGGCTCCTATCAGTCATGCTCGTGAAGTTAGAAGTTGTTTAATTGCAGGCTAAAATCACTATATGGGCCATAAACAGTTAAAATGTACAAGATAAAAAAAAAAAAAACTAATCATACAAGCATTGGGTAGATAGCTACTAATAGGGAAATTTACTACCCTTTGTCACTAACGTGGTATGTGTTTCCCCTTTGCAGCATTTGGGAATGCCAAAACTGTGAGGAATGACAACTCCTCTCGATTTGTGAGTATCTGTCTGTTTCCTGGCAGTGTGCTCTGTGGCTGGATCACTCCACTAAGTGTCTTTCATTTACATTAAGATTAAGCGCATGTAGAGTGTTGATTCTAGTGTAAAAAAAAAAAAAAAAGAAAGAAACCCTGCCAAAGTAGCTCTTTTTTTCCCCCCCTCTAAATGTTTTTTGTGGCTGTTAATATATTTTGTAAGGAAGAATCCAGGAGTCCAAAATGCTATTGACACGAATCATCCTTATTGTTTTTTTTATGGATTCTTTTGCCTATTGACTGACATTTGATTGTTTGGCACTGCTGTTCTTCACATAGTTACTATTGCTGCACAAAGCAGGATTCTGATAAAACATTAGTTGTAACTTTCCAGAAAACTACATCAAGATGTATAAAAGTATGCGTCAGCACTCGCTGGATGTGTCTGCAGACGCTCCGTGGTTATAGAGCAATGCACAGAACAGCTTGCACTGAAAAAGATTACCATCAAGGCAAAGCTGTGTGTGTGTGTGTGTGTGTGTGTGTGTGTGTGTGTGTGTGTGTGTGTGTGTGTGTGTGTGTGAGAGAGAGAGAGAGAATGTTGCATGTTGAGAGGACTTGGTAGCTTTAAAGGTGTTTTTCCTTTCCAGTCCTTTCCAATGGTTATGCATTATGTAATGGGCTATGGCTGAGGGATTGCTGAAAGCAGATTTCAGCAATATCACTGAAATCTATCACAAATGTACATATTAGTTGTAGTCCTTGATAAATGTGAGATAAAAAAAAAAACTTCTCACATAAAATCATATAAGAATACATTTCACAAAGAGGTACCATGGTCATGTATTGTTAGTAATGTTGTATCAGTTAATGTTGTTATTGCCATGGCATGTAAATGCATTTAGAGGGACCATCCAGAGGGGGAACAAAAACATTAGATTCCAGCGTGGAGATCTGAGGGGACATGGAATTGTGCAGGAGTGTTCTCACGCTCACTAAATGCTTTTAAGAGAGTGGGGGGCTGTGGGCTGTTTTCAGATTCCTTCTTGATCGCATGATTCCAGACTTCTTCAATTAGTCCAGAGCTCCAGAGTCACTACATGTTCTGCATAAGAACTCCACAAGCCCATTGGCTACTGCTGTCAGATCCTTAAAAGCTTTTTTTCTCATACTATAACGTGTGGTCGTCATCTGCAGATATTGAGGCAGTAGCTTTGAAGAGCTGTTGGCTGGGGAAAAAAGAGGGAGTGAAAGACACTTAAAGACACGAGGCTTACTGTTACTTTTCAGTTTTAAGTTAGGACAGAGAGCAGTTTGTTTTCACCTTCACAGTTTCCTCACTGGTAGTTCATTACTCCAGCAAAAATTTATAGTCTACTTTATGAATAAGCCTGACTAAGAGACCGAGCTGGGGGGAGAAATCATTTCTCTTACTTGCTCTCTTGTGGAAGTCTTGTGTTTTTAGCTCTATTCAGTCACTACCCCTTCTCTGCTTTCTCCTTTACTCTGCCATTAAAAGCCAAAGTCAAGACATGTGGTTCTTCATGTTGAGCCTGCCACTAAAGGCCTTGAAGAAATCTCATCACAGGGGTGGGACACACTGCTCCTTCATATCTTATTTCCACTGTGTAGGGCTAAAATAGAAGCTAGTTTAAAGGTGTCACCCTTTATTTCAATTTATTTGTGGCACCTTATTGTTTTATAGAAATATATTCTTTTTCCTCTATCCACAGGGGAAGTACATGGACATCGAGTTTGACTTCAAAGGGGATCCACTGGGCGGCGTCATCAGTAACTGTGAGTATAATTACAGGATCGATACTGGGTCGAACCCATTAAACAGTACCTCACTGAGGCTCACTGTTAATTACAGAAGCTGCGCTTTTTCCACAAAGTTATCAGATCCAGTTGTGTGGTCATGGTGATGGCTGCAGCGAACGGCAGTGGAGCACTGCCCTGCTGCAAACCACCTAAAGTGTGTTCTCCTCCTGCAGTTATGCTAGTGGGTTGGGAGACACAGACAAATACAGGGTGTGCTCGAAAGAGCTTGGGCTTAGATTAGCCTTTCCTGCATGTCTTACTCTGTCTAACTCTCACACATTCCCAAATCATCTGCCATGGATACGGTATCCACACAACCTATTTTACGCAATTCTGCATGCCACCATTTGCTCCATTGTTGTGTGTTAAGGGACTATAAACTCCCTGAGCCTGAAGGGGAAGATTTAAAACCTGCACCTTAATTCATTTGCCCAAACGGTGCTGCATATGTTGAACACACTCTTGTGTTTTGATTTATTCCAAAAACATTACTAGTGAAATCAGTAGTGCGCTGATGTAATAGATGTTTTGTAATCTGGATTGTGTTGGAGTTGAGTTGTCGATTATGTGGCATGTCCCTGTCCATGTGAGGCCATGTGAGAGTGAATAGGATCAATAAACCAGTGTTTGTGTTTTTCCAGTGAAAGTTCATGGGCACAGGCAAACTTTCTCTTGTTTTTCTCTACTTTTTATCTCTACTCTTTATATCTGTCCTTCTGGTTCATTAGGTCTGCTTTCAGTTTTCCATTGTTTTGACTCCATTAACACACCCAGAAACAGGCACTCACTGAAAATGCAAAATGCTTGGTAATGGGTTTCTGGGCCTTAAGTAAGTGTGTTGTTGGTGGGTTTTTTGTTTGTTTGTTTGTTTGTTTGTTTTTCTGAATGTACAAAAGGTGAAAGTGAAGACAAGAGTCTCTTTCGTCAGAGTTAGATTTTCTAAACTTTTGTAACCCTCATCCTCTCTTTTCCCTTTACTCTTGCCTCTCTCCAGTTTATGTGTTCAGCACATGTAAAATGAACGTGGGAAAAGGCTCATAATGAGTTTTGGATTACAGTTTAGTCTGGAGAAGTGGCCTTTAATATACTCTTGCATTATTGATCAGGTTTTGCCCTCACTGGCATGGGTTAAACCAGCTCAACAAACATAAGATGATCTTTGGTATTAATCATTTCCCCCAAAGTCTAAGTGTAAATATATTCAAATGAAGTATATGATAAAGATAGGTGAGGTTTGTGTGCTGTTTTTTTTACAGCGTCAGTTGATGAAAGTTGCTCATAAATTGAGATGTTATTAGAAATTTCAAGTACAATTTACAACACAAATCAGTACAGTATAACACAATGATATGAAGGAGTATATATTGCAGGTCTTGAGGCCTTCTATCTTGGGTGATATATATATACTTTTTTTTTCTTCTTTTTTGGAGTTCAAGAAGTGGAGCAAAACCCAATAACTTTGCAGCAGGGACACAGCATGCCTATGCTAGTCAAAATTGAAATTTGAATAAGTATGATGGTAAAACAGAATCTCATCTCAGAATAGACAAGGTTGAAGACCTTATGATCACAATACTGGCTCTAATAAGTACAGTTAGTGTGCAGTGAGGCACCCTTCCAGACAGATCTCTCCTGTGAGATTTCCTGTTCTTTCACAAACGCAATAGACAATGAGAGGCTACATACACTGCAGACACCTTGAGTATGCAAATATTTGTCCCTCCTGGAAACAGACACCTTGTGTGTTCCTCAGATCTCAGATGCGCTTTGAAGGGGGTGGCCTTTTTGAATATTCAGCTGGCCAGTGGAATGAGAAGAAGTTGTGCTTACCAATGATGTAATGGTTTCTTCCTTCAGATCTTTTGGAGAAATCTCGTGTTGTGAAACAGCCAAGAGGAGAAAGAAACTTCCACATCTTTTACCAGCTGTTATCTGGAGCATCAGATGAAACACTCAGTAAGAGGCAACAAGCATTTACATGCTGTGTTCTTAGGCTTGTTACATACCACTTTACACATGACTGTCATTCTTATGCATGGGGTTATGAAGAAGGTTATGAGGTAAGAGAAGATTTGTTTTTGTTTTTTAAACAGTAGGGAAAACCCTGAGTAACTGGGCCAGCAGCTATTGTTCTCACTTGTTTTACTGGACCATGGCCATTGTTGCCATGCTGACTGTAAGAGAACAATGTAGTGGGCTTTAATTTCAGACATCAAATAGCTGAAGGACACTGGAGGCAGTGTGCCTTTGTAATCCTAGCTGAACAAAAGTATGTTTTTGGGGTATTTAATATTGGAATTGAATGGGAATTGTGTGTGTCACCATAGTGGAAAATCTGGGAGTTCAGGGCTGATTCAAACTGCTTTTTTTCCCCCAGAACAACTAAAGTTGGACCGAGACTTCAGCAAATACAATTATCTAAGTCTTGATTCTGCCACAGTCAATGGACTTGATGATGCTGCAAACTTCAGGACAGTTAGGGTGAGTTATTCAGTCATTTATTTTCACACACACAAACGCGTAACCACACTAGACCATTAACAACATGGCTAACCTTGTCAACAACTCTTTTTACATAATAGGTACGTAATAGATGAGCTAAATTTAATATCTAGTTACATCTACACAAAGCACAGGCAGTAACAGAGAAAATGTGAGCTTGGACTGGGCATTGCCACTCACTAGTGAACTGATCCTTTTGAAATAGCTCATTAAGTGGATAAAACTTTGAGTGTTGATTAGGTTGGATTCACCAATATAGTGCAGTGTCCAGAACACTGAGCGGGCTACAGGTTCAGACACCTCTCACCAAAGTAAGCTATACTGTATCTATATGACAACATATTGGCTAAGAACACCTGGCTGCCAGTTTGCATGTTATACTAGTTTCGACCACAAGGGAAAGGCATTTTCTTCCTTTGTAACAACAGGTAAAAAAATAAATAAATAAATAAAAGAAAGCTAATGGGCTAATAGTTAGCTACCTGCCAGTAGTTGTCATACCTGGCTTCACCTCAGGATGGAAGTGTGGCTGCTTTTTTGTGTTTCCTGCTGCAAACAAGTATTGCAAGCCTGTTGTGGGATGGCCACGCCCAGATTTACTCAGTCCACTTTTGATTTCCATCAGTGGAATGACAGCTGTCTGTATTCAAAATCATAGAGCCAAACAAAAGTATTTTTATTATAAGAGAATAAGTAGTATTTTATGCCTTAAGGATTCCATTCTAAGACCATATTCTTTTTGACTGCTGACAGAATGTAAAGAGAATAGAATCAAACATGATCTAAAAACTTAAACTGTTTAAACAAATATCACAAATCGGCTTTAATACTGAATAAACATTTGAAAAATATAAACTGTAAAGTTCATAGATTTTAGATTATTTGGTAGCTTACCAAAGCAATAAATGTGTCACTAGACATGGTAGAGATATTGGTAGAGATATTGCCTAAGTTTTTATTATAATCCAGTTGAGCTGTTTGATGGTGCGAGAATAGATCTGCTCTTGTCCATGCTCTTTAAGATGGAGTCTGAGATCTTCATAGCAGTTGTCCGTAGTGCTAATATATGCAGCAGCTTTACACAAAGGAAAGATTAATTTAATTTCACCCGCACCAGTATTTAACAGAAGCAAGTAGCAGGTCTCAAAGTTTTTCAGCTTTGCCCTCTCCTTCCCTTTAATCCCATTCGTACAGTAAAATGTGATAGTCAAGATAGGCAAGATTATATTTCACCATTTTTATCATTTCACATCTATCATGTTCTGTACTGGCCATGATCATTAGATGTCTGCATCCAACAGAACTGGTTTGAATTAGTGACTGCAGCAGACAATGCTGTGTTCTCCTGAACAATAGTTCTAAGCCCAGCTCTGCTAGTATTTAAAAAAAAAACATAGTTTAACTAGTTCTGTCCTCCGAGTCTCTGTCTCTGCCCCTTGTGACTGAGAGATCATGTCCAATAATTGGACAATACACTTTGATTTATTCAGACTGTTGCATCTTTGGGAAGTAACAGTGAGTCATGGTTTTTGTCGAATGACTGTCGAAACTACCAAAACAATCATAAATTAGTTTTGGTGAGATGTACAGAATACTGCACGCAGTGGAAAACATTCATTTTATATCATCTCTGTCCTGCTTCACAGTCTGACATGCCAGATATACAGAAAAAGAACAGGCTATGCTTACTGAAGGCTTACTCTATGATTATTGTGACATGCTTATCCTTATCTTGTAAGTTAGGATAAGGACATGAGTGGATAGTCAAAGCTCTGTATAAATCTGTTCTTTACTGTGAAAACTCTCCACTTTGTTATTTGCTTGTGTATTTGGTTTTGGAGAGGATCGCACTAAACTTACTGTAGCAATGCTTTCAGTAGGATAAAATAAACATATCGTTTCTAAATGCTTTCTTCTTTATGCAAGTCTTCCTCTCAAACCTATCTGAGGGTCTCCTCCTGAGCATCAGCCTGTGGTTTCCATAACCAAAATATGACCAAATGACCAAAAATGACCAAAATATCTAGCATAGTCGTATCAGTATATTGTTTTTACCCAGCAAACTCTGTGCCCATTACTTGTTAGTCTGCTTTGTTACTTGGTGGCTTCTATTAAATCTATTATCTGAGCTGTAGTGAATGAGGAATTGTCCCTTCTTTTATCTAGAACGCCATGCAGATTGTGGGTTTCATGGAGGACGAGGTGCAGTCAGTACTGGAGCTGGTGGCTGCTGTGCTCAAGCTGGGCAACATAGAGTTCAAACCCGAGTCACGAGTCAACGGCTTCGATGAGAGTCGGGTTAAGGACAAGAACGGTGAGCGTTTTACCCAGTGAAAAAGCTTTGTTCATCCTCTGCTTTTGCTAGTGCAGATGGGTTAATGCAAATTATAGTTAGGCAGAAAAATCAGATAAAATGATTCTGTTTTCTTGATGAAGGGAATCACGTGTAGTAGATGTGAGGCAACTGGACCCATGTCTAATACATTACTATGTCGGTTGGTACACCTGGTTGAACTGTACTGCCATCTATTGATATTTGCCTTGGAGGTTTAAAAACCTGATACTATTTGTATTTGGAAGTATTTAGTTGTGGAACACAATGTTGCTCTTAAAATTGATTATGCAAGCCATAATCCTGCAGATGTGTCATGGATAGAGCTAACTCATATTAGTTTAAGTGCCTGTATGGACTTAATGGTAGTATTTTGTGAGAAATGCTATCCATCTTCAGTCACTTGCATATTTGCAGTTCTTCCTGCCAAAGGAAGAGGAAAAGGATTCATTTTTGTAGTGCCTAAATTTCTCAAGGGGACCTAGGTCTGATATTGACCAGATCTTTTGAAAAACCTACCAGAGGGGCACCTTAAGAGGTTTCCTGCTTTAACTTTTTACGTAAGCACTCAATATGCAGAAATCCCACCTTCAGCATGGTCATGAGTCTGTTGACTTGGCATTTTTCTGTTATTTTGTTGCTCTAATAGGCTATAGAGTATGAGCAAAACATAAAATGCAAATGTCATTAAGTACAAGTCATTAACTCTACCTTCTGGTGGGGAATGATTTCCATACAATTTTTTTTTTTCTCTTATACTTTAACAACGTGGTTAGCGTTTCTGTTCTGTGTGTAACTCGTCTGCACTGTTCCTGTCCCAGATCTGAAGGAGATGTGTGAGCTGTTGGGCATTGATCAGTCAGTGCTGGAACGAGCATTCAGTTTTCGCACAGTGGAAGCTAAGATGGAGAAAGTGTCAACAACACTCAACGTCGCTCAGGTTGACTTACCTCACCTCTCTTACCACAAATTATCTCTATTGCCTTTACTAGCTCTCACATGTTACTTTTTGTATCCATCTCTCCTTGGGGCAAACAACTTGAGGGCAAGTCTTGTAATATTTATCAGTATGTCTCCATAAACAATGTAAATGCACACATGATAATTTCAGAACTTTGTTTGTAAATTAATATTATTTTCACATTTTAAATGGCATTCAGAAAAATAGGATGAGGGGTATTGGCACATCTTATAGGTGCTAGTCCTGAGAACAGATTTGGTTTCGTAAGAAGGCACTCCACAGAGCTGGAGCATTACTCTAAAGGTCAGGCTCTCTTCTTATAAACATCCAACAAGATAAAGCAATAATAGCATGAGATTGCACTGAATTCATAGCTACAGGTTTAAACATGGAATTTTTTACCTTTAGCTTCATAGAGTGTGTTCATATCACTATCAGAACCTGTAGTGATTATAATCTCGGTGATAGTAGCCAAGCGCTGTTCTGTCTGTGTGCCGTTAGCTTAATGTCATCTAGAGTTCAACCTCTTACTGCATTCTGCTGCCACGTTGACATGTTGATGGATGATCTTACACAGTCAGGGCTCAGTGCCAGCTCTTGAAACTCTTAAAACTCAGAAAATTTTATTTTGCATTTTGTTCACAAAGCTTCTAACCTTTCAGTATTTTTAATGAAGTAATGAGAGAATGGTTATTATTAAAGCTTAAGCAAATAACTGGAAATTCTGTTTGTTCTAGGCCTACTATGCACGTGATGCACTTGCCAAAAACTTGTATAGCCGCATGTTTAGTTGGCTGGTGAATCGAATAAACGAAAGCATCAAGGTATGTTTGTATTTTCGTATTTTCGTATCATTTTATCATCTTTGATGCTAAACACTGAATAACGCTTTGTCATCTTTTATGTTTAGGCTCAGACCAAAGCCCGGAAGAAGGTTATGGGGGTCCTGGATATTTATGGTTTTGAGATCTTTGAGGTAAGGTTTATCCAGGAGGAGTCATCTGCGTGTAGACTGCTTCTGTTCAGACTTGTTGGCTAATGACTAAGGGAACAGTAACAACAAGAAAGACCTGTCTGGTTAATTAAATGAGACCTAAGAGCTCTAAAACACCTCCTATTTGCACTAATCAAGAAATATCATCACACTATCAAGTCACTTATAAGAACAGTACCTCCAGTATATCAGTAATTCTTGTTCAGTGTTTAACACTTCACTAAACAAGAAGTTGCAAATTATACTTCAAATTATACTATCACTATACTTCTCTATTTAAATGTATATGCCATATCTTATGTTGTCTGAAACATAACATGAAAGTTATTCTCCTCTGATGAATGTTGTCAGTTCTTCAATCTGTACACAGTGTTATACATAGTGTTTTCTAAGTGACTTTATTACCAAATATACTTTTTGTAAAGTTGTAAATGCCATCTGGTACCATTCAAGTTTGTTTATGACATGCATGCCTAACAGGAAACGGTTATATTCACTACTTATTGGTTTGCTTGCAGTTAGCAGTATGTCAGCACTGCTTGTTTTTAACTCTGGACATGGCAATAATATTCACCTGTCTGTAAAATTCACCACTGTTTATTTGCATTTGTCCATTACATTTGCCTGCTGTCTGACTGTGTTCCTTTCTCCTTAATGTCGTTATTGTTGTTTGTTTTTGTGTCTGGGACAACAGGATGGAGTAAGTACTCCTCTGAGGATGTGATGTGGCAGTGTGCTTGCTGCAATTAGAGCATTTAATCCTAGTCTTAATTTAGCCTTTTTCTCTATAAATTCAGACTGCAAAGGTGCATGACCAGCCGTGAGGTGCAACATTAGCAGCAGTGTTGGCAGTGTCAGCGTTTATGTGCCTGACATTGTATCATTGGCTGTAGTAAAGTTGCACCTCCGTACAGGGAATAGCTAATACAACCATGGAGCCGTTTTACTCTCACACTTTGAAAAAGCAGCTGTTGAACCCGATTTCACCATTACTTAGTCAGCTTCAGGCTGAGGTGCCAATAGGCTATGTTTGTAGGGAGGCCAGCTGTAAACTGGTACTGCCAAGTTAAACAAAGAGATGACTGAGTCTTTCCAGTGTACCATATGCAGCCTTTTGAATTAGTTTTGAAGCCTTTGCCTGGTGCCAAAAGCACACCAGTGGTTTTTGGTCTAACACACACCGGGTTTGTTTCTGAATGGCAGAGGTGAACACACAAAAGCCTCTCATAATAATAGACAAGTCTTTTGCAACATGGAACAAAATTTAGCAAAATGCCAACCTGATCATCATCTAACCTGTAACAAATGAATCATAACTAACACAGCCATTATTTAACCTTTAACAATAAATACTAAGCTAATTGCTGTTGCTGTATTAACACTTCACTGTATCGACTGTATTGAGATGTTTGTTTGTGTTAGTTATACTATCTTTTGGTGGTATACATTACTTATTAGAAATACCAAGCTTTAATTTTAAGTGCGTTAGATAAAAACTTGGAAAAAAAACAAGGAGGCTAAGGAGGCTAACAAAGAGGCTAAGGAACAGTGATTTATAGCCAATCATAGGTGGTTCTATATCAGTCAGAAGGTTTGCTGTGCTTAATGTTTTGGCTGTTGTATGCATCTGAATTATCCCAGTACAAATGCAATTTAAATGGCACACACATTCACACTGCATCTGGTTTGTCCCACAGGATAACAGCTTTGAGCAGTTCATCATCAACTACTGCAATGAGAAGCTTCAGCAGATCTTCATCGAGCTCACCCTGCGTGAGGAGCAGGAGGAGTATGTGCGTGAGGTAAGATAATTTTTTTCCACCATCAAACAATATCTGAAATGTTTAAGATCAATAGTAGTAATAGTACGCTTTAGTTATAATTACTCAATTAACTGGTCTTCCTATATAGAACTGAGAACACAGGCTTTTTGTGAACATTATGTTAATATAAAACCTCATGAAGTACCTTTATGCCAGGCTTTTATCAGGCTTGATACATTAACACAGCCTTGAGCAGCCTCTTAATTGCAAACTCATTTCATCATCCTATCTACTTCTTCATTTGAATGCTGCTCACTCCTACTCTGCGAATTTTGCACAGAAGTAATCCCTCAAAACAGCATGGGTAAACACACTTGTCCCTGAGGGCTTATGGGCTATGTTTGCTTTCTGAGTATTGAGTATGTGCCCTAACGCAGCCATGACCTCCACACTGTAATATTCAGCTCTCTGGACCAGTTCCAGGCCAGTACATGGGAAAATACCTCCGTGTTGGAGACTGGGGAGGAAAATTCAGTGATCTGGGGAGAAGTCCACCCAGTCCACACTGTAGATTTCCTCTTCCACTACTTGCCCTCCCACTTATACTCACTACCTCCTCATGAAGCTGTTCACATAGCCAAATTAGCCGACAGCAATTTTTTCAGCTCATTACATTCACAGTCGACCTATGTTGTGGGCCAAATTAGCCTACAAGCCTGACAGATGGTGCTCTCAAATTATTTCATTTAATTGCTCTCTGTTATTTCTTCCACCACAACACTTACCATCTGTGTGGATACCTGGTATAAAAAGCCTGCCTGGTTTTACCCCTTAAACCACTAAGGTTTGTGTGTGAAATCTGTAAGATTATATGGCCAAAAGTTTGTGGACACCTGACCATCACACCCATATGTGGTTCTTCTCCAAACTGTTGCCACAAAGTTGGAAGCATCACAATTGTATAAGATGTCTTTGTATGCTGTAGCATTATAATTTCCCATCATTGGGAAATGAAGGGGCCCAAATATGTTGCAGCATGACAGTGCCCTGTGCAAAAAGCAAGGTCCATAAAGACACGGTTTACCAGGGTTGGTGTGGAAGAACTCGAGTGGCCTGCACACAGCCCTGACCTCAACCCCACTGAACACCTTTGGATATATCGGAACGCTGACTGAGCAAATCCCCACAGCCACACTCCAAAATCTAGTGGAAAGCCTTCACAGAAGAGTGGAGGTTATTTTAACAGCCAAAGGGGACTAAATCAAAAACCACATGTGTGTGTAATAGTCAGTTGTCCACAAACTTCTGGCCGTATAGTGTAAGTGAGAATTCTTATAATACTATTAGAATCACAGCAAAGAGCTGGAAGAGTGACAGTAAATATTGATTCTTGTTTGTGTTTTATTACAGGGTATTGAATGGACCAACATTGAGTATTTCAACAATGCCATCATCTGTGACCTCATTGAAAATGTAACTCAGGCTGAATTCATTTTAAACAAAAATACTTTCTTTGCTCATTTGCTTGTGATGTTGACTCCATATTTTTACCCAAAAATTATATATCATATTCAAAATATAAGTGAGTTAGTTCATAAGAACATGCTATTATCCATTCATTCAGTACTTTTTGGTATATGACATCATTCGCTGTGCAAGCTATCTTGAATTTCAGTTGGTCTATAATCTATTTTATAACCCTCAGAACCAGAACGGGATCTTGGCCATGCTTGATGAGGAGTGTCTGCGGCCCGGGACCGTGACAGACGAGACCTTCTTGGACAAGCTGAACACTGTTTGTGCTGAACATCAGCACTTTGAGAGCCGTCTGAGCAAAAACTCAAAGTTCCTCACAGACCACAGCTTGCCTCATAGCTGCTTTCGAATCCAACACTATGCTGGCAAGGTTAGCTACCCACACACATGCATAATTGCATTGTCTGTCACTTGATGCAAACACTACCTTAGCTTATACACACACAAGTTTTGTTTGTCTTGTGTGTTACTGATATTGATATATTACTGATTACAAAACTCACGTGTTGCTGTTTGCTTGAAAAATCATGAGTCACCTGTTTACCCCTTAGAGGAGTTTTGTAAAACTGAAAGCAATTACAATATCTACAGATCTGTGCTGTTCTGAAATCTGCAGAAGTCAGCTTTAGTAACTAGTTCATCACGCTAGACAACTGGAAATACTGCACATACTGTGTGTTAAAGAAAACCCACAAATATGTTGTTGATGAAAACCAACCCATGGGAATCTGTCTAACTGACTAATTTCTAATTCCTTGCATAGGTGCTGTATCGGGTAGAGGGGTTTGTGGACAAAAATAATGACCTGCTATACAGAGACCTGTCCCAGGCTATGTACAAGGCCAACCATTGCTTGATGAAATTACTTTTCCCAGAGGGCAACCCTGCCAAAGTCAACCTGAAGAGGCCTCCTACAGCCGGATTCCAGTTCAAAGCATCAGTGAGCACACTCATGAGGAACTTGCAGACCAAGAACCCTAACTATATTAGGTAAGAACGGCAATTATCAGCACCCCAACACATAAGTGGCTAAGTCAAGACACTTGTTTTAATAGCTTGCAGTTAAACGCAGGCAAAGTTTCAGTAATCCTCCTCGTGTTGTCCTGTTTATGTTTCCAGATGCATCAAACCCAATGACAAGAAGTCAGCCCAAATCTTCACAGATTCATTGGTGTGCCACCAAGTGCGCTACCTAGGCCTGATGGAGAATGTGCGTGTTAGACGGGCAGGATATGCCTTCCGCCAAGCTTACGAACCCTGCCTGGAGCGCTACAAGATGCTCTGCAAGCAGACCTGGCCCCGTTGGAAAGGCCCTGCCAGGTCAGACCACCAGCTACAAGCATTAGAATATTTTAGGTCAATGGAGCAGATGCTCACTGTTCATACAGTTCTCATGGCATAGTTCTCCTGACTTCAACATAAAATGCCAGATGTCTAAATTTAAATCTGTTGTAATTGATTTTAGAGCACGTCAGTTAAGCATCCTGATTACTATCAATAAAACAGATGGTTTGGGGAAAAAAATATATATGGGCATGAGGATGGAAAGAGCTAGCTTCATGAACTAAGGCACAAGCCTAGGATTAAGGTTGTTTGTTTAGTTAGTGAGCTTTGTTAGCATGGTTGTAATTTACAAAGCAGTTTCACACCTAGGTACAATTTCAGTGGAGGCTTTGCTTAGTTGCCTAATCTGGAAACAGGTGTGAAGAAGAGCCCACAACAACACTTTTTGGATCATGTTGAGACATCATGATACCATTTCACTGTGTGTGTATATATGCATGTCTTAGAGGAAAAGGTTTTAGAGGGAGGTTTGGATGGAGGGCGTGGGACTAAAATAAGTTCCATGCTGTTAGCAAGATTGGCAACATCACTTACAATGGCTTAAAGCATCTAATTCAATATTATGCAAATCAAAACTATAACTTTGACCCAAACATGTTATGTCTTGTTCTTGCTTTGGGGGGAAAAAACCTTTTGGTATCTGGCATGTAGAGAGTTATGTCAACATGTCTGGCCCGGTTATGCTGTTTATCTAGGGCAACAATTTAACAGTTCTTATCCAGAGACTAGAACCCAGCTATATCTAGACATGCTGGAACAGAATTCCCGCACATCACTGCCACCAGGAATGACTCATGTTTCATTGAAAAATGAGATAACTCTCTGAATCATATCGCATGTTAGAATTGCTTAAGCAGTTCTGTATCTTTCAGTGGTATGCTGTGACACCTTTGTTGTCTTGTGCTACCTTTGTATGTGGGGCAGATTGTAATGGTTACTGCATTTTTTCTTTGCCCGGTCATAATACCAGTAACCCCAGCTGCTTCATTGTTTTGTCTGTTGCTGATGTTTGTCTGTTACTATTGCTTCTACTGGTATGGATACACTGATCAAAACCATGAGGCAATGAATCTTGGATTGTGTGAATGCAGGGAAGGTGTGGAGGTTCTCCTGAAAAACTTGGAGGTACCTGAAGAGGAGTTCTCCTACGGGCGCTCCAAGATCTTTATCCGGAATCCCAGAACTGTGAGTAGTGTTAGACTCCTTAAATTCTCTTCACTGTGCTTTTGTATATCTAAAGCTTGTGAAATGCGATAAGCAGATATGAAATCACAGAAATTAGATAGTTAATAGGAAAATACATACAAGATCTATGCTGAAAAAGATTTATAAATATGATTATTAAGGTAACAGGCTATTATAAAATTTAAGTGAGTTCATGCTACAGAGTTTTGAGCAGCTTTTCAAACAGGAAGTTGTTCTTCTCCAATATCATTATCAGCCCTCCACCAAAAAAAGATGAGGTCAAACACATGGTTTCACTTATACATTCCTGTTTGCCAGTTAGCATGGGAAAGCAGATTGTAGTTAAAAGGCTTCAACGGAGTAAAAAAAAAAATGACTGTGCTAAGCCTCAACATCATAATGGCTGAAAATATTGAGTGTGTTCTTATTCATGCACATTCCACCTCTGTAATATTTAGCTCCAACTGCTCTTCTAGTAACAACATCCAGCTCTACAGATATCTAAGAAAGCAGTATTATTTAGCTATTTGTTGTACACGAATGCCAGGAGTAGGGTATACTTGGCAGCCATTGTCAATATTGGTCTAATCTAAAGGATGTTAGTTCCTATTTGGCCTAGCTTTATGATATTGGTTGCTGGACATTTTTGTAATTTTCACCAATAGTTTTCACCAGTGCTTGATATGAAAGACATGTCTACTGGGTTGATAATACAATCCAGCTCAGTGCATTTGTATAGCTCTTTTAAAAATCAGTGATCCTTTAATGAGCAATCCAAATGTAGTTGCAAGAAAAACACTCCCATAATATGGCATAAGTAAGAAACATTAGGAGACTCAAAATGGGACCCATACTCTTCTGGGTGACACTGGATAGTGGGATTTTGATATTAAGCTTGTGATAAATTATTGTGCACCAGGTGGATTGAGGCAGGTCCAGAGTTTGACAGGACCTGCAGAGGTCTTATCATTCATTCATTCATTCATCTTCAGTAACCACTTTATCCTGGTCAGGGTTGCGGTGGATCCTGAGCCTATGCCAGGAACACTGGGCATAAAGCGGGAATACTCCTTGAATGTGATGACAGTCCATCGCAGGGCACTATGCACACACACTTACACACACTGACATAAACTGTTACACACATATGGCCAATTATTAGCATAGCCAATTCAGCTACCTGCATGATTTCGAGAGGTGAGGGGAAACTGGAGAACCCAGAGGAAGCCTACACAGACATGGGGAGAACGAACCAGGGACCCTGAAGCTGTGAGGCAGCAATGCTACCCGCTGCACCTCTGTGCCATCCAGTGTTTTAATTTCTAGGCTTTAACATTCTTTTATCATAATGAAATATGTTCAACGTGGTGCTTTTCTTGGGCTTAATAGATATTACCATCGTGACATAATATTTGCTTCCGGAAATCATTATAAATGATTTAGTCTCATGTTGGTTATTTAGTATAAGACTCCCAGGATCTTGGGTGATTGATCATTGTGTGATTGATCATTAGTTCTCTGCTGGAATTTGTGTTCATACTGTGGTTTTTGTTTTCTCTCAGCTCTTTTTCCTGGAGGAGAAAAGAAGGCAGTGTCTGGAGAACTTGGCTACACTCATCCAAAAGATCTACCGTGGCTGGAAGTGTCGCACACATTTCCTGCTGTTGAAGAAGAGCCAGGTGGTGGTGGCTGCGTGGTACCGCAGATACGCTGTAGGTTCATCTTCCTTTCTCTGCACAAATTGCCTTTTCTTGTCTTGCTGGTTTTGAAACCTCACTTCCATGGCACTTAGCATTTTCTTGATGCTTTTGATTACAGCAACAAAAGAAATACCAGAAGATCAAGAGCTCTTCCATAGTGGTTCAGTCTTTCATCAGAGGATGGAAGGTAGGAATAAAACTCAGCATTACTCTGTTTCTCTTCAGTTATTTCTGGGCACCTTGTCTCTGAGAATTGTGCCATTATTCCCTTTCCCTCCCAGGCCCGCAAGTTGCTGCGTGAACTGAAATACCAGAAGAGATGCAAAGAGGCAGTGACCACTATTGCAGCCTATTGGCATGGAACGCAGGTACAGAGTCTCATTTGGAAGAAAATTAATCATAAAAGGAAACCACAAGTTGGGCAAACATCTCATTTTCAGGTCAAGATCCACCAAACTCCACTGGCTTTTGTCAACATATTACACAGTTGGTTTAGAGAGCGGCACCTTTTCCTTCAGCTGCTTTCCCTTCTTAAACCTACTGGTGCTTATTTCAGTGCTGCAGTTGTCTCTGTTTCTTTCACTCAGTGTCTCTCTGTACTTCTTATCTCTTCTTTATTCTAATCTTTATCCTCCTGTGTGTGCTGCTGCCTGGCCTCATCGGCTAACCCCTGCAGGCTCGCTGGGAACTGCAGCGTCTGAAGGAGGACATTCGGAATAAACGTGCTGTGTCTGTCGTTTGGGCAGCCTGGTTGGGAATGAAGGTATTTAACCAGCCGGCTAGTTAGTTTCTGAGGCATTCCGAGCATCCGTCCAGTGAAACTGTGTTGTCTAGCCATCCACTAACTTCCTGTAGCTGGCTGTCTGACTAATTTATTTTTATTTTATTTATTTTTTTGCTCTTTCGTAGGTTACATTTTGAGTTGGATTCTGGGAACATACTAACATCTTATTCAAAACTTGACTCTTGTAGCATTAACATACTTGTTGGTTGAAATGATAATGCTGTCTGAATTTAAGCATACTCTGTGTCTGGATTTATATAATAGTCAAAAGTAAGCTTGAAGAATCTTGGTCACAGACAAAGGCATTATCATTGTCATCCTTTGCCCTTTGCAGCAGCATGTTATCTCTGTGCTCTATGACCTTTTTTTCCCCCCGATAAGCATCAATGGCTTTTTCAGTCAAATTTTATGCTTGACCATCATGAGTTGCAGTGTTACGCAAGGATAGTCATGCATTGCCAGTATTGTCCTACTTGAACATACATTATAATCAAAGACATTATAATGTAAATGTTGCGGCAGACTCTTTGCATCATACATCTTTATTTTTCATCTTTATGAATGCTTAATGCTGTCTGCTTTTATCTGCTTTCTCTTAATAGTCTTACCTAATTTGTGCCTCTAACTTCTTCGTTTGTTTGCCTTCCTCTGAAATCCCTAAAAAAAAAAAAAAAAAAAAAAAAACAAGGCTCGGAGAGAACTGCGGCGCTTAAAGCATGAGGCTCGGAGTAAACATGCCGTGTCCATCATATGGGCCGGCTGGCAAGGAACTAAGGTATTGATGTGTGTAAGCGTGCTGTCAATGATTTCCTTCCTTTCATCTCAGCATTGCACTGAGGTTGAGAGGACCATGAGCCTCAGTGCCCTGAACCCATCCCATCTCATCTCATGCATGCTAAGAGTATTGTATCATGGCTCATATTCCCCTAACCATAAACTGTTACACACATTAACTCAGATCAAGTTGTAGCTTAAGGATCCAGTCTTAAGCCTCTTTGCTCTGGCAGGATTTAAGCTCATTCAGACATGCTTCCAGGTATATGGGCAAATTGCCATGCAGCAAGAGAACTTTAGGCTTCTCAGAGTGATACATGTGCACCCACTAAGAGTATGAGGTATATGAGGAGATATATATGATTTTAGCATATGTTTCTTTGCATGATCTGACCAAACAGTTTTGTTTGGCCTTGCTTGGTTTTTTACCAAGTGTCCATTTTTCTGTGCGTGTATGTGTATTTGTGTGTGATGAGCAGCTTGAAAGTCTGTTAGTGATTTATTTTCTCTCCATTACCTCAGTCCCCTGAAATGAAATTGTGTGATTCAGAGGGATAACCCCACTGATTTAAATGCATAACTTCTGCCTAGCACCTTATCGGACAGTACTGGTAATGGAAATACAGTGTAGCTTTGTGTGAGTGCCCACCCGTTTGCTCCTGTTCTCTGCTGGTTATGTGCCTCCTCTTCATACTGCTCTACTGTTTCAACAGCTTCACTCTCTTCTGCATTCCTCGTCCCTCTCCCTCCTTCTCTCACAGGCACGCAGAGAGCTAAAACGGCTGAAGGAGGAGGCCAGGCGTAAGCATGCTGTCGCTGTCATTTGGGCCTACTGGTTGGGACTCAAGGTACCTGCCAACTAGTGCACTGGCCCTGTCCCATCATGAACCACTCTGTCAAAGGTGGAAATGAAAACACACACTAACAATCTGCCTCAGGGTGTCAATGTCAGATGATAAAGCTAGCCGAAAACAGACAGTGATGCCATTTATTTCTGCAGCAAATGTCTGCTTAATAAAATAGTTTTGCCCAGTGTAAACCCTCTTGTGCATGCCTCTGACTAATGACCAAGTATAAAATAAACCACTGAATGTATGCAACAGAGGTTCTTAACCACCCGGTCACAGACCAGTACAGGGCTATGAGGTCGTACCAAGCTGCTACAATGCAGTAGTAGGGGCACTAAGCAAGGGTAATGTCTGCCGTTTAACAAAAAAATCCAATAAATAAAACTGAAAGATTAATGAGTTCCAGGTTTTAACGTCAGCTTCCTTTGTTAATTAAACTTCTAACATTGATCGGCATTTCCAGGCATAACACTCTATGCCAACACTAAGCTAGTTATCTAACATTAATGTAAAAAATGTCATTCACATTGTGCCTCAACAAGCATCTCCAAACAAACTTCTATCATTACAATATAATTTCCTCTTGCACTAGAATGCTTCCCCTGCCCTAACATATGTCCCACATCCCACACACTTCTCTCTTAAAAATGTTGTGGGCTGCAGTCTGGTCTGCTTTGTTTAAAAAGGTTGGGAAGCCAATGCTGAGAGCTGCCATGCTGCCTCTGGGCTGACATCGATTAATGTGTAGAAAGTAAGGATGAGATTTTAGATGTAAGCATGTAAGCCATGCTTCATGAAGTAGATTCAGATCTGCTCTCATAATCCAGGGCTTTAGATAAGCCATTTCTGGTTAGATAAATGGCAAATATTTTTGTAATTTTAGTGTAATTTTTTTATGCAGAATCTTCAGAAACTCTGACCTTCACTGACACCACTGTGGTTGCCTGGAGATTTTCCCTGTCTGTCTATCTGTCTGCCTGCCTATTCTCACCTGTGTATCAACTTGTCTTCCTGCCTGACATGTGCATGCTATGCCACCTAACAAACTAACTGAGTATTCGTTGCTTTTTTGCATTTTTTTGGTTTTGATTTTTCCTCACTGTTGTAGGTATTATGTGTTTTGTATGGTGACTAGTTTATTTTTGCTTTAGCAGTGTCCTCAGTCTTGTAGGAGGAGAAGCTGTTGTATGCTTTGCCGAAAGAGGAGACCACTTTCTTCGTACTCTTAGTGTTTTTAACACTACTTGCTTACTGTAACCACAGGAATAGCAACATTACTGAATTTGTTGGAATTTCCTCTGGCATTGGTAAAAGATGTGTCGTTTTTTCCCCCTGCATTGATTTATATGTGTATCTCCCTGTTTTCTACTAACAAATGTTTTAAACTAACCTTGTTTCCTGAAAGGATCGTTGCACAGATTTTCATCAGAATGGTCGAACAAACATCAATATGACTGATTGCAAGTGATAGATTAGGTTCTTTTTCATTTTCAGGTCCGAAGGGAATACAGGAAGTTCTTCAGAGCGAATGCTGGCAAGAAGATCTATGAGTTCACCATCCAGAGAATTGTACGTCTGTTAATAATTGTCCTGCATTTACTTTCTGCATTATTGAGAGATGGCTATGTTTAAACACACACTTGGTATGCATACGTTTATTTACAGATACAGAAGTATTTCACTGGTTTGAAGAACACCTTGCCTTCAATGTCGCCAATTGATAAGAGCTGGCCATCAAGGTCTTACCTGTTCCTGGAGGGCACACATGAGGAACTCCGAAAGATCTTCCATCTATGGAGGGTGAGTCCATAAATTCAACAGCAGCATATTTTCTTATTTAGAAAACATTGATCTAACCATTAGGGCTGTTCCTAAGACCATTTACTTACACCTCTATTTGTGTATTTAGTTTTTTATTTTTATAATTGATATATAATTAGATCTGTAAATACATCTGCAAATCTACGTTTGAACCAAGAAGTCCATGTCTGTACAAGTTTCTCTTTCACTTGTTCCACTTGTTTCACTTGTTGACGAGTTCTGCATCACATCCATGTGGATGAACTGATGGGTCGAACAAGGTGGAAAGTAAATGGCGTTCCACTGTACATATGTTGTACTACAAGCATAACTGTGCAAAACATTGGCATCCAGCCATGCTAGTTTCCATCTTAATTAACCAACAGGTGCATGAATAATGTAGCTTACCCCACGCCCTTTTTTCTTTGACACACATTTTTCATATTCAATGTGTTCATTAAATTATATAATGCACATATTGTGTTCAATGTGTATGTATTTATTCATGAGCTTTTTGCCAGGAATTACTATTCTACTTGAGCTTTTTGCTCAAACAAAGAAAATCCTTAACCAGGAACAGCCCTACTATCCCTCTATAAATCTTCCCCACTGCTTCCTAAAATTCAGTGCAAGAAATATAGAAACCAGTTCACAGAAGAGAAGAAAGCCATCTATGAGGAGAAACTGGAAGCAAGTAAGATCTTCAAAAACAAGAAAGCTCTGTACCCCAGCAGGTATGAACAAGCATTTACACTGTATTCATATGTAACTTTTTTTTTATAATATTGGACTACAAGATGATTCTTAATTGTTCCACAGTGTTGGGCAGCCTTTCAAAGGAGATTATCTGGAGATTAACAAAACCCCTAAGTACCAGAAGCTAAACAGTGTGGTAGATGAGAAGGTGCTTCTTGCAGATGTGGTTAATAAAATCAACAGGGCCAATGGCAAGGTGAGCTTCAGAAAGAACTGCCCAAAATCAGTTTGAGCAGCTCTGCGAGTCAGTGATTCAAACGTATATTAGGCCTAATTAACTGTTTACTGCTGTATCTCATTTTAAGGGTGCTCCCAGAATCTTCCTCCTCACCAAGAAAAACTTTGTTCTGGCTGATCAGAAGACGGGTCAGTTAAAGGCCAGCGTCCCGCTTCCTGATCTCGCCAGTGTCTCTGTCAGCACACAGAATGATGGCTTCTTTGCTCTCAAACTCAAAGAGGTGACACATAATGCTTTTGTACAATGATTGATGTTAAAGATGATGTTAAAGGAAAATTCCAACCTGAAGCACATTAAATATGTTTATATAGAAATATTTGTGATGTGCTTAGCAATTCTGATACTAATTTGTTGGTTGGCATTGTATTTGTTATTCCCTTGAGAAGTTAGCCATTGTGTGCCGCTCTGATGTCATTGGAGGGCAATGCTAGTGCAGTTACTGTGGTGTTTAATAGGATTTTCAGTGATCTCAAACATAAGAGATAACAGTCAGGTTTCACTGTTATCTCCTAAAAATAAAAGTGAGAGCTTCTTTTCCCAGTTACAAGTTTCCAGTGACATTCAGTATCATACTAATGAGAAATCCAGCGGAAAAGTAGTGGAGATGGTAGATGTTGGCTTTAAAGATCCAAAACACAGTGCAGCTATAGGACGCAGCTGCGATACGACAAGCATGATGTCATTGAAGGCCATATTAGCATGAAAGTTGAAGCTCTGAAACCTGATCTGATCAGATTTGTGGGTAATGTAGGAATGGTTAGAGAGTCGGACTTGTAACCCGAAGGTGAACCTGAAGGTCGTGGGTTCGAGTCTCGGGCCGGCAGGGATTGTAGGTGGGGTTAGTGAATGACCAGCGCTCTCTTCCACCCTCAATACCATGACTGAGGTGAGACCCGAACCCCCAACTGCTCCCCGGGCGCCGCAGCAAAAAAGGCTGCCCACTGCTTGGGTGTGTGTTCACGGTGTGTGTGTGTGTGTGTGTGTGTTCACTACTGTGTGTGTGCACTTGGATGGGTTAAATGCAGAGCACAAATTCCGAGTATTGGTCACCATACTTGGCTACACGTCACTTCACGTCACTTCACTTCAAAGTGGAATCAACATGTCAATGAAAGAAGTTACACTAAAATAAATCTTGGATGCCATTGAAGACTACATTACTTATAAAGATTAATCTGCAAGTTATTCAGAGTGGATTTTTCCTTTAAAGTAGTCCAACATGTGTAATTTTGGTGAAATTTAAAATCTAAATTCACTTCAGTGTATGAAGTGATTTTTAGCATGACCTTTATCTTAACATTACCACTACGCTGTCTCTGTAGGGCACGGCATCAGCAGCCAAAGGTGACTTCTTGCTTAACAGTGATCGATTAATAGAGATCATCACCAAACTCTATCGCACAGGGGCCGCTTCAGCCGACATGGAACCAATCAGTGTTGACATCTCAGATGAGTAGGTGTTCCTCACACTGTTTTTATGTATACATAATGAGCATAACTACTATAGTGATTTTAGTAATTATTTATTCTCCCTATGTTGCTTCCAGATTCCTTGTGCAGTTCAAGCAGGATAAAGTGTGTGTCAAATTCATCCAAGGCGGACCCAAGAGCAACAATCAAGTCGCCTGCAAACGTAAAAACAACCGGCTTCTGGAGGTGTCGGTTCCATCCCCATAATGACCAGTCATCTTCACTCCCTCTCAGGGTGCCATTTTGGTGACTCTTCATCATCAAACCCAAATTTAAACACAGTTCTCAAATGACTGTGCAGTTATGTTCTTGTCATTGCCATATCTTATATTTTTAAAGACTTAATCATTGCATTGTTGAGACTCAAATATTCCATACAGCAGTATTTGGGTACATAAGGCAGACCTCATATTTACCTTGGGATAGAGGTGGGAGGTGATTCTTTCCTCACTGTCTTGGATAGGGTGCATTAAAAGTCCTGTTTAATCAAGACGTTAATAGTAACGTTGTAATTATGATGCTATAGATCATCCTACAGTGTCTGGGCATCATGTCCATGTGAATGGGTGAAGTGCTGTACACACAGATTGCAAGTGAGAATTTTGTCCAATTTCCAAATTACTGCTGAAAGTTTGCACTTGTTTTGTTTACACATGGGTAAAAAAAAAAAAAAGACATTTTGATTGGTTTGTCTTTGCTTTCTTGTTCTTTTCCCTCTAAACTTTTTAATTCTCACTGTGCACAGTCTTTTTGCTGAATTGCCAAAGTTTTATAATTTTGTAACAACTGATCCTTTCTGGTAGACCTTATTCATAATACATTGCCCTTATTAGTTACAAAGCCAAATAACTTGTAATCTCTACAGCCTGAAGGTAAACTCAGAAAACCCAAAGGCCTTTTGGCTCTTGCATTTGACCAAAATGTACCTTTTCAAAATAGAAAATAATTTTGTATACTACTTATTTTTCAAAAATAGTGTGGATCTTACTCTTGTGCAAAATGCAGTACAGCTGCAGTTTCATCTCTCAGAGGATTCTGGTTCTTCTCCCTGCTGTGTTTAGGAAATATCCGTGAAACTGACAGCTACAGTGCTCAGGAAGACCTAACAGAAAAGCATAGTACCACCGCATCTCTGACAGTGTACTTGATTGGCATACTCAGTTGTCTGAATGTAGCAATGTCGGCTTCAGTGAAGAACCTGACCAGTGTTTTTGGCATTCTCAACTGATTTTTATGGAAATAGATTAGTTAGTGTGGTGTCTAGCTTCAGGAGACATTTATGTACACCAGAGACTAAGCTGTGCTGTTCCCCCCCCGAAAAAAAAAAAAAAGTGTAGAATGAAGATGTCCCATCTTGCTTAATTACTCATAACTGCATGTACACTAGCTAATTCATAAAACCTACAGGGGTGATTTTCAGGAAACCCCATTTTGTGTATGTAGAAGGATATTAATAGTAGCTGATATTTATTTACTTATTTCTTAAATTTTTCACATTCTCACCATTGGAATATGGGTGGTTTTACTTTTTTTAGCTGGCAAATGGTATATGCTAATAATAATGGTAAATGGTGATTTACTTTGGACTAGTCCAGATGTTTTTGTGTGAAAAAGACTCTATACATTGAATTATTTCAAATGTTGGAAAGTATGAACTACACCACCAAAACACACAGGTAAACTATATGTTCAGTTTAGGTTTTTGTCACTGATCAGCAAAGTTGGTGCTTTGTTTTTAAAAATACTTAATATTATATTTTCTCTTTATTCTTCAGTGGATATTTTGTGTTGTTAAATTTATGATGGTCTTGGTAGACATTTTTGAAGACACGGTCCCTGGGAGAAGATTTAACATTTGCTTTTGCAGGTGTTTAATAATTTTCAAGCTTTAAAGATGATTATGTAATTTTACAGTAAACAGTAGTCAAGAGGGTTGCATGGGGAAATCGTGCAAATTTACTTACATGTTCATTGATTGTGTACAGTCTTCAGCGCAGTATACTATAGTTAATCTCTGTTGTGTCAGGAAGTTCAGGAAAAAAGAACGTTGTGTCTATTTTTAATGCCTAAATGTAACCTGGTGTATCAAGAAAACATGGATGTGTTTCTATAATGACTAAATGCAACAAAGTAAAAGCAGTCTTTTTTTGCTTTTTTAAATTAAAGCAACAAATAAATAAGTTAGGCAAATCAATGTGGTTTGATGTTATACTGTCATTATCAGGGTATTTTGTTGTTGTTGTTGATATCAGATAGTATGTAGAGGGTTGGAGTGAAAATTCAGACAAATAGCTTGGGAGAGGTGGCGGGGGGTTGGGGGGAGACTTGCCTTTTCAGTTAGCACAGTTTGGACTTCATCGTATTGTGCTTATGAACTGTGTTATCTGTGAGCCAAATGAGGTGGACTACACATCGTGTGAGTGGGCATCTGGGCCCATCTTCCTCCCCACCCTGGCACTTCTTATTCCAGGATTTGTACTAAAATCATAAACCGATACAAGATGGTGGTTCTCATAAGCTCTGTTGTTCATCCTAAAGACCAAGGAGTACTTAGGGGCAGAGCAGCTGGGACCAGATGTTTTCCATCACATCTGGAAAGCTGTCCTGGGTGAAATTCCACAGCTTAAGGATACTGCTGGTGGCACATCCCTGAGGAGCAGACCTTGACAGATTGTGCATGTTGAATGTAAAAATAGCACCCAATTACAGCGCTACCCTCAGCAAGTTCCCACCAGTCTGAAGTCTGGGAACAGAGAAGAGGACGAAACTCCTGTGGAGTTTGCTGAAAGGGAGTGATGAGAGAGAGGGAGGCAGGCACATCCAGCTGGAAATGTTATGAAAACTTTCTGAAATTCTTTTTTGTTCGTATTTTCCCTATTGTGCCTTTTAATCTTTGTCTGTGTTCATTAGAATGGAAGATATAAGCCTATTTCAAGCTTCATTATGTCAGTTGGTAGATATGAGGAACTTTTACATATGGATCTTTTTAGGGTTCTTCATCATATTTAAAAATAAATAAAACTATTTCTGCTTTCAATTTGGACCACAAATCAATGATGTTTTTTTAATACCCACATATATATATATATATATATATATATATATATATATATATATATATATATATGTGGGTATGTTTGGGTTTTTTTGGGCAATTCAGTGCCACTTTCTTATATTCCTTGACTTGTGCCATTCCTAAGTGAATTGTTCTACTGCCATCTAGAGGCTAGATTTTACTATACATGGAGTTTTAACAGACTATGCCAGGTAAGACGACATAATTTGCTGTTTAATTATATTAACCATTCGGTTCATGCAATGAGTAATGAACCATGTTGAACATGTTCTTAAACCAAGCAATTTTGAAGAACACTATGTTTATATATCATTTCATTGCTTACACAAACATATGGTGTGAAGCTGCTGGAGAAATATGATGTAATAAGATTAGCCACCTTCTTTCAAAAAGAACAGGTGAAATCATGTGGTCTTATGGTCAGTAACTTTACTCATAATACTTATCTTTCAATAAGATGGCAGTAAAAAATGATAAATTTCTAAAGAAGCATGGTGAATAATATATTGACGAAATGTGTATGCATCAGAGAGACTTAATCAGAATTGAGTATGGTTAAGTACTTACGTAACCATAGGGTTCTGGGGGGGATATCTAGGCCAGTTAAGGACATTGATTCTGTGGGCAATGACAGCAGTGGATCCCCAATCAAATTTGAGAGACAGTGAGAGTATAAAATTAAGCCATTAAGCCTTAGATCTGTCTTTTATTCCTATATCTTGGTTGCACAACTGATAAACACTCCAGAACCAATGTAGGTCTCCACCAGAAGAGGAAAGTAAAAGGCAGATTTTGTTCAGAATTTTGCGCTTATGCATTAATGTCTGTGCTATATTTGTTGTTCTTCCTCTTTTAGTTCCCCTTTTTTTAAATTTCTGTTGTTTCTTGAAACAGCAGGAGGCACAAAAAATGCCACTGCCCTGGGAAGTGAGAATCACTAAAATAACTTCTTGTCCATTTGCATATGCAAACCTAGACCGTCCAAAAAAGTCACAAAAATGACTGAATGTATGATATAGTATCTGATATGAATACCATTAGCATATGTCCAGGGCAGCAGAGTGGTGCAGTGGGTAGCACTGCTGCTTCAGCTCCAGGGTTGGGATCGATCTTGAGTTCCGGTTACTGTCTGGGCTGTAGGTACTGTATGTTCTTCCTGTGTTCATGTGGATTTTCTCTGGGTTCCCTGGTTTACTTAAACTGTCCAAAAACATGCATAGGTGGATTGGCTATGCTAAACTGTAGGGGTCCGTAGGTGTGAATGAGTGTGTGAATGTGTGTGCATGGTGCTCTGCAGTGGGCTGGCATCCCATCCTGGGTGAAATCTCCCACTGTGCACCCAGTGTTCCTGAGATTGGCTCCAGACCAACCTTCCAGTGGTTAACCATGCCGAACACAGTGGTTTCTCTAAGCTTCCTTGATGCCTCCACTGTATTTTCCCATACCTTCTCACTGTCTAGCCAACCAGCATGTTGTGATGCCGCTCATATCTAGTCTACTACGTTAGCAGGATTGTTAACACACTGAAGGCCTTTCTAGGTATGTAGATGACCTGGCACCAGATCTGACTCAGCTGAAATAGTTGATTTTGGAACTGAAGAGTGTAGCAGAAGTTTGTGCCCTTCAACAGAATCCTTCTTATAACCTGAGAGTCAATTCTCCTACCATTCTTGAAAGAGATGCCAAGGATGTTATGTTTGTAGCCATGTCTGGGAGACATTTCCAGTCTGATAGTGAACCCTCCAGCAAATGCAAACACAGTGATTATATTCTGGTGAGGTATTGCCTCACAGGCCATTCGTTAACAATTTTGCTGCTTGCATTGGAACATCCACTCCAATGTGCAGCTATTGACCCCTCTGTGATGGAGCTGTTTGAAACCTTGATCTTAATCCAGGATCCAGGACACAGGGTGGCTTACTGTCAGTCTGGTTTATGGAGGGTGCTAAGTATAATTAGCATAATCCACACTGCCTGGTGCATGTAAATCAACCGTGCAAAACCCTATGTATCAGGGACGCTCTTCAGGTCTGCGACCAAGAATGCTGCATTCGACTTACCGTGGAAGCGGGAAGTCGGGACTCGGAATTATGTGATTTTTGTCCTCTGTGCATTTGAGCTACAAACTGGGGGAAAAAACATGGGGGCCTCCATGTTTGTCTTTTGTTAGCAACAAGCTACCCAGCTAATTGTGATGACTGATATAGATTTGGTTTGAGGAGATCAATATACAACAAACTAGGCAATGTTATAGATTTAACAAATTAATATGTCTGTATATTGAGTGATCTAAAGCAAATATTTGCATATACAGCATAACCCGTTTAAAGGTAAGAAGTGCTTCTTTGTGTGTGTTGATGTTGTGCGCAGCCATGTTGACTTGACCTCACTTGCTGAACTTGGGGCTGAGGATGACATCTGAGCCCCTCACATTTTCTCCAACCTGGCCCGTTCTGTGAATCACTATACTACTCTTGGTATTATGCTGCGTTTGACTAGAGGTTGCAACTTGTAATCCGCAACCTCCAACCAGGAAATGCCAAAGAAAACGAGTTCCTTCCCAGTTCACGCCATGATCTCAAATCAACATGGCTGTGCACAGCATCAGATGTAAACAAAGAAGCACTTTTTACATGTAAATCAGTTATGGTTTTATTACAAATATTTTAAGTTTTCGTTTTAACTTCTGTTTAATCGTGGGGTACCACTGAGACCATAAGAGGCGTTGAAGTAAATCTCAGCAGATTTCTCTTGGTAACCCTTGACCGAGTTCCTGATCAATAGTTTTATGTTTGAATGATGTTACTATATTTTGGAGGTCATTAAATTTATCAGGTTTAAAAGACATTTAAGGAGCTCAAATGAACTCAGACAAATCATTTCCATCTGTATTCTCTGCAAATCAGGTTGCCCTAAACATCTCAAACTAACTTCCAGTAGCTGGATTATTTAACCCTACTGAGCACCTAAAATCAAGACTGTTGAACTTGTAAAAATTTTTTCAATTCACAAATCTAGTTTGCTGGTGTTAAAAAGACCAGCAGATAAATATTATAAGCATATAATGTAATGGGTACAATGGAAGCACTGCTATAAACAATTAGATAAAAATAAACAGATACACATTAGGGTGTGTGCGCGACTGGTATTTGAAGCTTAGTAGCCATTTATTCCATTTTTGATTGCACGTCATAACAGTTACAGATGAGTTTAGATACCCACTCAACACAAGCTGTTTTAACATTTGCTATTTTGAAAAAGGCAAAGAGTATAGGTTTAAGACTACTTGCAAAATTTACAGCACAATGTCTAAGAAGAAGTAGAATCCAGGGAGTAACTGCAGAGTACTTTGTTAACACATGCCCGTGTAAGCAATTATGAAACATCTAGTTTCACATCCTACAGTGTCAGAAGCACTTTGTACAGCTGATGAAGGAGAACTCCTAACTCAACTTCACACCCAACAAAAACAATCACTACTACTACTCTAGTGAGTGGATTGCACTGACCTGTAAGTGTAACATTAGTAATACGAGAAACATCAGTGGTCATGGTCAAAATCTGTAAAATTAGATGAATAAATTCCAAGACAATGCAAGAAGAATTGTTCCACCTGGCCATGCTACCCCCAAGAAAGTCCTGGTGATTTGAAATCAACTTGTTAAAGTGTTATCCGAAGACCTTAAATTTATACCTACAAGGCCCATCCTTACGAAGTCACTGATATTAATGATAATTTTTTTCGTGTTTGATGATACGTGCCAACATTAATAGGGAGGTCCAAAGAAAACAACATCCAGAATTTCTGAGGTCAGTGGAAACCTTGGTGATTTCTCTAAATATTATTCTATTAAGTCATCTGAGACACCTTGGAGAAGTTCAAGCACAGAACTTCATACTGCTGCTGGCCAATGACTTCATGTCCCAGCTATAGTCTGCCATTCAGGCAAACTACATTACTACTACAATTTCTGCAAGATAGCTCCCTGTTTATTATCAAAATTTAATTATGAATATTCTACGCTGGAGCCATTTCTATCCTATGCCTAAAGAAGCCAATCGGAAAGAAAGAGAATAAAGAAAATTCGGAATGTCCTGCGGTCTTGGCCTATTCTTGTTGCACAGCAATAATATCCAAATTAGCCAAAGACTAGAACTAATTTCTACACTAATGTTCAGTCTTCACCCGCACTTAAGCCTCCTCACATTTTCTGCTTTCTGTCTGCTTCACTCACTGCTTCTGCACTCTAGAGAACACTTCAAAAAAATAATGTCTGCATGACAACCCTCTGCTTTTTTCTGTGGGCATCAAAAGTCCATACACAGTCATCCATAATGAAGACAGACTGAGTATTTGAAAACATTCTCAATCTGTGAATAAAAAAAGCCTTAACTTTAATTCTATATTTCATTATCAGGCTATAAGTTAGTATCAAGCTATAGTAAGCACCAGACTGTAGTAAGTTTTCGAATGAAGATGAACAAAAAAACACACACACACACACACACACACACACACACACACACACTTAACAGAAAACACACAAGTTTGCTTTGAGGAAAAAAAAAAAAAAAAAAAAAAAAGGAACAATAAAATACAAAGAAGAATAAAATCCAGAAAAACCATCGTAAAATACATACAATGAATAAAGGTACTCAAGTGCTGTGTCTGCACATGGACACATTTTATAACCTCTAAACATGTTCTTCCTCATTTGGCCTTATTGGCCTTAAAATTGCTTTTGAATGTTTTACACTTTTAGTAGGGGGATAGTTGCACCACGTTCGATTCCATTTGGTTGACTCTTTAGCCATGTAGTTCCTCATTTGAATGCAGACAAATCTTGTTTTCAGATTATACTCCTTGATTTTCTTTGTCCTGTTTTGACAGAGCATCATTAGCCCCATCAGCATGATTGTTGCTGTTCAGAGGTGGATCACTTTGATTTTCACCTGGTTTAGCAAATAAGTAAGTGAGTAAGTAAGTAAGTAAAGGCAAGCTACCTGACAAATATACATGACTTAATGTAATTCACGTTTGACTGTAGGCATTTGGAGTCACTTAATTTGAGAATGCATACAATTTTTTTTTTTAAATCAGAAACACAAAGCACTATCCACTGGAAAAAAATTTAATAAAATGGTAACATTACCTTTTAATTCTGCGGTTTCACCTGAACAATGTGAAGAAATTAGTTAAGTTATTAGTTAAGTTATTGTCATCATTAACAGAATTAATAAGCACAAAGTTAGTAAGCTTAAAAAAATGATGGCTCATTACAAATCCTGGTTTGAGAAAAGGCTGATTTCAACTTCTGTGTACTTGCATGTATGTATAACTGTGTTGCAAAAGAAAGGGATTATGGGTAACCATAGGTCACAGAAGCAAATAGAGAAGCATGGCAACATGCACACCTCCAAAGTCTCAAGGTGTTGTGCGATCCTTCAGTGCTGTGCATCAGGCAAATCCCAATCAGTTAAACAGGAGGATTATCCAATAAAGTCTGTACCATTTTTGCCACCCTGCTCAAGCCGTCAAGCAAAAAATGAGCAGCACTAACTTTTTTGTTAGTGAAATAAGGCAAGACATACAGTCAGGTCCATAAATATTGGGACATCGACACAATTCTAACATTTTTGGCTCTATACACCACCACAATGGATTTCAAATGAAACGAACAAGATGCGCTTTAACTGCAGACTGTCAGCTTTAATTTGAGGGTATTTACATCCAAATCAGGTGAACAGTGTAGGAACAGTTTGCATATGTGCCTCCCACTTGTTAAGGGACCAAAAGTAATGGGACAGAATAATAATCATAAATCAAACTTTCACTTTTTTAATACTTGGTTGCAAATCCTTTAGAGTCAATTACAGCCTGAAGTCTGGAACGCACAGACATCACCAGACGCTGGGTTTCATCCCTGGTGATGCTCTGCCAGGCCTCTACTGCAACTGTCTTCAGTTCCTGCTTGTTCTTGGGGCATTTTCCCTTCAGTTTTGTCTTCAGCAAGTGAAATGAATGCTCAATCGGATTCAGGTCAGGTGATTGACTTGGCCATTGCATAACAGTCCACTCCTTTCCCTTCAAAAACTCTTTGGTTGCTTTTGCAGTATGCTTTGGGTCATTGTCCATCTGCACCGTGAAGCGCCGTCCAATGAGTTCTGAAGCATTTGGCTGAATATGAGCAGATAATATTGCCCGAAACACTTCAGAATTCATCCTGCTGCTTTTGTCAGCAGT
>CM040979.1:14479666-14500434 GCA_022985145.1 Pangasius djambal | reverse complement strand
AATGGCCAAGTCAATCACCTGACCTGAATCCGACTGAGCATGCATTTCACTTGCTGAAGACAAAACTGAAGGGAAAATGCCCCAAGAACAAGCAGGAACTGAAGACAGTTGCAGTAGAGGCCTGGCAAAGCATCACCAGGGATGAAACCCAGCGTCTGGTGATGTCTATGCGTTCCAGACTTCAGGCTGTAATTGACTGTAAAGGATTTGCAACCAAGTATTAAAAAAGTGAAAGTTTGATTTATGATTATTATTCTGTCCCATTACTTTTGGACCCTTAACAAGTGGGAGGCACATATGCAAACTGTTGTAATTCCTACACTGTTCACCTGATTTGGATGTAAATACCCTCAAATTAAAGCTGACGGTCTGCAGTTAAAGCACATCTTGTTCGTTTCATTTGAAATCCATTGTGGTGGTGTATAGAGCCAAAAATGTTAGAATTGTGTCGATGTCCCAATATTTATGGACCTGACTGTATAATGGAAGGCATATTTTAGCATAATGTTGGCACAAATGATCAATAAGTAAAGTCTAAACAACTAGCTCACACCCAGTCCTTTACTACTTCTTTCTATTCTCCTTACTACCATTTTTTTTATTGCCAATTCACACCCATTAGTTACTTCTCCTCAACAACAGCTAACAACCAGGGATGGTGAGACACATGAAACTAGCAACATAATCTTTCGAACTGCTGATCACGCTACGTCACAGGGCAGCTAAACACACAGAGGAGAGTACTTACTGCCCCTTTTCTGCATACATGAGCTCAGACATGCACTATATGCTAGTATTGCTCTGTTCAGAGAGTGACACCATCCTTCCCACCCAGACAACAGGCCAATTATGCTCTCTTAGACTCCTGATCACTGATGGCAGAGGCATCATCAAGATGAGCTCTCAATGATGGAACAAAAAGCTTTTTTTTTTCCCCTGGTTTATTATGTGACCCTCAAATACACTTTTAAAATTACAAGCAAGTATGCGGTTAGGCACCTATGTTAATATCCACACATGCTCGTACATAAGAAAACACAGAAGTATAAATCAGGCCAAAATATGATAGAGTTGGATCACTCACCAGGTGTACCATCAGAAGAAGCTGCAGGCATACAAACTAAAGAAGCACAAATAATGAATGCGTAAAAATTCAGCAGTGTTGCAGTAGCTTACTTACACAAGAGAGTGCTGATTTATCCAAAAGGTCTAATCTGAGGTTTTTTTATAAAAAAAAAAAAAAAAAGGATTTTAGATGGGGTTGAGAGAGTGTACAGGCTGACTTAAAGAACATGTTTCATATGACTCATTACTTCTTTAATATCTTAAGTTTTTGTTTTTTTTTTGTTTTTTTTTCACACTTTTTCCACAAAATGCACCTTAGTTAGTCGTTTTAAAACAAAGCGTAAGAAAATATAAGCAAAAGAATAACTGTAATCATAGCATTGCATCTCAAAATCAATTCATCAGATTATTAGATCAAATTAATTCATCAAATAATCAGATTTTTTAAAATTTATGTTTAAACAAAAAGGTTTAAAGTGCATGTAAAAAAAAAAAAAAACTGCATTCGTAATATCCCTTAGGGTGCATGGAAATTTTACTCTGGAGTAGAGAAAATAGGGTATTAAAAACACTGGCAGTGTCATAACTACAGCAAATTTAGGCTGGCTTCAGATCAATGACCTTATACACAAATAGACAACATTTAATCCTATCATTCAGTTTTGAAGCCTTTTTTGCTCAAATTAAAAGTTGCCCTCTCGATCGAGTTTTGCAAAACTGGAGCCAGATTCCGAGCAGTAGACACCTTGGAGCCAGAACATTTATTTCAATATTACATGAGTTGGTAAATTTTAATATCCAAACCAATTAATTAATTTAATGTAAGATTAATATGATGACACACAATATGATAACAAGGTATTATTCAGGTGTTTCAGGTCACTAACGTTATCAGGTAGCTAGCTAGCTAACAAGCTAGTTTGGGCATGAAAATGAGCGACATACCAGGAGAACTGCAAAGAACTCCCCAAGGGTCTGTTACAACAGTTTACAGCTGAACAAGTGAATTGTCAAAGTTTGAATGATGTCAACTGACGTTTGCTGGGCTATAGTCTCAGAAAGGGATTCAGATCCTTGTTTGAAAGCATGTCCGCATTCATGAACTCAAAATGCAATCATCAAAAAGGAAGAAATCCTGGAAGACGCATCAGTGTCAACTAAAAGCAGCAGAAAACTATTCCAAAAAGAGACTTGGACATTTTGGCTTCGCATTTAAACCCCTGTTAAGACATCCACCCTTGGATCAGATCAGGAAAAAAAATAAAATAAAATCAGTTTAAGTATGAGCTTTATTTCTCCCCAAAAAAAAAAAAAAAAAAAAAAAAAAAAAAAAAAAAAAAAAAAAAAAAAAAAAAAAAAAAAAAAAAAAAAAAAAAAAAAAAAAAAAAAAAAAAAAAAAAAAAAAGATATGTATAAAACCTGTGTATACCATGCAAGGTAGCAGAATTGCATTGCATTAGGTTACTGAGTACTGTTTGGAACCTGTCATACCTTTTTTTTTTATTCCAAAGTAGTAAACTGCACCTGCACCTGCAATTGCACCAAGTATTGCAATAACAATAACAGCAATAACACCACCATTAACTCCACCATCATCTCCATCACCTCCACCTGCATAAAATAAGAATGGTAAGGAAATTATTAGTTTCACTAAAATGTTGACATTCAACATACTTTAGTAATCATACCAAAAGAGGTGCCTTGTGCTGAGTATTTCTCAACCATTATTGAATATACAACTGACAATACACTATGAATTAAACTTTAAAGCGTTACGTTTAGCCAGCAACAGTGAAGCAAACTTTTTTTTTTTTTTTTTTTTTTTTTTTTAAATAAAAAACAAAAACAAAAAAAAAAAAACCACACATTACCTGTGGTACAGTCCGTAAGTTTGAACTCTTTGGTCTTTTGGCTCACTTCATTTTTTGCAGTGCAGTAATAGACTAATTCATCACTTTTTCTGGTGATATGAACACTTTCCCCAACATGAGAGAACCCATTTGGTCCTGTCCAGGTAAACTCTGCCTGCACTGGAGGGTTCACTGAGCACAGAAGTGTTATGTCTGTGTCATTCTTCTTACAAGTCACTTTTGGCTCAGAAACTGGATCTGAAAGTAAAATGTGTAAAATCTTTTCACTAGAAACTTATATTGTAATGCAGGTATTTTTAGGCACAGGTAAATAGTAAAACACAGCCTCCTTGAAAGTTGTATAAAAATGTACTAATATGATGTGTAAGGAATAAAACATGACGGACCATGCTGTAATAGGAAAATTATCCACAGAAAGTTGGTGTTATACCTTGAACAGCACACCTCGAAGGGTTTTACTGTTCTTATACCACAGCGATTTGCTAACTACATTTTTCTTATGCATTATTGAATAACACTTAGCGATTTTTACATTTATAGTTATATTTAATAACTTTACAATATCTACATGAAAAGTTAGTTCCTGTTTTCACTTAGGTTATAGCAGATATAAACACTTGTTTCCTCACACCCTCTCTTTTTTCACTCTTGAATTTAATAAGACCCAAAATAAATAAATAAATAAATAAATGATATAATTAAAAAAAAAAAAAATTACCAAAGCACAATGTCCATGGCCCTGAACACTCTCCCACTGTGGAAAACTTACTGGTCATCACAAATTGCTGATACCCAAAGCATGACCGCATCAATGGTTACAAATTTTTCTAAAATCGTTTATTAAAAGGCTTAGATCTGTGGCATGCCCACCATACAGCTCCCTGTGAATGAGCTGTTACTACAGAAAGGTAAGAATGAGCACATGAATTACTGGTGGAATTTATAGAGCCACGCTGCTTTAGAAGACTAATCCACACTGTCAGATATGAGAATTCAACAGCACTGTGGTGGTATAAACTTCAAGAACTAAGACTAGGATAAAGACTGAGACTCACTTACCAATCACTGTGATCGTACGCTCAAAATACTGTAGAACTCCATTCACCTGGAATTGACCTCTAAATAAACCACTGTCCTCCTTCTTCACCTGAAGTGTGAGGTCTCCAGTGTCAGTGTTAAGATGTGCTCGTTCTCTGTATCGATACCAGTGAGCCCTGTTGTCAGGATCCCAATCAACCACTAAGTCCCCTTTGTGTCTCCAGTCAAACATTTCAATTTTTCCTTGTATTTTTGGAAGAAAAGTGTAATTTGTCCCAGTTGCAACATTTTCACTGTTTACATAACCTAACAGAACAAAGAATGAAAGGGTCATAACACTTTTCAAAATATCAAACTACAAAATATTACTACATACTGTTAAAGATAAAAATGAAGAAAAATATTAATAAAACTATATTAAAGGCCTTTCTAGAGAGAAGGATAGCTTCACTTCCCCCAGAAGAGGCGCGAGCTAAACTGGCGCGGGCCAATGCGACATTTACTATAAATGCTTACTTTCCTACAATATATATAATACACACACACACACACACACACACACACAAAAAGATGAAACTCTTCATCGACACACGAAAGAAAATGATCAAATCGAGGAGTTTAAAATGGCGTTTCTTTCTTTTTTCCGCTTGTCCGTTCCCACCCAAAACGAACTATGCTAATCTGTATTTTTTTAGGCTTAACCAAAATTACTCCCTGTAGCTATAACGCTCTATATCACGTTTACATTATTAACAGGAATATGTTTATAAATTGCAGATTTAACTTACCGACACTAAAAATAAATAAAAAGTATAACACGAGCGAGCGGCCTTCGTGCTCCATGGTCGCTAACTTTCGTTTTCGAAAGGAAGGGCGTAAACTTCCGCGTTTTACCAGTGACACAAGGCTCGTGTTGGACTGCTCAGTAATCACAGATGTCACATCAACACAACTCAAGGATGCTGTCAGCCATCTAGATCTGCCGTAAGGTTTGTGTGAAATTTTGCGTCTTTGTGATGAATTTCGCCTCGTCTTGTGAAATGATGATCCCGACTATGGATCTGAAAAACTACTGCGCACTTTGCCAAGAGCGGCTTCTTCTTTTATATACTGACAAACTGAACAGCGTGAATTATCGCCATCTACTGGCCTGGAGAGTGACCGAGGCGACAGCCACACTACTGCACGCCCTATTCACTAACTTCCCCCTTAAAAAATGACTAAGCGCTGTGCCGCCATTTAATATTTGTCCCTGCACAAGACTGTATAACGTGAACGGTCGTTGTTCTCTAAACGGAGGAACTAAATTGGGTATTTCTCTCAAATGAAAATACAATTGTCGTAAAGTTGCTAACTATAATATACAAGTCTGTTACTGGTTAGCGAAGCATGACCAAATATGGACTTTGGTGCGGTGCAAATTACATTACAGTGCAGTATGACATTACAAGGTCAAATCATCGGCAGTTCTGTTTGCTACAGATCTTAGCAAAATGTCGGAGGATGCTAATCTCGGTGCAGAGATTGAAATCGAGACTGTAAAAGAGAAAACAAACTTCAGCGACACTCAGTCGTATGCATGTAAAGAGAAAGTTGGAGGAAGTTGTGAGTCTTGCCCGAACACACCAAGTAAAAATCAACCTCCCAAAAGGCAAAAACATGCTGTTGCTGCTGCTCTGCTGGAGAACATCATCCCAGTTCTTTCTGAGAAGATGAGCGGGAGATCGGATCAGATTGAAAGAATGGTAAGAGAGAATTCCTCCAGCTTTGGGCCAGTCTCTTACTTCAGTTCATAATGAGGTAATGGATCTACAGAAAGAAAACGAAATCTTAAAAACTGCAAATGCACTCCTGGAGAGAAAAAAAAAAGGTCAAGGAAATGAATAGGAAACTTCAGGACCAGGAAGGCTACAGCCGCAGATGGCGCCTGCGCTTATAGGGACTGGAGTCATGGAGGTATACAAAACGGTGGCTTCAGATACAGATTAAACACATGGTAACAGATACATCTCTGGATCTGGCACATCGTCTAGGCACATCCAAACCTTCAAATGATGGCAGGAGAATTAAACCAAGACCTGTGATCATGAGGATTATCTCCCATACTGCCAGAGATTTGATCCGGAAGTATTCAAACAAACAAACAAACAAACAAAGAATATCTGAACACTAAGGGGTTTAAAGAGGACCTGACTGCATTCGACACAGCAGCACAGAATCGTCTCTGGCCAGCTGTGGAGAGTGCACAGAAGGAGGGAAGGCAAAAGGGCATACTTCAGTGGAGCAGGGCCTTCACTGAAGGTAAAGAGATTCATCTTGAAGAAGTTATATATAGACTGATGTTCTTCACTGTAGACTGAAGTTGGTGCTACAAATGAAAGACAATACAATGCTGAATCTCCTCTGTCAGAGAAAAGGGACGAGTGTCTCTAAGTATTAGATCTGCTGGCCTATAATAATTTGATGCACTTCTTTAAATGTTTGCATTTGTTACAAGTTGTCTTTTGCTCGTTTGTGAGAAACCCATTGTGTGTTAAAGTTTAGGTTATTTAGTCACTATTGCATCTATTCTTTCAGTAATTCTTTTCGTACATTATGTCTTTTTCTTTATTTTCTATCAATGCCAGAGGTATTCGTGATATTCTAAAGAGAAAAGCTTTTTTTATATTGCAAAGGGAAAAAGTGCAGAGTTTTGTTGAATTCAGGAAACGCACGCATGTTCTTCAGATGCTACATTTTGGAAATATCAGTGAGGAAAAGAAATTTGGTTATCATTTGGCAGTAATTGCTCAGCAGGGCTTGCTATTTTACAGGATAAATTTACTGGACAGATACTAAATTATGAAAAAGATGATTGTGGTAGATGGATACTACTTGTGATAGATAAAGATAATGTGTGCAGATAAAGATAAAGATAATGAACAATTTGTATTAGTCACCTGTTATGCTACCAATAACAAAGTGAACAACAAAATACTTTTTCACATATTGATTCAGCATTTCATCTATAGATGGCCTCCTAAAAGTAGGCCTAGCCCTTCTGATGAACTGGATAATGTGTGTTCTAGATTAGGCCTTACTGGTGTGTGGAGAATCCAGACAGGGAGGAATAAACATGGAGTAATAAGGACTCTTCTCTTCATTCTCGTATTGACTATTGGTTATTGTCTAGTGACTTAACTAATAATTTGGGTTCTGTTCTGATAGAACCCTCCATAATGACAGATCATAAACGAATCTTTATATTAATAAATATGGAACAAGGAAAATCAGTCAAAAAAAGTTAGTAGTTATTGGAAACTAAATAATAAATTGCTAGAAAATGAAGGATAAAAAAGGATAAGGATAAAAAATTAAACAGATTATTGAAAAATATAGGACAACTGTGTGTTTGGAAAAGTCATATGGAAAGTATTGGGAATTGATGACGTTTGATATTAGACTGGCAGCCATTAACCAAGGAAAGCAAAGTACAAAAGAGTGAAAGAAAAATCAATTACTGAAGCAATTTTAAATTGTAAATAAAAAGAAAAGGGAAACATGGGCTGATTATGAGGTACAAGATTTACATCTATTGCAAAAGAATTAGATAATGTCTCTGAGGATAAAGCAAGAGGAGCATTTATAAGATCCACACTTAAATGGTTAGAAAAAGGGGAGAAAAATACAAAATAATTCTTGGGCCTAGAAAAACGGAACAGAGACTATGCTTCAGTTTTAAAATTAATGATTAACAACAAAATAGTGCCTAACTCTTCAGTTATTTCAAAATATGTTGCCCAGTTTTTTAGTAATTTGTATTCTTCAACACTGGCTGCTTCCAACATTGATAGTTTTTTTGAACAGCTTTGTAAGTGATACCGGGGAAAAAAAAAAAAAAAAAAAAAAAAAAAAAAAAAAAAAAAAAAAAAAAAAAAAAAAAAAAAAAAAAAAAAAAAAAAAAAAAAAAAAAAAAAAAAAGACCAGCACTTTCAGATTCTGTATGAAAAAGAAATTGTCCTTAAATAGTTGACAGAGTATATTAACATGCTCACAAGCAAGAACCATCATCCTTTCTGTTATTAGTATTTATGGAAGCAATACTTAAAGGTACATAAGGGTGTCCGCTTCATTAAAACAAGGTGTTATAACATTGATTCCAAAACCCAATAAGGACAAATTATTTATTGAAAATTGGAGGCCCATTAGTTTGCTTAATAATGACTAAGATTTTTGCAATGATTGTAGCTGGAAGAATGAAACAATGTATAGATAAAATAATAGATGAAGAACAGTCTGGTTTTATGTGAGGCCATCATAATGGGAATAATATCAGACTGGTCCTAGATATGATTGATTATAATCATTTTATTGAAGATGATAGTTTTATTTATTTATTTTTATAAAGCTTTTGATACAGTGAATCACGATTTATTTTCAAAGTTATCAAGTTGTTAGGTTTTGGAGATACATTTTTGAACACGGTTAAAACAGTTAAATAGTTCGGTCAAACTTGCTCATTGTACTTCTCAAAGGTTCCATCCTTTGGTATTAGACAAGGATGCCCTCTCTCTCCTTTTTTATTTTTGTTAGTCACTCAGGTTTTGGCAATGCATATAAAGAAAAATCAGTTTAATGGTATCACAACTACAACTTTACTAATTTATGTCTATCTGTCTCCTCTTTCAGAAGGCGATATCAGCAGGGAAGACGAGCGTTTTCTGCTGCCAGTCACCCCCGTGTCGCTGTAAACACTGCCGCCTTCAAACCTCCGATTCCTCAGAGCGCCGCTACCCCGAGATTGCCGTGCCAGCCTTCACCTTCACGTCCTACACCTCATCCTGCACACTTAAATTCCCTTCATGTTACCTCACTTCACTGTAAATAAAGAGCACTTTCCCCCAACTTAAGAACTCTCTGTGCTGTGTCGGTGTTGGTGTCCAGGTCTCGCTCGTCACACCCGTGAAGATCAAACTGGAAGCTATCCTCAGCAAGACCCGCTAAAGATAGTTGTTTTTGCTAGCGGGTGTATTCACTGTTACAGTGAGTAGCCTATTATTTGTTTGGGATACATGAAGAGAATTAACATGTTATGGCAAATGTGGCTCAATGATTTCGGGTAAGGATCCCCATCCCCTGTGCATCGCATGCCTGGGGGTGAGACATGCTCAGGCGGCACTCATGAACCCTGAGTGTCGTTCCCACTGTAATCTCTTCCCATCAAGGGTGTTGGTGAGAAGAGTGCGAGTTGCCAGCCACTAATAAAGAAGACCCCTGCCTTTCAACGTCGCCCACAGAGGAGGAGACAAACAGCCCCCCAGTGTCATGCAGATGGGGCAAATTAATGGATGAGGTCTCACCTGAGCTGCCTCCCTTCTTTGAGTTGGACACCTCAGCTGGTGAAGTCAAGGAGGAGGATGACAACGATGAGACTATCGTTTGTCTATTAGAGGAGGAGAGAGAGGAGGACAAAGACCATGCAATCCTTCTGCCGAATCACTCTCGGCCAGGGAGCGCGATGAGTGAGGGGTCCCCCTCCACAGTTCAGGCAGAGCTTGACCTTACTCAAATGTGCCAGAGGGCAGCGGCAAAACTCTTTTTTGATTGGCCATTGCAGCAGGCAGGGCAGGGAGTGGAGAGATTTATTTATGATGGCAAGAGACTGCCGTCGCATGCCCCAGCCATCAAACAGCTCATTCCCACGGTCCCCGCTTGCGGTTCAGAGGTTAAACATTTTTGGGATAAACCTTTTTCACACAGGGTTCCTGTTAAAGGATTTTCCAGGCGGGACGTCTACACAATATGGAGGACTTAGGGATGTCAAATCCCTATCCAGTTGAGCCATTAGTGGCTTATCACCTCCACCCTAACTGCACAGCAGTGTTTTCTTCGCCTCAGCTTCATTGCCAGGACGTACTGAGCACTTAACAACCTCGATTTTCCAGAAGATCTACTGATCTTTAGCCTTGGCAGTGAGGGCTCTTAATGCCAAGTCTCTCCTTACAGTTTATGAAGCAAACCTCATGGAGGAGAGATGGGGAGGCAAATGGATGCCGGGACACCAAACCCCGGCTTTCTAGGAAGAGATCTGCGTCATTGCAGACCTCAACCTGAGAACATCCAGGGGTGCGGTCCAGAGCTGCAATCGCAGTATGAGTCTGGCAGTGGTGGGCGAGCAGGCTCTGTGGCTGAGGCTGTCAGACAGAGAGAAGGTGAATTTCTTAGTGGATGTTCTGGTTGAGCCCAAAGCCCTTTTCGGGGCTTCATTCACTGACATGATGCATTCTATGTAGATGACACTCAACTCATCCTCTCCTTTCCTCCCTCAGCCACTCATGTTCCCAGTCAGATCTCAGCATGTCTGGCAGACATCTCATCTTGGATGGCAGTTCATCAGGTGAAACTTACAGAACTGCTGTTCATTCCAGGTGATGCATCCCCATGTCAGGGTCTTGTGATCTCCCTGGACAACTCTCAGATCTCACCTTCTGTCACTGCACACATCTTTGGGGTAACCATGGACAATCAACTATCCTTTTCCTTTCACATTGCTAATCTGACACACGCATGTTGATTTTTTCCTTTACAACATCAGAAGGATCTGTGAATTTCTATCAACACAGGCCATTCAGGTGCTTGTTCAGTCCCTTAACATTTAGAGACTGGACTACTGCAACTTGCTCCTGGCAGGTCTGCTTCTGAACAGGACTTGTTTTCAACCTTCCTAAGTTCTCCCACACCACCCTATTGCTACTCTCCCTCCACTGGCTTCCTGTAGCTGCCAGCATCAGATTTAAAACACTGATGCTTGCTTATAAAGCCAATTACAACATGTAAGTGAAAACAATCAGAAACATTTTATGGAAAAATAGGAAAAAAAAAAAAAAGTTACAATAATCTGGTTGCATAAGTGTGCACACCCTTTTATAAATGGGGATGTGACTGTGTTCAGAATGAACCAATCACATTTAATCTCATGTTCAAAAGTAATTATCATACAGCTATCATCAATTAAATTATTTTGGATTCTGGATTTTCTTGGTTTCATCTGTCTGCAAAACCCATGGTCCGCAAAGAGCTTACAAAGCCTGTATGGTATCTCGCTTGTCGAAAGGAGACCAGGAGAGGGGTATAAAAGAATTTCCAAAACACTAAATGTACCATTAACACTGTGAAGGCCATCATCAACAAATGGAGTAAATGGAGTACCACAGTGACATTACCAAAAACAGGACATCCCTCCAAAATTTACAAAAGGAAACAGGAAAAATTTACCAGGGAGGCTGCCAGGAGACCTACAGCAACATTAAATGAACTGCAAGAATATCTGACAAGTACTGATTACTCTCTGCATGTGACAAAAATCTCTCATATTCTTCAGATTTGTATGCTATGGGGTAGTGTGGCTGGACAGAAGCCCTACCTCAAAAAAAACATCCAATCCCAACTAAAGCACCCTAAACCATGTGACAAAATGTGTTATGGTCTGATGAGACCAATTCCAAAAGGTATAATAATTCCTTAATTCCAAAAGGTAAACACACAAAAAAGCACATCACCAAAGGAACACCATACCCAAGGTGAAGCATCATGGTGGGAGCATCATGCTTTATGGCTGCTTTTCTTCAGCCAGGACTGGGGCTTTTATCAAGGTGGAAGGAATCATGAATAGCTGCAAATACCAGTTGATTTTAGTACAAAACATCAGGAATCTGCTAGTAAGCTGAAGATGAAACGGAATTTCACCTTTCAGCAAGACAATGACCCAAAGAATACATCCAAATCAACAAAAGAATGGCTTAACCAAAAGAAGATCAATGTTTTTGAATGACCTAGCCAGAGCCCAGACCTGAATCCAACTAAAAATCCATAGGGTGACCTGAAGCAAGCTGTGCCCAGGAGATGCCCTCACAAAATATCACCAAGTCAAAATATGCCAGGCTGATAGACTGAGTGGTGTAATAAAATCAAAAGGTGCTTCAACAAAGTATTAGTTTAGGGGTGTGCACACTTATGCAACTAGGTTAGTGTAAGTTTTTTATTTTTCTTTTTTTTCCCCTAAAAAAATTTTCTGATTCTTTTCACTTTATTTGTATACTTTGAAATTTCACATTAAAGGTGGGAAAAGTTGTGAAATGATTTATCTTTAGTTTCTTTCTTTCTTTTTTTTTTTACTTCACAAAAACCTGACATTTTAACAGGGGAATGTATACATTTTATATCCATTATAATTGGCAATATCGGACACTGAGTTGTTTAAGAACTAATGTGCGCGTCATTTCCCAAACAGAAACTCAGAATTTTCCAACAAGGAACCCCCAATTTAAAACATTAGAGCGTTCAACCGTCTGAAGTCGGAAATGAAATGAATACTCACTGTAAGCTGTCTCTAAAAACTGGAATTTTTGGGGGGGGGTTTTGGAAGTTTTTGGTTAGTGCTTAATTTGTTTTTAAAGAAGATGTGATAATTCACTGGTACTAGCGCCAAAAATGACATGGAAGAGCAGTTTGATCAAAAATCTTGCAGAATGCACATTAACTATCAAAGTATCACCCAATATACGTATAGCTATTTCAAACACAAACAGAAACATAAACTCAAACAAACACTTAAAATCCTTAAATAACGCTGTTATGTCTTTACCTTACTTTTCACTATGTGCGCCGCCATGTTGAAGTGACGTCATGGAATCGCATCTCTGAGTAATCGGAGCTCTTGAAAAACTCCGTAGGAAGTACAAGTTGGAGAGACAGTTAAATGGATCTTTCCTACTGGGAAGTCGGAAGATTCCCAGTTCTCACTTGATCATGACCGTAGCATTCGATGCGCAAAGTCGAGGGGGAAAAAATATGGATGCCTCCACAAAAATGTCTTTTGCTGTATTCGAAGCGAAGTTGCAACTTGTAATTCTCTGCCTACAGTCATTAAAAACTACCAAAAATGCCCACGCGTCAACTTAGGGTAGTCTTGTCAATATATAGATATATAAACCCCTGGATGGCACATTATCTTGTCTGCGATGCGTTTAGCAAGTAAGCAGCAGTGCCACAATGGGGGCGTTTTACACCAGGCTTTACAGGCCTGTTACCTAGGCATTTCATTTCACGACTGTTTTATTTTAGTGTTTTACGTTGTTACTGATCATGATGTCGGTCAGGCATAATACATGTGTAGAACAAGTGCAGACAAAACATTTATTTTTCTGTTAAATCACAGCGTAAAACTGCAGTACTAATTGAATTAACTGTAAAGTGCTGGTTTTTCAGTGCCGAATACCGCCACAAGATGGCGGCTCTCCTTCAGCCATTGATGTGTTTTTTAAACAGGTAACCCATCTAGGTATTTGTATCTATGATTCTCAACTACCAGTTCCTTCTCCATTTACGGAATGACATCAAATCGACATGGCCACATACACTGTGAACAGTTTAACGTATCCATTCTCTACTTTTAAATTAGATTATAGCAGTATTGACCATACTAATTGCTGTTTTGAAAAGGTAACCATCAACATTAGTTATCACTAACGTTGGCCGGCTAGCTTGCTATTGTCTGCTGTTGTTACTGTACTGTCAATTCAGTCCAAAATGTTGCATGAATGTTTGAAGTTCGCTATAGTAGAACTACTACTTAAGGCACCATGAATGCAGCATTTTGTTTGACAGGTAGAAATTTCATGTTGAGGTGGCGTTTTCAGTGGTTTTTACCGGTTGGAGGTGAGGAATTACAAGCTACAACCTCGCCTTGAACGCAGCACATACATGCTGGTGTTACTGCAGTGCTGAGAATCCTGCACCAGTCAAATAATACCTGCTCAGTGGTGGTTGTGCAGGGGTCCTGACCACTGATGAACGGGGTACAAGGGGGTCTAACAAATTATGCAGAGAAACAGATAGACTACAATCTGTAAATGCAGAACTACAAAATGCAAAATGGACAATGAGTATAGATACAAGGTAGATGTACCTAATTAAGTTGGCAGTTGGCATATATATTTTTTTGCATGCAGCGTCAGATATGCCAATTTTTTTTAGTAAGATACAGTATCAGTGGACACATTTCCACATATATAGTTGTATGCAGACAAACAAAACACCTTCATTTTACACTTGTGCTGAATGTGGTCAGAGTGCATCCCAGACATCTCCAAATGTGGTTTGGATGATTCAGTGCAATGTGACTGAAATCCAGTTGTGATATGATCATTGAAACCACATGGTGATTCAAGGTGTAAAGGGGGCCTCTTATTCATCACCTAATTATGAGGCCCACAGATGACCCAGGTTTGCTGGTGCACACTACTGGATGAGACTTCTGATCAGCTAAACAGAGACAAAGTTGGATTTATTCTACATGTGCTGTTCCCAGAGGTGTGCCTTAAAAATATTACTTTGTTGCTAAGTTTTGTATTGTATAAGCATCCCCTGTTCTAATTCAGTGTTTCCTTTCTCCATATAGGCAACCATTTGACTACGTTCACAAAATGTAGCACTTCAGGAAGCCAAGGGAGTTTTCTTTAGAAGCCCTAAAAATAACAGAAGGTACACGTAACCAAGAATCAATGTCATACTTTAAATTCTGCTTTTTATGTAATATAATATCCAGTAGGTGGTGATATTTGTCTGTTACATTCCCAGCTTGCTATTATGAGAACAGCCATACCTATTGAATTAGTACACCTGAGAGCGTTTGTTATATATATATATATATATATATTTTTTTTTAAAGCATCCAACGTTAATAACATAAACAAGTGCCTTATTTTTGATGACTGAAGATGCAACATTGCTGAAAGTAACTATACTATAACTATGAGTACTATAAATCCTAGGTCCTGCTGTGAGCTGTAAGTCTGTTTAGTCATATGAACAATTTTATCATGTTTTAGTAATAATTCTGACAAGCCTGATGGGGTCAGTGCAGCAGGAATAAAGAAAGACTGAGCCTATAAGGAACTTTAATATGAGTTCTTTTACATGGAAGGCAGTGCCTCCCAGAAAATGGTGCTTCCAGGTCCTTCCGTTCCAAGTATGGGTCACCATACCTGGCCACAAGTCACTTCACTTCACTTCCTTTCGCCGATTACAGTCAAGCCCCCAATATGGCTTAGGGCTGTGACTGGACAGTGATTGTATTGTGAGATCGCACTAGTAACATGCGCACAGCAAAGTGAAATGTAATGCACAGGGGAATATTCACTTCTGAACAAAGTCAGCATTTAATTCTTCAAAAACTCTGCTGATTGTTTTTCAATGAAGAGATAAAGCGGCATAAGAGCAATGCAATGAACATTTTGCTTTTCAGTCTAGAACATTTTCTGTATGTTACTGAAAAATAATATATATTATATAATATATTATATTATATATATAATATATATAATGGATGCATGAAGGGATGCATGAAACAACTATGGTTCAATGATGTGTTGATGGATTTTATGTATATTAAATGGTGTTTTTATGAAACATCCCAATAAATAGGGGAATAAGGTGGACTGGGAAATGTAGAACGTTACTCAGGCTTACTGTGAGATTTTTACTTAAATTTTTACGATTTTTAGCGTATTGTGTTCACTGTTGAGGCTGATGTTTTTTTTTATTCTTTTAAATCCTGTGTTAAATGTGATCTGCTGTGCTTATTACTTAATCTGTTCATACTGAATTTTAGAAAACATGAAATGTGAAATGTGAGTTCATTAATAAGTATGATACAAATACATAATATTTACAAAATGTAATTCTAGATGGCCTTTAGTCATTCAAGACAGAAGGGATAGACATCTTCTGCATAATATTTGATAAACATTTTTCCTTCATATGTAAATAGTCAGCACCTTGAGGATTTCAGAATTCATCATGTGTGGTATTTGTGTTGTTAATGGCAAGAAAGCTTAGATAAGTTGGACATTCAAAAAGTGTCCGAATATATCTGAATTCACCCCATTTCACATAAACGTAATCTTCACCTCAGACATTCATTCATTCAGCATTTAATTCTTGTAAAGTAATGCCCTGCTGATTGTCTTTTCACTAAACAGATCAAGCAATGTGATAGCAATGCAATAAACGTTGCATTTGCATTGCTTTTTATCATGGTGCATTAGTCATGTGTTGAAAAGAAAATCAATACCACCATGTATTGTTTTTCATGTTTCCTACAAGTGTGATTGAATGACTATTTGGCAGAGAATGTGAGAATATTTCAGAAATCCACAAATAAATCAAGGCCATTGGTTGTGTCTACCAATTGGCATGGATATCATAAAGACCCATGACTTGATATATAGAGTCATGTCCATAAGTATTTGGACAGTGACACAATTTTTGTAATTTAGCCAATGTACACCACCACAATGGATTTGAAATGAAGTAATCAAGATGTGACTGAAGTGTAGTCAGCTTTAATTCAGTGAGTTTAACAAAAATATTGTATTAATCATTTGGGAATTACAACCTTTTTTTCATATTCAAAATGGACATTGTCACAAAGCATCTTTACAGAAATATATAAATTCAGGATAAAAATTTTAAATTTATAAATTTATCCCTAATGAGCAAACCAGGTGGTAAGGAAAAACTCCCTGAGACGACATGAGGAAGAAACCTTGAGAGGAACCAGACTCAAAAGGGAACCCATCCTCATCTGGGTGACACTGAGTAGTGTGAATATAAATAATTCCCTTCTTTAACTGTGTACTACATGGTCAAAAAGCGCAATTGTGTAAACAGGAAGAAAAAAACAGGAAGAAAAAAATGCTGTAAAGCAAAAATGCCTTCAAAAATAATGAAATTAAATATTTCTACATTAGAAAAATACTATAAAGAGCAGTAAACACTAATAAATGAAACAAAGTCAATATTTGGTGTGACAACCTGTTGCATTAAAAAAAAATAGTAGTCTCAGGTACAATGTGTGCAGTCTTATAAGAAAATGAGCTGTAAGTTTTACTGAGCATCTTGCAGAGCATCTTGTCTGAAAAGTGGTCTCTTATGTAATATGCTGCTTTCTTTACTGACATATAAACATTTTTCTGTAATATTTAATTTTGTGCTGGAAAACTAATGTTTGGAATTCTAAAATGTTTTTGTAAATGGTTTTGTTTGTGGGTCTTTTTGCCTTCAGTTTTGTCTTCAGTAAGTGAAAAGTGAAAAGCATGGGTTGAGGTCAGGTGACTGACTCGGCCATTTAAGAAAATTCCATTTCTTTGCCTTAAGAAGCTCTTGGGTTGCTTTCACTGTATGCCTTGGGTCATTATCTACCTGTACTGCAAAGCGCCATCCTATCATTTTTGCATTTAGCATTTGACTGAGTCTGAGCAGAAATTATAGCTCTATAAACTTCAGAATTCATCCTGCTACTTCTATCAGCAGTCACATCATCAATAAACACCAGTGACCCAGTTCCATTGGCAGCCATACATGTCCATGCCATAACACTTCCTCCACGTTTGACAGATGATGTAGTATGCCTTAAATCATGAGCCCTCTCTTCCTTCTCAATACTCTTCACTTCCTATAATTCTGGTACAAATTAATCTTGGTTTCATCTGTCCAAAGAATCTTGTTTCGAAACTGGACCGGCTTTTTTAGATGTTTTCTAGCCGTCTAATCTAGCCTTTCTGTTCTTGAGTGTTACCAGTGGTTGCATCTTGAGGTAAACCCTCTGTATTTACATTCATGAAGGCATCTCTTGATTGTAGACTTTGACAACGATACGCCTACCTCCTCGAGAGTGTTCTTGACTTGGCTATATGTTGTGAAGGGGTTTTTCTTCACCCAAGAAAGAATTCTGCGATCGTCCACTTTAGTTGTCTTCCGTGGTCTTCCAGGCTTTTTGGTGTTTCTGAGCTCACCAGTGCATTCCTTCTTTTTTAAGAATGTACCAAATTGTTGATTTGGCCACTTCTAAAGTTTATGCTGTCTCTCTGATAGGTCTGTTTTGTTTTTTTCAGCCTAATGATGGCCTCCTTCACTTGCATCGTCACCTCTTTGGAGTGCATAGTGTGAGTTCCCAATAACAGCTACAAAATGCAAATTCAACGCTTGGACTCATGAAATAATGAGGAAACAGGCCACATCTGGCCATGAAACTGCTTACCAGTCAATTGTCCAATTAATTTTGAGTATGTGAAAATGGAGGTACTATATGTAAAAAAAAAAATTGCTGTAATTCCTAAACGATTAATCCAAAATTTTTGATAAACCCCTTGAATTAAAGCTGAACATCTACACTTGAATCAGATCTTGGTTGCTTCATTTCAAATCCATTATGGTGGTGTACAGGGTGTGAGATCAAAAGATGAATATGAGATCAGATCTGAATTTCAGCTTTCATTTTCTGATATTTACATCTAGATGTGTTAAACAACTTAGCACAACATACAGCTTGTCTGCTCTGTTTTTGCCACATTTGTGTCATCAGAAGCCACTGGTAATACACTATGCTGGATGATGACGACACGACAGTGATATGTAGATGTGCAGTAACGTGTGAAATAAAGAAAAATAAGGGGGGAAAAAAAGAAAAATTCTGATATGAAATTCACAGTTATGCTTGCAAGTGAATGATTTTGGGAAACGATTAATGGGCCCAAATATAACTTGAAAAGAAACTGAAAGAAAATCAGATCTTTTACATTTAAGCAAAAAAAAAAATAATATGCATTTGTGTACCATTCCAGTCTTATAATGTGTGCATAGCTTTTGTTGCTTCACTTCTTCCATTCTTATCACTTTTGTAAAGCAGCAGGGGAACATGTTTTTATAGGATGAACTGCAGACTAAAAGAGAATTCATGTGTGAGAAAATAAGAACGGAAAAATATGTGGTTCTTCACCAGTGAACCCACTTCCTGTCATGGTTCCCCACTCACAGACAAGTTGAAACTGAAGAATAGAAAAAAAATATCACTTGGTCTTTTTCCAGTCTTCAACTGTCCAGTTTCTGAGAGTCTGTGCCAATTATAGCCTCAGATTCTTGTTCTTGGCTGACAGGAATGGACCCTAATATGGTCTAATGCTGTTGTAGCCCATCTTCCCCAAGGTTTGATGTGTGTTAGTAGATGCTTTTCTGCTCACCACAGTTGTAAAGAGTGTTTATTTGAGTTACTGTAGACTTTCTTTTGGTTCAGAGCAGTCTGGTCATTCTCCTCTGATCTCTCTCATCAACAAGGTGTTTCAGCCTGCAGATCCTCTGCTCACAGGATGTTTTTTGTTTTTCGCACCATTCTGTATAAACTCTAGAGACTGTTATGTAGGAAAACCCAAGAGATCAGCAGTTTCTGAAATACTAAAACCAGCCCATCTGGCACCAACAACCATGCCATGGTTAAAGTCACAGAGATCACACTTTTCCCCCATTCTGATGTTTGATGTGAACATTAACTGAAGCTCTTGACCTGTATCTGCATGACTTTATGCATTGTGATGCTGCCACATGATTGGCTGGTTGGATAACTGCATAAATGAGCAGGTGTACAGGTGTTCCTAATAAAGTGGATGGTGAGTATACACTAAACATCAACAGTCATAAGCTGGACAGAATACATTATAGATCTACTAAATATTAACAACCATGAACTGTAGACATGTTGAGAATTATGTGATAAGCTGGTTAATGACAGGTTTTTAATAGTCGGTAGATGGCTAGTTGACCGTTTGTGGAGTGTCTAAATGGATTATCCAAATAAGGTGTTAGTGAATATTTAATAATATGTTGTGCGCCCCCTTCTCAAGCACTTGCATCTATACTGACTGAGACACAGTAAGTTAGAAAGTATGTTATGATTTGTGTTTTACTGTCTTGCAAGTTAGTATAGAATGTAGAAAACAATCTATGTGTACATTTGGTATACATAAGCATAAGCCGCTGAAAGTCAGTTCTGCTGGGGTTTCGTGTGTAATGAAACCACAGGCTATAAAATGTTATCCAGCATTCAAGCTCAAAATAGTCTTGAATAACTGCAAGCAATAAACCAGTCCAGAAAAATCAACATCATCTTTTTGGATTATTGTGTGAAATGTGACAGAGAATTGTGACATATTCATAAAAAAATTATGAACCTATTAGATTGATAGCTAACAGTTTGCCTGTACTAGCATTAATGTTCCTCTGTTAGATCTCAGTGGCACTGAAGAGTGATCATTTCCAGCACAGAGTAATAACAGGTGAAAAGGCTGAGTTCTGTTCAGTATCAGGTCTTATTCAAAGCTGAAAATAACAATTCTTGAAAACCTACATGTGCTTTTAAATCTCTGTTCCCTTAAAATGTTACATGACCTTTGCTTTACAGGTATTTCATTGCAATAAATCAAGTTACCAGCACACATTGTCATGCCATTTTTTTTTTACAGAGAAGCATTCATTTTAGCCAAATTTCTTTCTAAAAGTACAGCATATTTGACACATTATAAAGCTGCTTACTTTTGCTTGCATTGTCTGTGAGTAGGCTAAGCTGACTGGCAGTACAATGCTGAAGATGATTTGCCAAGAAAACCCAATGAGGCTAATCACATTGACTCAGTAGTACAATGACCTGGAAGTCTGAAAACCTTCACTTACGCTATAAAATTCTACAGTGGAAATCAGATCCTCATCACTGTTCACATTACAGGTTTTGCAGTAGAGTAAAGCTAGTGCACAAATCAGAACAATAATAAAGAAAACTGCAGTAGATAAAGCAAAAGGAAGACCATTGCCTTCAGTACGGTCCTTAAGTTTGAACTCTATGGCCTTTTGGCTCACTTCATTTTTTGCAGTGCAGTAATATATCGAATCACTTTCTTTTCTGGTGATATGAACACTTTTCCCAAC
>CM040979.1:14443835-14466771 GCA_022985145.1 Pangasius djambal | reverse complement strand
GGCCTTTTCTCTGCTGGTCATATTTCTCCCTCTCCAGCATGATTCAACATTTTCTATCCAATCGTATATTGATAGATCAGATTTGGATTTTAATCCTGAGAAGAAAGGGCATTTCCTCTCTCTCTGAACATACACGAAACGTTCAGATACAGGTTGTTGAGCAGGCAAATTTAGTGAGGCCACATTGCTGCTGGAAGCCATCTCACTAGCACCAGTAGCAGAGTTAACAGTACCTCTTCCTCGACTGAGCTGTTCATTAGCCACCCGTAACCGCTGTACCTCCTCCCGAAGGGTTAAAAGTTCCTCCTGCTCCTGTTCGCGCTCCAGCTCCAAACTCATTCTGCCAGCTTTATGGCTTACTAGAAAAGAGACAAATACAACAGAAGCAAAACAGACAGCAGAGCAGTAATTGAACGCCTGTCGCTGGCCTTCAGTTCTCGTCACAGGTTCATTTCGGCTGTCAGATCGCCAGCCACTGTGTTAATTTAACAAAAACAACAAAACACAAATATACAAACAATAATAATGCCTCAATAAGGTCCTGCCGACTACGCCAAAGATGTGGTACCTGACACGCAGAATACCTACATGTACTTTACTGTCTGACTACACCACCCCCTAAAACGGGCGGGGGAGACCCCTTTTCTCTCTGTAGTGTGGCTGATTCTAGACCCTGCCTGCAAAGGAACAGTTTACATGAGGCATATACACAAGCTCAAATTTATTACAATTTTGAGTAGGTACAATTGCTAATGTGAAAAAGAGACGAAGGGAAACTGGCTGGAGCTTCTCAAACTAATAAGGTCAGGTCGGCACGGCACCCACAGCTCCTCTCCTAGGAGGCCCTGGTGAGAGAGACAGACACAACAAACCCAACACCATACAAGCATGCAACGTAGCAAACACTGCACACACAAGGTCAGTAATTACCACTACAAAATACCACACCGTGTTGCATGTTACCAGTACACACCAAGATAGTGTCCCCTCAGTGCAGCCCCCAACTGAAAGGAGCAGTAGTGAGGTGCAGATCCGGCCTTGTACAGAAAACCTATACAGAGACAAAAAAAGAGGAGAACAGCCAGCTCCCAACACAATGACCACCACGCTGGCTTGCTCAAGGCAGGGTTACACTAGACCAAGGACAAAAAAAAAAGGACAAAGCCAAAGGCAAACAAAACAACCAACAAACAAACTTTAAAAAAAAAAAAAAAAAAAAAAAAAAAAAAAAAAAAAAAAAAAAAAAAAAAAAAAAAAAAAAAAAAAAAAAAAAAAAAAAAAAAAAAAAAAAAAAAAAAAAAAAAAAAAAAAAAAAAAAAAAAAAAAAAAAAAAAAAAAAAAAAAAAAAAAAAAAAAGACTTGTACACTGACAATAAAACAGTGGCTGGCCTGGTCCCTTTAAAAAGAAATAATACACATTAATCCCCAATTTCATTCACCAGCACACATAAAACCAACATATACAAGAAGTATTGGCCTACTTTGCAAGAGTATTCAATACTCCCCGCAGCACAATAACCCAGGAAGATAAAATGGGGCACTCCAGTGCTACAAATACAAGTACATAATCAACACATTTTGAATACCAATATAAAACAATTTAAAAAACGAAATCACATAAGACAAACTACCAGAGTGTCTGCAGCCCAGCAACTCAATAGGAGGTCACAAGTCCTTCAAATGCCACGCAGTCACCTGTGTCCTCCATGAAGAGTGGAACACATTGTTCTAGCAGTCACCCTGATAAAGTTCAAACAGAACATGAAAATTCAGTTCCTTTATCGATTAAAACACAGTCTAGTCACTCCATTACCTGCATGACGGGAGTCTAGCTGCAGTGTCATAAATGGCAGCAGCAAGAGAGTGTGAACTCCACAAGCCAAACTTTATAATCTCCTAATGTGTCATGTGACATGCCTCATGTGACCCAAGACAAGCAGCCACACAATGCAGATCACATGATCCCCACACTGATTGTCAGTGCAGGTAACCACCAACAAGAAAACACAGATCCCCACAAAAGAAACAACTGATGGACTTCCGGTATAGCCATGAAGAATGAGGTGTCAGGAAGTGGGGCTCCTGATCTATCCTTTAAAATCAAACTTTTTATACAACATATAAATCATTATAGATATATTTGGTTAGTGACTGAATCCCAGGTCGGGGAGAATTTTGAATTTTGAAAAACTGGTAGTGGCTGCAGACACAAACACAAACACCACTCTTCTGAATTGCATTGAAGATTCAGAAAACCAATCTCATAGAGTTAATTTGGGGATAGTGAATGTCCCAATGGGTAAAGAAAGTGGTCAAGACCCTGTGTGGTAATGAAAGTGGTCAAGGCCCTGTGTGGTAGTGAAAGTGGTCAAGGCACGGAGGTCTTTAACAACCCACCAGCACTCGAGAGAGCTCACCGATCGCCTGGTCAAAAGCTGGCGAATGGCCCCAATCCACATCCCTTTGTGGTGTGTTTTCACCGATTTTAAGAAAAGGAACGAGCGTGACGATGGGCACGGCATCATGAGATGAAATACAAGGGAAATACTGTCAGAATCTATCCAGACCTCAGCGCTGCCCTGTCGAGGAAACATCATATAATGGGATTAAACAATCGCTCTATAGCCGGCTCACTTGAGAGTAACTTTCGAGGAACCCGAGATATTCAATACACCCAAGGAGGCGAAGAAATTCTACGGCCAACATATCAATGCTTAAGATAGTTGAAGATACTTTTCAGGTTATTTTTATTATTCTCTTTTTGGCAGTGTACACTGAGCCTATAAAAAACTGATGGCCTAGTGATATTGCTAGCAATTCATTAAACAATGACAGCTTTATGTATAACCACTTTGAGGCACACTGGAAACATTCTACAGAGTCAGTGCGCCCCCTAGAGGTTGAAATGGCATTAAGTAAGTTGAGGGATTACTGAGGGTATGTTGATGGGGGCCTACGGTTTGTCTCAGTTCTCAAGACAAACTTGAATGAATTTGTTCTCAATATACCTCAAGTTCAGTTGTATGTTCTACGCTTAGGATATGGTCTCAGCAAATGAATAAGCTTAATGACTTTTCTATATTAAGTCCTATCTGTAATAATCATGTTTCCTGCTGGCAAAATGGATAGTACTTTTGTACAGTGGCAGAGGGTTGGCTTCGTTCATATTCGTTATATTCATTTTGGATTTTGGTCCTGTCAAAAGTTGAGAGACTACTGGGTATACATATTTAAAACACTAAATGATGCTTTTATCTTAGATGTACAACCTCGTGTCAAAATCGCTATTATTGGAGTCCCGGAGAATAGAGTATCACTGCCAAACAATATAAAAATGTTATTTTTATTTTCTTTTGCCTCTACACTTGGAGTGGAAGTCCTCAAAAATCACCTAAGGCTTCAATGTTGATGTTTGGTGTAATATAATTTTTGAAATTAGAAAAAATTAAATATTTAATGAAAGGATCAGTCAAAAACGTTTACATGACTTGGAAACCCATGATTATATATTTTGAGAAGATGAAGATGATTATTATAATCAAAATGTTTGTAAAGACTAATTAGTTTGAGTAAGAGCACCTGTTATCTTTAATTTTGCATAGTCATAATATTGTATGTACAGACCACGAATGAAACAGTGATTAGAATACATGGAACATAACTTTTTTTGTTATGTCCTTCTCTCAGTATGGATGTTGTGTTCATTTGGAAATGTGTACATATATGTTAAGATCTATACATTTATTTATTTAGTTAGTTAATTAGTTATAATGTTTCATTTTGTGGAAGGGGATAATGTGGGTGAAAAAATGTACAAGTTTGCAATTGTGCTGAGCTCTTTCTTTTTTTTAATGCTTTGGAAAAGATTAAAAAAGAATAAAAATAAACAACTGATGTTTAGCTGTCTGTGTGAATGGTGTAGAGGTGGATTTTTTTGGTGTTGCAATTAAAACAGTTAATAGACTCCTTTATTGTTTGTAAACAAAAAGAGAATTAAATACCTGGTGACAAAAAGACCAAGCAACCTGATACTACTTTTGTACACTCTAGCCTTATTCAGCAGCCTGTAACTAACAATTCATAATAGTACTACAGGATCACTACAACAAACAATTTAAAACCCTCAGTTAAACACCACAGTTGTTGATTCAAAATGGTATGAATGACAATAACAAAGCATCACATACCAGGAGCAGGGTAGATCTATAGATAGTGCAGTATAGATAGTGTAGTTCCTGCAGAAACTGTGAGTGTGTTGCAACGCAAATCTTCAACAGTGACAAGGAGTTGGAGGTTGTTATGTCCAGGTGTGCCCCTGTACACTCTCAGTACTTACAAAATTATATTAAATAAAAAAAGCATGAATAGTGCCCCCCATTGGCCAATTTGAGTGACAATGCATAATTTTTTCATGGGTGATAGGGGGACCTACCATTCAAGAGTCATGAAGATTGCTCATTGTTAAACCTAGCAAATGGCTGCTGAAATCTGATTGACTGATGGCAGCCTTGTTCTTTTTTACCAACCATTTTGTCCTAAACAAGACTTTATAAAGATGGAAAATCATATTTTCAACTCAATCAGATTTACAGCTCCCGATAAACTGAATTTAAGTATCCCCCTATTGATTCCCATGCCCACCTCTTCAGGGGGCCTCATTTACATTTATGGCATTTGGCACATGCCCTTATCGAGAGCGACTTACATTTATCTCATTTATACAACTGAGCAGTTGAGGGTTAAGGGCCTTGCTCAAGGGCCCAGCTGTGGCAGTTGGGTAGTGAGTTCAATGGGATTTGTACTCACAACTTTCTGATCAATAGTCCAACGTCTTAACCACTGAACTGCCACTGCCCTTATTTATTAACCCATTTATAAAGAGTGTACACACAAAAATGGGTTTTGGAATGTATATACACAAACTCCCACGCAGAAATCGGGATTTATAAAGAAATACTTGGCAGGAAATGGGGCGTATATTTACGGAAGCTTTGACCCATGTGTAGAGCCATCTGCAACATTTTAGAAACAGCAGGAATTGGCACCCTGTGGATATGCAGAGAATTACAGCTAAATGTGCAAATCAGTGCTCTCACAGGTTACACTTCATATTAAATTAATATGCTCCAACATAATAGGCAGATAGGCTACCTGTACATGAGAAGCATTAAAGCATAAGAGCATTTTTATGAGTTTATTTATTTATGGATTTATTTATCTGTAGACTGGTTATCTGTAGACTGGTTAATTAGTCTGTTTCTATGTATTGATATTTACTGCTCCAATTAACTCTTTGCAGTCTACAACTTGTTTAATCTCCTCTCCAAGATTATTATAAGACGATAAATCAGAATTTCATTTCCTGATATGTGCTAAACAACTTAATCACATGTTCCAATATTTTTGAACACTTAAAAATGGCTCGGTTCTGTGAATTCAGAAGTATGCAGAAATATTCTGTCTATCAGTTCTGTCTTTCTCATATTCATCTTTTGATCTCAAACCCAAATGTCTTCAGTGTATAGCAAAAAACAAAAGAACTGGTTGCTGTTCAACCAAGGCTGTTACTATAGCCACTTCTGTTTTTTACTTCCTTCTTCAAAGCTTCTTTTTTGTTATAATTCTCTGAAATGCTTATTTGCTTAGAACAATCCCATGCAAACTTGCAAGATGGGCATTTCATCATTTGTAAATCCACATCTGAAGTACTCATAAATGTAGTTGCAATCCATTTCCTTCACCGTAGTCTCAAGACATGGCACTAACATTAGACAGTACCTCCAAATTACTACTTATGATCTCATAATTATGTCTTTGTATCTCAAAAACTGTGACTTGTTCTCTAATAAGTATGACTTACAATCTCATAATTATGATTTACTATCCTAGAATTAGGACTTAGTATCTCATAATTTTCAGTATCCAGAATTTTTTTAGGTGGTGGAAATGGACTTCCATAATTGTCAACGATACCTCACTCAAAATAACTGGAACATCTAACATTTAAATATGTATGAGGTAATGTGCATTGACAATTTTTTGGATTATTTGTGGGTGGCAACTGGGTGGGAGAAGAGGCTTTTTCACCTATGTATATTTTCAAGAAGACTGATTTATAAAGCAGAAATCTTGGTACGCAAAGTTTTATAAATCAATTTTTTTTGTTCGCTCACAATTTTCTAGGTTTTGTGCATACACACAATTTTACACTGGGATCTACACAAAGCTTTATAAATGAAGCCCCAGGACCTTGTTCTAAAGGGGCCTGTCAGGTTTCATTCGAGTCCATGCAAATACTCATGAGTTACGGCTGTTTGAATGCTCTGCTCTGCCCCATTAGAATTGATAGAGAGGTGGCGGCCATATTGTTAATAAATCTCAACATCTTTTTCACAATTACTTGAGGGAGAAACTCTTCTGAGCCATTTGACACCAACTATGTGAAGATAGGACAAAAATCCTAGGATTAGTTCCCACAGACATTTCTTATTAAGAAAATTAGCAAAAAAAAAATCATTCATCAGAATTTTAGGCCTCATGGTTCCATCATGGGCTAAAACTTAAAATGGTGCATTATGCTAGTCTATAATGCCATTATTAGGCCAATCAAGCTCTTCTCTCTTGCCTGAGTAGAGGGAATGAGTACTACAGACTGGCCAAGTTTCATGTCTGTAGCATGTACGGTTTGCTCTGCATGGCCTTCCAAAATTTTTCCCATTCATTTCTATGGGGGAAAAAATGCACTTCGAAACAGCTGCTACATGGGAACAGCATCGCTGATCAAAATGCTGTAAGCAAGCAGGCTTCTAGCGATCAGACCGGACATGGTACATTGTTTTGGTGTCGATATCTCAAAAACTGTAGGAACACGGTAAACATGCTAAATTATTTTAAAAGAGCAACATGGCTAAAGGCTTTTGGGGACTTCACCTTGAATGAGATCAAGGTCTGTTTCTGGAAGAAAAGGCAGTGTGAATATGCATCTTATTTCCGCCTCTAAAGTCTCAAAATCTGACTTGACTTGCTGGCAGAGTGTAACCCTAGGAGCAAACATGCACAGATATTTCTCTGCATGCTTGAATTCACAACTTTGCGCTCGCAAATAGCTTTGTGTGTGCTCAACTCGCAACACCTTGCCCTCTCTGTTACTTGTGGTTACAGTTTTTCTCATTTGGATACACGCTGTAACTGAATGAATACACCAAATAAATGATTATGTTAAAATACCATAATCACACATTTATGTTATTAAACGGAATTTGGCAATATTCTAATTAGTACTGAGTCATGTAAATGCCGCAATCCAATTGTTTGATTCAGATTAAGACAATATTCTGACTCCCACCTCTGGAATATGCCTGCTTTAATCAGAAAGTTGTTGCAGGAAAACACCTTATTCAGAAAATCCACTGAAAGGAGATATATGTGCACGCTCAGTCCGCAAGGAATGCCAACTCAGGCATACTTACAGCAATCATGTATACATTAATATTCCAATGCCTGTACGCATGTAAACATCGTATTCGTAATGTGGATACAACATACATACAGAATTTGATGTGCTTGTAAATGTAGGTATTGATTCAACAGTCTGCAGCTCTGCTGCATTCATTTTGTAAAATTCTATATACACTTCTCAAGGCACTATGTCCGTCTCATTGGGAATACAGCTGTCTCATTTTCCTAACCATTGGAGTCACCAATCAGAACTCAGTGTGCTAATGAATCAAACCACACCTCACCTGTGAAGACTCAATTCACCATAATTAACCACTCACTTTTCACAAGACCCCGCTGTTTGGCCAGGGAGAATATTAGCTGTGATGTAGATGAGTTTTTGTGGCCAAATCCTCATGATTGACAATGATTATTAGTTTTTTTTTTTTTTATTATTATCATTATTTCTTTATTTTTGCATGTTTTTGTGTATGTAACCTTTACATACAGTACCAGTGCTACATTTTCCCTGTTTTTGCAGTACTGAGAAATTACTCATTTTGTAAAGTAATTAATGAAATGTACATGAATTGCTTATTCAGTGGCTGTTTTTGTGGTCTTTGTATTTTGAAAACGAGTGCTTTGTGTTTTGATATACCATGTCTAACTTGGCAGTTTGTGCATGTACATATCTGTTTTGTGTGTGAGATTCTGAATAGATTACTAGGCTATAAAATTTATTTTTTAAACTGTCCCCAAGCAAGTAGCTTTTATTTAGATTTTTTTAAATTTACATAGAAACAAGTGCTCAGCCTATTTTGGAGCATTACTAAAAGCCTCTTGTGGGAAGCTCCCTCATGAAGCTGGCTGCGAAGATATCAAGAGTGTGCGTCTTCAGGAATACTGAATTTAAAATGGATCTGCTTAACACTTCTTGGCCACTGCATAATTCCATGTGTTATGTCATAGTGTCATGGTCTTAAATATTCTAAAATAGTAAAAAATACTCTGCTTAAACTTCTAACTGATGTAAATTACTCATTACCCATTGAATTAGTATTAGTAACTGTGGCAAATGCTTTAGAGTCTGACCCTCACTTATTCCTATTATATTTTAGTCTTTTGTTAACTCCTCTTTTTTCTCCCAACTGGACAGATGTGGGACAGAATCAAGTCTATCATATTTTTGATGATAGTAGGAGGTGGATGTAGAAGATGGGGTAGGTGGTGGGCCAGTGTCATTTCCCAGGCGTCCAGCAGCTGCACATTGAGTCCTCTGAACATGGCACGCAGAACAGCATCAATCTGCAGAGAGAACCAGTCACTGTTGTACAGGCTGCTCTCTGGGTCAAGCTTCTGCAGGTTGGCAGTGCGGATCACCACTAAGGTTGCTGGCTCACGGTTCAGCAGCCTCACCACGGCCCTGCGGATGTGCCGTAGGCGCCGTATATATACTTCAATAGGGAAAGTGCTGAAGTGAGACCACACACTCACGAGAACCACTGTGTCCGGCCCACCCTTGATCCTGTCTAGCTCATTTGCCACATAGCGCAGTTCAGAGGAAAGCACTGAGGTGAAGCGGATGGGCGGCCCATGGCAGCGGTAGCTCAACAGAATGTTGTTTCTGCTGTCCACAGCCATGAATGGCCCCACATTCTTAGGGCTGTGAAGGTTAAACTCCTTCAGTTCTGCAGGAGACAGACATGACGGAAGAAAAATTAATAAAATGAAACAATGACCAAGGTACAGTGGCCCCAAAAAGTATTTGGACACTTAAGCCACACTTTCAGATGTATGAATTTCATTGCATTAGAAAACATATCAAACCAATTTATTTTAAAGAAAGATACCACACTTTTCGAGAAAAACATTTCACAAAAAAGAGATTATGTTTAGAAATAATAGAATAATTTTTTTTTAATAATTGATATACTGGTCATAATTAGACAAAAAGTAATTGGACACTCAGTAGTTGCTTCATTAAAGATCACAGTTACAGTGTTTAAGTATTTAGTTTGCCATTCTTTGTTTAACAGAACTTCTTGACAATGTCTGGGCATGACTTTGACAAGTGCCCAACTGTTATAGCCAGATGACTTGGCATCTCCAAAATGACAAGGCTTGTGGGGTGCTCCCAGTCAGCAGTGGTGAGCACCTACCAACAGTGGCCCAAAGAGGGACGAACCACGAACCAGTCACAGAGTGTTGGGCGCCCAAGGCTCATGGGCGATGAAGACCATCCTGTCTAGTCCGAACCAGCAGAAGGGCTACTGTTGGGCACAAGTCACTGGAAATTTCCATGATAGATTTGGGAGGAATACATCACAACACAGAGAGCATTGTACCCTGCTGCATATTGGGCTGCATACATTGTTGCGGACCAGGCACACCACTTCATGGCAATGGCATTCCCTGATGGCAGCGGTCTCTTTCAACAGGATAATGTGCCCTGCCACACATTATCAGGACCGGTTTGAGGAACATGATAAAGAGTTCAAGGTATTGCCCTGGCTTTCGTATTCCCTAGATCTCAATCTGATCGAGCATCTGTGGGATGTGCTGAAACAAGTCTGATTTGTGGTGGTTCCACCTCACAACTTACAGGACTTAAAGGATCCGCTGCTAACGACTTGATGCCAAACACCCAGGGCACCTTCAGAGGTCTCGTAGAGTCCATGCCTTGCGGGGTTGGAGCTGTTTTGGTGCCACGTGAAGACCAAAAACATATCAGGCAGGTGGTCACAATGTTTTGTCTCATTGGTCTATGTAGTCAATTACCTTTAATATAATACAGGTGCTCTTAGCAGAGTAACCACAGTTCTCTGGTGTAGTTCATCACATTAATTACTGATTACCTGTGACAATCCGAGTAGGCTTAAATGTCCAAATAATGTTTTGTCTAATTTTAAACAGTATATCTAATGATTCTATATTTTTAATCACAACAATCCATTTTTTTGAGAAATATTTGCTTTTAAAAAAAAGTGTGTGCTTGTGGTATCTTTCTTTAAAATAAATGCCACTTGATTTGTTTTCTAATGTAGTACATTCATACATTTGTAAGTGTGGCTTAAGTGTCCAAATACTTTTTGGGGCCACTGCCACTCACAAAAAGATATTTAATAGTTTATAAACCTGCTCTTACCAGGAACAAAAGCAGTGAGGTATTCAAACCACTGTCGCACAGTGGAATCTCCAAGCATGTATATGATCTTCCCTCCAAGACAATGTGTTACGGTTGAGGAGTCATTAAACTGCTGGATGGCTGCACCACTCAAAGGCCTCCAGGAATTGTGAAAGTAGTAGCCAGCAGCATTGTAATGATTTTTTAACTTGGCTTGTCCTTTGAAGGGGGAAATTTTAAAAAAAAATTGTGCATCATACCATTATATACTAGTTGAGTTTACTGGTCATAACTCACAGGGCCTCATTAATCAACAGTGCATATTCATTAATCTGTATGTAAATTGAGTGTACAAACTTTATACATAAACAAATAACCATGTTTGTTTAAGTACATTTGTGCTTAGGGTAAAGGAATCCTTTTTTAAGTACCTTTTGAAGTGATGTCTACATGCCATAAATGGCTAATTGTGGGTGTGTCTGTATTTAAACGAGCAGTGAAATGCAGATCATAATTGGTGGTTATTAAGCTTCATTTCTTACACTTAAACACCCACTTATGATATGCATATTTTATTATCCCAATTTTATTGGGTCTGAGTTAATGACATTAGTTCACAATGGTGTTTTAGGGCCTAAAGTCATAATATTTCAAGAAACAATCTTATGGCAACCCTCCCCATGAGCTACTGCAAGCTGCTCTTTAATGCTGCACGTTAAAGTAAAAACTTTGCGCTTGCACGACTGTTTTCGTTCGTCCTGTGGGATTCTGCTGCACACACCTAGTCTGAAGCTGGAAACCTTTTAAAAACACCCCGAATAATCCATGTACAGTTCGGGAATTTGTATTTGTTTAGAATGCTCTATCTGTTCAATCTGAATTCATATTCAGTTACCACTCTGCTTCAGACAGAGAGCGTTCGACATATTGGTCTCTAGCAAATTTAAAATATTGTTCAGAATACACACACTCTCAAAGTCTCTCTCGCACACACTCTCAAAGTCTCTCTCGCACACACTCTCAAAGTCTCTCTCGCACACACTCTCAAAGTCTCTCTCGCACACTGTTAAAGGTTAGAGGGTTGGTAGTTTGTGAGAGACAGTATGACTGTGTGTGAAAGAGGTTTGGCAGTTTGTGTGAGAGCAGTATGACTATGTGAAGAGGTTTGTTAGTGTGTGAAAGTGATTTGATACTGCATGAGAGAGTATGATGAAGTGTAAGGGAGAGTATGATAGGGTGTATGAGTGAGATAAAGTTTAAATTTTGTCTGTAATGGCCTCTCATAATTAACACCTCACTGAGTGTCCTTAACACTAAATACAGCTAATTTAGGATCTTTTCTATGCAGTGTTGATAGATGAGGGCCCAGGTTTTTACCTTTATAAAATAAAGAAAACATGCATCAACAGATTTTAGAACATTCCAACAGTAAAACACAAATAAAGAAGCTATTGCATTTTGATTGCACTGGGTTAAAAATGGTTGTAATAAAATATATTGAATATATAATTGCTTTAATTTAGGTGGTATTAATACCAATGTACGTATTAATAAACATCAAAACATTTGGTGACAATATGACATAGTATTTTACTATAAAAGTCTCTACATATGGCCATTTGCATCTATAACACACTTTTTGTCTATAGCTTTCTACAAGATTTCAGACTGTTTCTGTGGGAATTTATGCCTGTTCAATCAAAAGAGTATTTGTGAGGTCAGGCATGTGTCAGATTAGGCAATCAATGTTCCAATTCATCTGAAACGTGTTCAGAAGGGCTAAGGTCAGGGCCCTGTAAAGGCTACTGGAGTTCCCCCACACCAATCACATCAATCCATGTTTTTAATCACTTTTGCTTTATGCACAGGGTCAGAGTCATGCTGGAACAGTCATGTTGGAAGGCCCTGGAACAGAACAGGAAAGGGCCTTCCCCAAACTGTTGCCAGAAAACTGAAAGCATACAATTGTCTAAAATGTCTCTCTATGCTGTATCAGGACTCTGTGGCCTGATTGCTGAATATTGTGTAATGTTGGCTGAATAAATGGAAACACATACATTATGCATTGAGGTCAGTTATGGGCCAGTGCATCCTGGCCTAACAGACTGTCCTGCTCCATCAGAGAAACCCAAAATCAACCATGAGTTACTGTAGCATTGGCAAATAGGTCTGCTTGTGCCTTCCTAAACTTCTCCCAGATCTGGGACACTACGTCTGGGTGTAGATGCCATTCTCCTGGGCATATACGTTGCCTGGATATTGCATCTGCTGCACCATTGACTTACTTACTGGGAAGGCACAGTCACTCTAACTGAGGCTAATCATGTGTGGGCCCACTTGAGTAGCTTTTGTACTAAGCAAACAGTACCATCAACACAACATTGTCTGAGCGTCCTCTGTCCTTTTTTCTGAAATAACAAATATATGAGCAACTTTGTCAAAGATATAATGAACCTGTTGGAACAGAGTGAAAGATTTTATCTAAAATTAACAAGGCCATGAGCCCTGAAAAATCTGGGGGCTGCTGGCAGAACTGAAGTTTTTATCTCTGTGACAAAGTCGATAGAGCCCACTGGTCAGATGCGGCCAGTCCACAGCTCAGCTGGGTGGCACTCTAATGCTCTAATCTTCTTTGGCTGCAGGCCCAAAAAGTGACTGTGGTATATAGGTCATTTTCCATAGAGGTGCCTTGCACACATCCAGCAGCGCCAACGGCGCTAACCATACATGGCACCAGCTAAGAACCAGACTGCAGAGAGACACCCTGTATCTGGGCCTAACGGTCCCACTGCCAGAATCGCAGTTTCAATCAGTTCCATCACAGCTGGCTTAATTGCTGCAGACTTGAGCAATCCATCCAGTGCGAGATGAAGAATGACTGTAACTTGGCTTACAGAAAGCATGATTCCTGCATTATAGTTTGGTATTCACTTACAAAAAAATATTTTATAATGTACAAACCCATTAGTAACATATAATACAGTGTGGGAGTGAAGTTTAAATCAATGCAAATAAAAAATAAAAAAAAAAACTTACCTTTTTCTGCAGGTAATACAGTCACATTGTCCATCCCTGATGCATGTATAGGAACTTTGATATTTACATCACTGAAAGAAAATGTAAAACATACATAATTGTCTCCAAAACAAGACTATTTTAATAAGTACTGAACAATTAGATAATTATTTTTGCTTCATAGCATGATTTTATCATTCTTTTAGGGCAAGAGTAATGCAATCATACAAATTATCTCAGCAAAAAATCTGTTTTTTTTCAGATCTGAAATCCTAACTAATAATTTACCCCTTATTTTCCCCTATTTTCTTTAATAACAGATAAAAGCAAACTTTAAAAAAAAAAAAAAAAAAAAAGCTACAGTACTGTGCAAAAGTCTTATTTTTTGTTTGTTTTTTTCTGATTAATTTTTTTTAACAAATAATATCTTTGACGTTTTGTATAACTTTGTATCTTAGATGATTTTTACGACTTCTACATTATTGAGTCAGAGAAAATTTTTTAGATTTCCAAACATTACTTTTCCAAAAAAAAATTTGTATGTCACAGTTTGTAAGTAACATATTACATAATAAATCACTTTTATTATATATATATATATATACATCAAACATGAATGAAGCTACTGAAGAAAAACATTTGACCTTGCTGTGACTTTGACAATGTTTAGATCAATTCCAAAATCTAATCAGTTCATTAATTCTATATAAATCCTACAAACTTTCAACCACTGAGTCTTGAGCTATCGTGCTAAAGAGAATATTGGACGAGTGAACAGGCTGTCAGTGATTACCTGAAATGACAGAAGCAAGAGCGACAGTCAAAGTCTCAAGCAGAACTGTGGCAGATTCTCTAAGACGCTTAGAAACTTAGCACCTACTTTTCTTATACAACTGCATAAAGTGTACCTGAAACTGAAGACGCATTTTTAAATATGTGGGTTGTTACACCAAATATTGTTTAGTTTATTACAGTTTATAATTAAGCAGTATCACACAAGCAAGAGTGCGATTATACTGAATAGTGGAATGGCTGCGATTTGGTCGCAGGCAGGAGGCTGCAGGTGATATTCAGTTATTCATCCAATATTCAGTTTAATACAACAGTTCCATAAACAAGAAATTAATACTGAGTAACTGACATGTCAGACACAATATGGCTCCGCTAGTGGAAATACATCCTGAAGAAGCTACACTCACTTTATAGCCCGTCACCTAGGTGGCTAGCTAGCTCACACTGATTTGTACATTCCTGTTAAAGGTGCTTCTGGTGAAGTTGGCTTCTCTTCTTCTTTTTCATCTTCATCTGACAAGCTTTCATATTTTAAGTCAAAAGTCATAATCGTGAAAAATGTATCATTTGTCATGTCCGCTGATGATGTTGCTAACTCTACCGTAGTAACGGTTTTGAGCTATCATTAGAATTGGAATTTTATTTGGGGAACACAGGCGAGCAGAGTGAAATGTCCCACTGTGATTATATTAAATCTAAGCACTCTTGGAATCCCACTCGTCCAATCAAATTACTGGACTGGAACTAACTGTCATGAAATCACATGGTTATACTGAATATCAGCATGGCTGTGACTACCTGCAGAGCTCAGCCTGTGGCCTCGGGCCTATGGCCGATTGACAGCTGTGCCAATATTCGATATAGCCACACTCTTGCTTATGCGATATTGCATAAATATTACTGTTTGCTGTTCTTTATAGTAGATTTTTTTAATGTAGAAACGTTTAATTTCATTATTTTTAAAGGCACCTTTGCATTACAGCATCTCTTTACATGAGCCTAAGCCTTTTGCACGCTACCGTATGTAAAAGGATCTGTCCAAACAGACCCCAGTTACCATCTCACCTCTGGAAGAACTGTGCTTCATATTCAGTAATAAGGTTCTTCTTGTAGCCGCCTTTATAATGATTTATTCGTGTGTCACAGCTTAGCATTTTGGGTTTGTAGCAGTACCAGGGCTCTCCAGTTTCAGGGTCAGTGTAGTTGCAGAGAGGTTGCTGGTGGAGTGGCAGGCACAGGTTGCAAACGGTGGTCTCTGATAAGAAGCCAGAGCGGAACAGGCTTTTAAAAAACACCCGGTTGGGTTGTTCCTCTTGCAACCTCTTGAGCACCACCACTGCCTCGCTTGGATGCACCATGGTGATTTCCACCCACGCTACGCCAGACCACAGCAGTGGGAACAGCACTGTATATTTGCCATCATGATGGTCGTGCACCCTCCCTGCAACGCCAGCGCCGAGTTCGGGCGAATGCAGCCGAGCTATTAGGAAATCTCCACCATGCTTCTTAGGCAGACCCAGGAAGTTCTGCACATGAACATTAACCACAAGCTGACTGCCTATGCGTTGCACTGCTGGGCCCTGAATCACAAAGTAGCTCTTTGAAGGGTCACTGCTAAGCTCCACAGGCAAGCCTTGTACCAAGGGGCCTGGCCATGCAATGGAATTGAGCAGATATCTCTCTTCTTTTGCCTCTTCTGCTGTGGGCTCCTGGCCAAAGTGTGCACAGTATGTGTGGTTTAACTCTAGTGGCCACAAGATTCCAGGAGACTTAAAGGCTGAGTGGATGCTATTCTGTATTTGGTAGAAGGTAGATATAACCTGTCCACTCAACATCTGAGAGCAGAGAAATAAGGGACAGTTGAATTTGCACATACAATCAAAGAAGTAGTCACAAATCAAGGCTTAATAGCTCCAGTTATTTATAAATTAGAAGTTAAACATTAAAGTGTCCTCTACTATTTTGGGAAAATTCCACACAAGTCAGTTCCTGTGACATTTATAATAATGAATCATCTGTGCATTTATCTTTAATATTAACCTTAAGAATCTTCAATACAAATTAGAAATTGTACCTCAGTATTTGACAATTATAAAATCTATCATAATTTACCTCACTAGCAAATGCAGAATATTTGGAATTAAAATGGTAGTATATTGATATAAAATGCAAAAATGTAACATCGCAATTTTGTTTGTTTGCTAAAGTATGTATCAGAATTTGTATGGTGTAAACTATTATTCTGCAGTCCTAATCGGCAGTATACTCATTCATTCAATACATTTAGCTAAAAAAGGCTTTATTTAAATTCCATGCATAAACACTGTCCTCTTTTTAAAGCAGTGCCGTTTAACTAAACTGAATCTGTAAAGGAGATAAGGTTATCTTGAAATGTGGCCCATAACAGAAACAATGTATAGACCATTTATTCAATATACAGATTCATATGTAGATACAACAGTTGTTATAGAAAATACCCAGAATGTACTGATATCAAAGACATATAGCATCTGCTTCTACAAGTTTCCACTGGTAGAGAGCTGCCTGTGTGGACATGTGTGACACTGAAAGAGCTATACTCACCTCCAGAGATGTGATGTTGCAGATGAGTATTATAAATCCTGATAGTGCCAAGAGGAAAAAGACAGTCACAAATCTGGGCATTTGTCTCTGCATGGCTGGATGCCATTCTCAGCATTACAGGATACAGTGCCAGTTAGCCATCAGCGAAACTCACTAAGAAAAACGTTTACAACCTGACAGGGAGAAAAGACAATAAATATAGCAGCAGAGGGTCACACGTCAGAGTTCACTTATCATTGTGTATCCATGCATGAAAATCACTTCCCATAGTAGGCTTTGCTCTGCTGAGCAGAGTAGTCAGAATGGGTTATACTGCCACATCCAAGAATGCCCTATGGGCTCCTTGCTCCAGCAGGTGATGGGCAGCTGAAGGTCAAACCGGGAATGTAACTAAAGTTCCAGAGACCACACTTAGGACAACTGTGGAAAAAAATCAAGCTGAAACATGAATATAAATATAAGCCTAAAATTTATATACCATATTGGACTATATTGTAAAGAAAACAGAAGGGTATGTATGAAACCATGATTCTACAACTAAGTGGAGGACTGCAAAGGCAGTTTTCTTTGGAAGTAGTGAAGTTTTCCAATTTTCTGTTAGTACTCAGCAAGGAAACAAGCAAAGTCATCATTGTGTGACCATGACTTCAGGTGGATAGCCTATGAATGGTCCCCACTACATCATGTTTGTCCTCTAGTTATTCTTGTCAACCAAAGTGACTCCATTCAGAGGACCTCCATTCAGTCCTCTATTCTATAGTCAGACTATAGTATTTAACAGCTATCAACGTATTTATTAAGATATTTTCCTCCGAAAGTATTGGTACAGCAAGGCCAATTCTTTTGTTGTTGCTATACACTGAAGACATTTGGGTTTGAGATCAAAATATGAATATGAGATGATAGATCAGAATTTCAGCTTTCATTTCCTGATATTTTAATCTAGATGTGTTAAACAACTGCCATAAGAAATACATCCTTTGCTGAGCTTTCTTGTTGATGGATGATGTATGCATCTCCCATTTGAGATTTCGTGTGATTGTAGGTCCCAGAAACTTGAACGAAGTGACAGTGCTCACTGATGAGTTATTAAGGATGAGTGGTGAGGGGGAAACATGCGTCTCCTGAAGTCAGTGTGCATCTCTGTGGTTTTAAGAGCTTTGGGCTTGAGGTTGTTCCGGCTACTCCAGGAGGCTAGTTGTTGAACCTCCTGGTGGTACTTTGACTCATCACCGGTGATGAGACCAATCACAGTAATGTCATCTGTAAATTTGATCAACTTCACAGATGCATCACTGGATACACAGTCATTTGTGTACAGCAAATATAACGGGGTGAGAGGACACAATCTTGTGGTGCTCCGGGGCTGAGTGACCGGGTTCAGAAATGTTCTGTCTGATTCTCACAAACTGGTTCCTTTCAGAAAGGAAGTTTGTGATCCATGTACAGATGTAGCCAGGTACCTGCAAAGTGATGAGTTTCTCTTGTAGGACCTCAGGGACGATGGTATTGAAGGCCCAGCAGAAATCTACAAAGAGGATCCTGGCATATGTTTTTGAAGAGCCTAGATGCTTTAATACGAAGTGAAGCCCAATATTAAATGCATCACCTACATATCTCTTTCTTCTGTAGGCAAACTGCAGTGGATCCAGAAAATCCTGAGTACTGGATCTGAGAAATCCCATCACCAGTCTTCATGATAACAGAGGTGAGGGCTACTGGTCTGTAATCACTTAGTTTTTTGGAACTGGGATGATGACCAATGTCTTGAGGCATGCTGGAACAGTATTCAGCTCCACTGACCAGTTGAATATGTCAAAGATTGGGGACAGCTGATCAGCTCAGTGTTTGAGCGTTTCAGGTGCAACAGAGTCAGGGCCAGCAGCTTTCTTTACATTTAGTTTTTTGAGTGGTCTTCTCACCTCTTCTTCTGTGATGACGAATAGGGGTGACAGGACTGGGACAGAGGACTGGCTGAGTAGGTGATAGATCAGGCAACTGATGGGCCATCTGTCTCTCAAATCTGCATTCAAAGTGTTATTAGAGTATTGCTGTTTGGCTACTTTGATAGTGTTCTCAAACTTGAGTTTTGATGGCTTTTCTTCCATAGACAGCTCTCTGGCCTTCATGTTATCCCTTTTTAACAACAAATGCAGTCTTCACAGATGAAACCCAGGTTTCAAACCAAGAGTAGACATTCAGCACTATTAATTGTTCAAACAATCAACTGTGCACCCCAGGGCAACAAGATATACCTGTCAGTCACATGTTCTAATATCTTTTTATTTTCAATTTTTTTTTTTTATTAATATGAGTTTAAACAAAAGGTGCCATTTTCTAAGTTTTTTTTTTTAACATGTCTAGATTCAAATATCAGAAAATGAAAGCTGATACTCTGATCTATAGTCTTATATTCATCTTTTGATCTTAAACCCAAATGTCCCAGTGTATAGCAACAACAAAATAATTGGCCTTGCTGTTCCAATACTTTCGGAGGGGACTGTAGGTCTAAAAAAGTAAAGAATATCTTAATAAATACATTGATAGCTGTTAAATACTATAGTGGTCATGATATATTAACTATTAAAATAGGATTATAAATCATACATATATTTTAAAGTGTTTCCCATTTAAAACCCACTTATGTGTCAGTGCACAGACTGAAATATAGATGTTATATGGACTGTAGACCACCAGGCAGCAAAAAAGAGCAATAAATGGAATCACATGATTAGTTTCCTTAATGCTGCCTAAAGCTAGCCTAAGAAAATACAGTTTCTGCACCTACCTATCCATTTATTGTCTGCTTGTTGCCCACAGAAATGTTCAGTGTGTTTTTCACTTTGATTTAGCATATAGGTTTTTCTTCATTTCCAATAGTGCTTTATATTCAACATTACTTTAGTTACACCTGCAGTATGTTTAAGAGATTAATCAAATAAGTGCTGGTGTGAATGCAGGAAATCCTGGAACTGTCATAACATCACGAGCTGTTACACCCTCCAAAAGGCTGAGCGGTGTACGAGTAAAACTCCTGGTCTAGAACTTCTGTCCTAAACCTGCTGCAAATGGATGTTTCTCAAAATAGGCTGCCATGTGCTTCTATATCTAACCTAGAGCAAGCTTCTATGGGTCATATAATGCAGTACACAAACTATCTATAAATCCTAACTATAATCTACTTTCACAAGTTAGTCAGACGTTTCAGGTGTTTAACTGCGCATGATTTGCATTTCTCCTTATGTTTCATTCATCACAGACCTGAATTTATTTATTCATTTGTTTGTTTATATTCTTTCGTACAGTATGATAAGTGACTTTTATTTTGAATTGCCCTCAGGGCGCAAAAATGCTTGAGAATTACCGTTTCCAACGGTAAAGCAGATATATTATCTTTACACGCTGTATAAATGTTATCATTATATTTCTAAAAAAAAGAATGACTGCATAAAATATAGAGTGTCGGTACATTTGAGTTATTTTAACAAACTGTTCTTTATGCCGAATGTCTGGAGAATATATCCGCCACGTTATTAGCATGGGGTGTGAGCTACAATAGCCAGGCTCAGTAACGGTCTGCACTAACACGAACACTAACTGCCCATAATTACACACAGAGCACAAGCTTGGCTTCTAGCTTCCGTACCAGGGCAGTGTGGAAGAGGAGTTTGTTCGGCTATAATTCAACACCGACACCATTTCAGTGCTCAACAGAGCCATTTCCGTTACTCAGAACTGACGTAAACACCAGCACAAGAGGCGCAAGAGACGTGATATTCGCCTGCACGTCCACCAGAGCAGACAGATAAGTTGTTCTGGGTACAGGGCTTTGATGGAGATACTCTGAAGCACTGCTCTAAACCGCCACGGTTACTCAGCCTGACGGAGATAGACGCATGATTTACTCCTACCTGCAGCGGTGGCTCCCATCTCCCAGTCCGCGCGGAAGGGCCGCAGGGCGGCAGGCGGTGTCGCTGTTGCCTGTGCCTATTCCCAGTATTGCTACATTATTGTACCTGCCGCCTTACCGTTTATTTTAATAAACTCTCCAAAGAATCGGTCTTTAAACGATTCTGTTAAGTGACTCGTGTGAATCGATCCGCCGGCGGAAGGGCTCAGTAGTTGTGGTGTTTTTTTTGTTTTTTTCTTTCGTGTTGCGGTTCATTCTGAAGTGATGAAACCAAGGGCGGTGGATTTGCAGCAAAATGCCCTCTACCGCAGACAAGAGTGGAATCGGTCCTTATTCACTGTGACTCATGCTGGCTAAAAGGTGACCCACGTTACATACACGGCATATATGGCCAAACGTTTGTGGGCACCTGACCATAACACTTCATATTTATATTTCCATGTGTAATGTCTCTACTGAAACAATCAAGTAATCATGACCAAGCATTATTTAAACATGATGCGTTTGTACTCATAAATCAAAGATCAAACATTTACCTACAAAATACATAAACTTAAGATTTCAAGTGTTTTATTATTATTATTATTATTATTATTATTATTATTATTATTTATTTATTTATTTATTTTTTTTAATTCAGAAATCGGATGAAAATATACAATCGCCTTCAGGAAAACATTTACAAAGAAAAGAAGATAGAAGTTAGAAAAGAGGAGAAATAAAACACAAAGGGGGTATGTAGCTTACAATAAAGGAGAAAAATAATAATAATAAAAGAGCAATGAAGGAAAGCTATCGAAACTTATTTAGAGTCAATAGAAATAAATTTTTCATATAGTTCCAAAAACTTGACATTTTTTATTTCTAGTCAAACAAAAAGATGTGAGCAGTGAGTCAACCTCAGTCAGAAAATGTGAAAGAGTAGGAATTGAGCCCATAAAATTTTGTTTATGGATGAAAAATTTGCCAAACAAAATAAAAAAAGTTGAAAATATGTTCTTTAGATTTGTTGGCAGAGTCAGAGTAATAACAAACAGTATCTTTCAAGCTAAAAGGTTGTGCAAAGATAGGGGGTTTGTTTAAATGGGAATACAAGTCAAACCAAAACTTCTGAACAAGTGCACAAGAAAAGAATAAATGCATTAAGGGTTCGTCTTCGTTGCCACAAAATGTGCAGGTACTAGGAATATCAACATATTTGGAAACAGTTGAGTTAACAGGGTATATTTTATGCAGTATTTTAAAGTGGACTTCTTTGGTCTTATTAGGAAGAAAATATTTATGAGGCAACAACCACGCTCTTCTCCAATCTATGTTATTAGTTAAGGCAGCCCAATGGGATCTACCTCGAGGAACAATACGGTCTCTCTTCTGAAATATCTGGCGAACATGTTTATTATTGCATTTCTTGCATAAATTGCATAAATGCCAATGCCACCCAGCAACAAAGCCGACTTCTTTATATCTTTGTCGATGTATGATATATGGCCCTTGACCAGATGCATTAAACCTGTGGGAATAGCTCTAAGAGCAGTATTATTTTCTTTGAAAGGAATAGGAAAGTCATGGACAGTCATGAAGCGTTCATACGACAAGACATTACCCAAATCGTCAAATAAAAAAATATATAAATTAAACTTCTATTAAACCAATTAGTAAGAAAAAAAAAAAGATTTGTTCTTGAAGATATATATCCTTGAAGATATAATTAGGAATAAAGAACCATACAGAATCTGGATTTATTAAACACCTTCTTAGCCAGTTTATTTTAAATGCGTAAATGGTGTTATGAAAGTTTATAACTTCAAGTCCCCATCACTTCTACAGATTTCAAGTGTTATAAACTCAAAATCATATTAAAATAGCTCACGCTGGTCTTTCTTTGATGTGTTTGGCCATGCAAGGAGTTCTGCCTGGCAACAAGAGAACTAATGCACTGATTGGTAGATAATTGCAAAAGGCAGTGCTCTTCGGCTCGTTCGTTGCAGGTACCGGCGTAGTGAAGTTGTAGTGTTCATCATGAGTAGGAGACAGGACTCCATGTGTGTTTATAAAGAAATGGCAATCATGTAGAG
>CM040979.1:14386868-14443735 GCA_022985145.1 Pangasius djambal | reverse complement strand
ATGCAGCAACAAATATATAAATTAATCAATCACACTATCTGGTGTCATCCAGAAGAGGATGGGTTCCATTTTGAGCTTGGTTCCTTTCAAGGTCATGTAGGGAGTTTTTCCTTGCCACTGTCACCTCTGACAGAAACGTGTTAAAACCCAGTGAGTTGCATGACCTAGTTTAACCACTTGAAAACAGGCATTTCAAATTGCTAAAACAAAATTATCATAAACATGTATCAGGTGTTTCTTTCAGTAATTTTCATTGAACTGTCGATTTATAATAGCGCTTGTGTTGATTAGGTACTTAAATGGAATCTGAATAATTTGAGTTAGCTTGAAGCAAAATACTTCACTTGTTATTTTAATTATTTATATTATGATTTGATATGATATGATTTGTTTATGAACCTTGCTCGTTTTCCAATTGTGGCATTAAATAAAAGATTTAAATACACCTTTCTCACAGACTTTTGTCTATTTACACTACTACAGTGCTGGCACCTAGGTTTAGGTACTAACTAAGTGATGCATTTGGCTTTATTGCCAGGTATGAACAGGATAGGCTCCGGAGCCAACCCAACCCTGACCAAGATAAAGCTGTTACTGAAGATGAATGAATGATTTACACTCGCTGAGCATTTGATTAGGAACAGTTGTACATCTATCAATTCATGCAATTATCTAATCAGCCAATCGTGTGGCAGCAGTACAACGCATAAAATAACGTAATGTCCATATCAACCATCAGAATGGAGAAAAAAAAAGTGATCTCAGTGATTTTTACAGTGGCATGATTGTTGGTGCCAGACAGGCCGGTTTGAGTATTTTTATAACTGCTGATCTCCTGAGATTTTCACACACAACAGTCTCTAGGGTTTACTCAGAATGGTGCAATAAAGACAAAACATTCGGAGAGCAGCAGTTCTGCGAACATAAACGTCTTGTTGATGAGAGAGGTCAACAGAGAATGGCCAGACTGGGTCGAGCTGACAGAAAGGCTACAGTAACTCAGATAACCACTCTGTACAATTGTGGTGAGCAGAAAAGCATCTCAGAATACACAAGTCGTCGAACCAGCTGGGCTACAACAGCAGAAGACCACGTAGGGTTCCACTTCTGTCAGCCAAGAACAGAAAGCTGAGGCTGCAAGGGACACAGGCTCACCAAAACTGGGCAGTTGAAGACTGGAAAAAACGTAGCCTGGTCTGATGAACCTTGATTTCTGCTGAGGCACACAGATGGTAGGGTCAGAATTTGGTGCCAACAGCATGAATCTATGGACCTAACCTGTCTTGTGTCAACAGCCCAGGCTGGTGGAGGTGGTGTAATGGTGTGGGGAATGTTTTCTTGGCACAATTTTGACACGTTAATTCCAATCAATCATCGCTTGAATACCACAGCCTATTTGAGTATTGTTGATGACAATGTGCATCCCTTCATGGCAATTTACCCATCTTCTAATGACTACTTCCAAAAAATTGTTTATTTGGCACATTCACAAGTATTCTGTATAATAAATAAATAAATATGCTTAATATAGATAGATAGATAGATAGATAGATAGCCTATATATATATTTTTTATTTATTTCATGAGGATATGAGAATTCATCATTTTTGCATAATGTATTACAGTGTGAGAGATATGAATGAATCAGTAGTCTCCAATTTCTTTTTGAAATATACTGATAGCTGAAGGCCCTAGAATAGAGATCAACTAAATCTGCACGGGGCAAACAAAATCACCTGATGATCCACTTCTCAGGCTCAGGCATAGAGTTTCCCCAGTGTTGCTACAACACATTTCCTCCGCAAAGCTGCATGAGCCAAATCTTCAAACAAGGCATAATCCCAATCAATCTTTAAATATCCCTTATATATGATTTCATGTTATTTTACTGCACCTTATGAGCACTGAATTCAGTAAGTACTTAATTATGTTGATATGATAGACAACATGTGATATAGAAGCTCTGCATAGTCAATTTACTTGATATTACATTTTTCTACCACTAGGGGTTCTTGTATACGCATGGTCAGGAGTGTACAGAAATATACGTACGCACATCCTTACGCATAAGTAAAACTTAATAAATCCCATTCAGTGCATAGATAATTGCATACATGCGGTTCATAAATGAGACCCCAGGTGTGTTTTTATTTATTTTTTTTATGTTTCCGTGACGTGCTTACATGTCTTGTATCTCAGTATTGATATTATAGAATTTTGTTTATTGGAATTATTTCAATTGTGTGATCCTATGTTATGTCCAACATAGGATCCTGCCCTCAATGAAAAAAATATATTTTTCTCAACAGGCATAGAGGGGGAGTAATGCAGCAGAAACCATTCATCAGCCTCAAGAATAAGAAAGCAAGGGAGCTTCGGGAGAACGGTCTTATTTTCTGATGAATCCAAATTTAACTTGGATGGTTGTAACTGTAGAGTGTTTGTGTGGAGAAAGCCAGAAGTCGTCTTAGAATGGCCCTCTCAGAGCCCTGACCTAAACCCTATAGAGCAACTATGGGTGCAATGGAGAAGAACTTAGGAGATTGTCAATGCTCTAGCGTGGATGAATTGAAAGTTTTGTTGTAGGAAACTTCCAACACAACTGTTACCCAAACTGGCTGACTCCATGTCCAGATGTCAAGAATACTAAAACACTGTAATGCTGATCTTTAATGAAACCACTTTGAGTGTCCAAATACTTTTCTGTCCAATTTTGGACAGTAGGTCCTATTTTTTATATTTTTAAACCAGTCTAATTTTTGTGAAACAGTTTGTTTGAAAAGTGTGCTTATGGTATCGTTCTTTAAAATAAATGCCACTTGGTTTGACATGTTTTCTAATGCAGTGAAATTCATACATTTGTAAGAGTGGCTTACGTGTCCAAATACTTTTTGGGGCTGCTGTGTATAGCACCTCTCTTTACAAGCATCTAACACAAAGTAACATCATTTACAAAAAAAAAAAAAAAAGGCTTTTATTATCTATTGAATCTCTTGCAGGGAACTGCAAGCAGTGTGCTGCCAGTGGACAGGAGGGTTCAGGATGATATGTGTGATATGAGCCGATCGCCTAGTGCGTTAGTATTCCAGCAGTATTTATTGAAATTTGTTCAAGGTTTAAGCTGGAGGACCAATAAAGAAAGCGTTACAATAATCAGTATGACAGCTATTTAAAGCATGGACACATTTTTCGCATTGAAGGAAGGACGACTACAGGTATTGTTACAAACATATTAAAAAAGGCAGATTCGAAGGTGAGTTTAAAATTACAGTCTAAAAACAGTTTCACATGGTACAGGTCTTTTTTTGACCACTAGAGGCCTGTAGTGGACACTGGATGGACTCAAGAAATGAACCATTTTCTTAACACGGTTGGCTGGAAAGCTTCAGTGCTTCATGAAGCTTCGTCTTGCTATCACTACTTTTATGCCTAAGCACAGCTGACTGTCATTGAGTGTCACTTATCTTTGATGCACAAGGTCCATTTGAAAAAGCAAAAAAAAAAAAGAAAAAAAGAAAGTGTGAAGTAATTTGAGAAATTGCTTGTTATTGCAGATGTATCTATGAAAACTGTTACAGCATCTGATGAACAGGAGCCTCAGTGTCAGTTGTGACACTTTCTTACACTGGTGCTGAAATAACTCACCAACTTAGTTAGCAGTTATGTTCTGATGTTTACATTTCCAATTTAGGATTACCATTTAAACATCACAACTCTGTCCATCTCTACAGTTGCAACAGAACTTGCGTATCGCAGATAGGTTGACAGCTTTTGAAAATTCGACAGCATTTAGACAATTTACAAACTGATGTGATTAAGCTTGTGATTATGTATTATTAAGCTTCTAAATGATTTATTTATTTATTTATCAGACAACACAACTGCTTTTAAACACTTCAGGATCAAATGATGTCTGAACACTTATCCTGAATTTAAACTTCTGTTATACACAGAAGTTGTATAAATACTCTGTGGTGTGGTGGATGCCAAATATGCACCTGGTTATACTGCTTCAAAACAGGAACCAGAAATTAAATGACATTTAAAAAGCTTGATGCAAAATTGTTGGACACAGATATTCGGCTTTCAGTAGCTGTTTTTTTTTTTTTTTTTTTTTAATCCATATTTTTACAAGTTGAAGGAAAAAATGAAAACCTTTTATTCCATTTTTTTTTATAGTGGTATGCTATAAAGGAACTATAAAGAAATACACTGTGATTTAGGAATATGTTAACTTTAATGTACGTTTTATTTATAACTCAATTTAACTTGACAGGTACTCATTGAGGATGACAAAATGCATGGTTACCACCAAAAATGTTATTTCTTATATGACTAACAAATTAAAACAAATATGTTTTAATGTCTACAACTGCTAAATAAATATTTCCCCAAGAATTCCAATTTATCTTGAGCTATTCCTTGCATTACATTAATTGAGGTGTCTATAGGAAGTATTAAGATTGCAATGATAAAGTATCAGGAAAAGCACCTTTTTTAAATGTGAATAAAGAACTTACTACTGTACAGAAAACTGCTTATCTGTATTAATTTTGTATTAGTATTGTGCGTCAATGACATTTGTTTTCATGAGGGCATTTAGGGTTTAATAAGTAGCAACGGATTACACTAGATGATAAAAATGTAACACACTAAAAAAGGTGGCCGTAGTTTTCTGAGGATTAACTTAGCCTGGATTCCCTTTCAGTCCATCAAATGGCCCTGATGTGTCAGCAGCATTAAGCCTCCGCAGTCTTCTCTGCTTTCTGTTGTTGGTTGTACCTGGAGAAGAAGGTTCATATTGACAAAATAAGTTCTACAGTTTACTGTATATATTTAGTAATAATCTGTTGTGATTATTCATTGCACCTAAGCACAGTCAATACGGTGCAGTATATAAACACTGCATTGCATTGCAATTATGTGAGGATTACATTCATCGACATTTGCTTTCATACTGCACACTACAGGTTCCTGGGTACTTCAACACATTGTGCACATACATCCACAAAAAAAATCCAGGCCGGGGTGGTGTGATATGGCAGGACGTGAAGCAGAGTGCCACTGCCAATATCGTGTGTTATTCTTTACATATTCTGCACCCACAGAATGCAGATTAATTGTGTATATTCTGGAAGAGCATGCTCCTTCTACAACAAGCACTTCAAATAATGGGTGCATTGATTACAAACCAGGCATTATTGAGAAGACTGTTACTTATAAATAAATAAATAAATAACGCATGCAGTAGATTTCTAGTAATATGAACTCACTTCCATATTCGGAAGAGCTGAGATGCACCTGCACCTCCAACAAAGAAGTTGACCGCAAACAGATTCCAGTTCTTTGGTATAATAACCAGTGAATACCTGGACCAGATAAGACCTACAGACACAGGTGAAAGAATTGGGAGACATATTCTTAAGCAGGTACATAAGTATATAAGATTTAACAGTGTGAAAATCAGTCAATCAACATCCTGTTAGAGAGCAAATCCTGCACCTGTTGCTGTCAGCACTGCAGACTGCGATGTGCTGAGTTTTTCGGCTGGTCTGGTTAGGTCTGCTAAACCAGCTATCACCAGGCCCTGAGAGGAAATAGAGGACAATGTTGCAGATCACACTGAAAATGAACATTCTGATGTAAATCCTCATCTCTTTCTAAGCTTCCTTTTGTGTGAGTGTGTTACTTTGAGAATCACTAATAGAACAGACAATAAAAACCATCAAATTAAAGAACTACATTAACTGTATAAAGAAATATGACCCATACCCATTTGAACATTGGTGCCCAGAAGAAAACCGTCTTGGGACCTAAAGAAAGAGACATTAATAAATTCATGCTTACAATGCTAATTGTATGCAATATAATTCCACAATGAACAGACTCTTTACTGCCATCAGACTGAGGCCAGTGGAACTTGTCGTTCATAAATCTTTGCTACAAACATGTGACAATGTTATATACAGAATAACAATAAAGGACCTATGTACAATGAGTTAATACGTGATATACAGTGCTCTTCAGAATTACTGCCGCCTTTCACAAAACTGAGCAAAAAATAAAAGAATCTGACTCTTCTGTTTTTAAACTTTGTTGGTGTATCTCAAGGTAACTGATGTCATAGAGATTTTCCATGTGTGTAACCTCATATTTATACCCCAGAGAAACAGGGCATGGTTAAATGCAACAACAAAAAGTTGCTGGAGACTGAGCGCAAATAATTTTTTTCCCCCCAAGAATGAGTTTGAATTTATTTCAAATATGACTTAGGTGTGTCAATAATTTTGGCACATATATATTGCTAGTGAGAATAATTTTTTACAATTAATTTTTTGTTAAAGATAGAGTTTCTCTTATTTTTTATAATTGAATTAATGGAATGAAGTATTAAGTGTAATGTTAATTTTATACAGATTTAGATTTTTGCTCATTTTTATTAAGCATGCTAATACCTCTGGAAAGCACTGTAGTACAGAACATGAAAACACCATACCCAACACAGCATACATCCAGGACATCTTTTAATGTTTTGTTACCTTTCCTTTAGTTAAAATGGGTGTGTTAGAACAAGACAAAGAATTGTGCAGTGCAAGGAAGCTTGATTACTAGGATTGAGAAATAATGATCCAGTACTCAGGATGACCTGAATAACAACTCTTTGGACAAAGAAGCTGTGTTAAATTCCAGTTTTCTTTAGCTATACATGCTCTGGCTGGTGTGACTTGTTCTCGTTTTTCTAAAACTAGGTACAGGGCTTTGACCCTTGGGGCTTTATCAGCATTATTTCTTTCATAAGATGTTGGTCAATAGACGCAAATCTAAACTATCAGTAAAATCTGAGACAATTAATTGTTTCATCTTTCTGCGTGCTGAACTGTTGATATTTTTCTTTCGTCTTAAACACTGTTGAGTTTTTCGTCAGTCAACACCAGTGCATAAATATTGCAATGTTTCTTTTAGTTAATTAAATTAGTACATAGCTAACATCCAACATCATGCAATGAGAGTAAACAAGTCAGCACTCTGACAGAACAACAGTCAGAGATTAAGGTGAACTACAACAGAGACGCCCTTTAATATTTACAGTAATTAATTATATTAATATTAAATGATCTGTACTCATGAATATTTAGACATAATGACGCTTATATGGTAATGGCAGTATTACAGGGTGGGAACAAGTCTCACGTCTTGGACTTGGACTAACTTGGACTTGACACAAGTGTTTTTCATTCCAGACTCGAATCCGCACCTCTGGTAACAACTACACTGAAAACTGACAAAGAGGAGTTGATTATAAGTTTGCACAAAGCCAGTGAACGACTGAATGGCTTCACTGACGCAAGTGAAAGGCTTTAGAGCACCAAGGTCGTTGCCTAACACACGCTAGCTCTTGTTCATTAGCTGTTCACACAGCAACCCAGTCACCAGAGACTCCGGGGTCATGCTCAGACTGCTCGAGATTTAGGTTGCACTGAGGGGGAAAAACATCTTCAGTTTCTAACTCAACTTTCAGATCCAGCTAGCTACACTTCCGGAAGTTGCTAGCACGTTAGCAGTTGCATCAAGCGGTTAAACTGGTCAGGAAACAAACACAATGCGGCGAGAAAGACATGAAGGCACTCTTGCGTTACCTGCAGGGTGGTTGTACACAGGTCTCAGTTTGGCAGGCAGTAAATGCTCGATCCTGCCCAGCACCCTGTGATAGGAGGCTCTCAGTCCTACCATAGCCATGATCACTGCTCCTTAACCGCGGCAAAAAAACAACTAAACTGTTTAAGGCACGACACAGTGCTCGCGCTACTCCCCCCGAGATAGCTCTTCGAGGTGAGAGTCTGTCTAGACAAGCAAATCAGTCATAAACCTGCCCCAACATATATCTATCCTCTCGCCCTACTTTCGACCTTTGTGCCGGTCTTGAATGTGCAAGCCTGCAGGGTTATGAAGCTTGCTTTACCCGTTTTGCGACAAAACTCAATTCACTACTCAGGCATTGGGGAGTTGCTCAGAATCACAAAGTAGTTAGCCAATCGGAGCGCACGAAACCGATATTGACGCCCGGGTTTCTCGAATGCCAGCCAATAGAAATACAGGGGGCGGGATTTGTCGGAATGTGGGTAAGATTACAAAAAAAATCAAAACCAGGAAATTAGCGTCAGAGCACAACCTACCATGAGAAGTATCCTATTGGTTGAGTTGGTTCAGTATACTGTTTCAGGATTGGTCTATTTACGCGTGTGATAATCAGGCGCTTTTAAATAAATTACAGGAGAGCCGAATTTCATCATTGTACTGTCATCTCCCTTTTCAAGAGATTAAATATGGTATCTTCCATAAGAATTTAAATGAGACACACACAAACATATATATATATATTTATATCAGGGGAGTTTCCTCCGAGGAGGCAAGGGAGACAGTGTCTCCTCAGAAAACTGGATGAGAAAATAATCGATATTGCAAAAATAAAACGACGCAAATATTACTAAAAATGACATTAAAAGTATAAAAGTCACTCGTTTTTATAAAGTAACACTGTCCAACAGCGACACCCGCGGGTAAAGTTACAGCAGAGGCTTTGCCTCCCCTCAGCCCATTGACTCATAACAGAGACCCCATAACGTGCCGTGGGTTTAGTGGGGGGTCATCGAGAATGAATGGGGGAAAGTCACGTGAGAGGAGGCAACGCCTCCATCGCGCTATGATTGGATGTGATAGGTTATGATTGGATGTGATCGGGTATGATTGGATGTGATCGGTTATGATTGGATGTGATCGGGTATGATTGGATGTGATCGGTTATGATTGGATGTGATCGGGTATGATTGGATGTGATCGGGTATGATTGGATGTGATCGGGTATGATTGGATGTGATCGGGTATGATTGGATGTGATCGGTTATGATTGGATGTGATCGGTCCGTTCGATAAATCCCGCCGTGCGAGCTCTCGGCCTGAATGGACAAAATGATGGCGTTACCCACTAATTATAAAGTAAGTAAACAACTCACCCGCTTAGATATCACTGCTTTGTGTCACGTCAAAAATGAAAACTTGAAATGGCCTGAAAACATGATGACTGTTAGTTTTTAGTGAATATTCAGCTTGATGAAATGAAAGATATATTTCGTGTCTGTGTTTGTGTTTACAGCTTTTATGACGATGACCCGAAAATAAGTTAACTATTAAAAAGGACAGCTGAACATCAGTTCACAAATAAAAAAATATTAGTAACACTTTACAATAAGGTGTCATTTGTTAACATTAGTTAATGTGTTAACTAACATGAACAAACAATGAACATTTATTACAGTATTTATTAATCTTTGTTAACGTTAGTTAATAAAAATACAGTTGGTCATTGTTAGTTCATGTTAGTTCACAGTGCATTAACTAATGTTAACAAACACGTTTGATTTTAATAATGCATTAGTAAATGTTGAAAATAATATTAAATAAGATTAATAAATGATGTAGAAGTATTGTTCATTCTTAGTTCATGTTAACTAAAGTAGTTAACTAATGTTAACTAATGAAGCCTTATTGTAGAGTGTTTCCAAAATATTGTTCAAATTGTTACTGCAATAATTGTTCTTTAGTTATTATTTTGGAATAAATGTAAAAATTCATAAAAACACTATGAAATGTATAATTAGTATTAAAAATATTAAATAAAAAAAAAAAAAAATAAAATACAAAATAGAATTATATTTGTTCCCTCTTTTTTATGTAATGTTTGTGTGTGTGTGTGTGTGTGTGTGTGTGTGTGTGTGTGTGTGTTTATTTTTGTCAAACAGAAAAACTTTGAATGTTCCTTAATCTTGTTAGTGATACTGACTGAGTATAAGACCCCATAAAACGCATTATTTGCCGAAAAATATTTCACCGTATATATATATTGTTTAGTATTTTGGTTAAGATCAACATTAAACTCATAGAGAACGTTTGGTAAAATTAATTGTAATATATCATGCATTAGGTTGACTGCAAGAACAACACAGCTCAGCTCTGTTGGAGTAAAACAGAGAGAGAGAGAGAGAGAGAGAGAGAGAGAGAGAGAGAGAGAGAGAACGCTTAACCCAGCTGTTCTTGTCCAGCTGGCCTGCCTGGGCCTGTCTCTAGCTGTCTGTTCAGGAGGAAGTTTGGCCTGCAGGAGGCGCTACACTCTTACATTACCTTTGTTAAAGAATCTCAGCTCCAGACCTGAGGACCGTCTGCACGTTTGTATCTTTCCTAAGACTTTAATCAGCTGTAATTGAGAATATATTTAAAAATAGAAAATAATATTGGAGATTTTGCCTGGAAAAGTGTGCAGAATTCAGTTAGTTACAGAAATGACACACCTGCATAAATCCACTGCACTCTATTTGCCACTATGAATCAGTGTTTTTTTTGTTTGTTTGTTTTTTTAGATTAATCAAATATTTGTATTAAATTGTTCTCTTGGACTTTCAAGAAATCTACCACAATCTCTTAGTGCTACTTGCTAGAAGATCCAATAATTATTGGGCTAAAATCCATGACATACTCTTCCATGCCTGTCTACTGTTATGATACACTATATGGCCAAAAGTTTGCGGTCACGTACCTGACCATTACACCCACATCTGTGCCTTCCCCAAACTTTTGCCACAAAGTTGGAAGCACACAGTTGTATAGGATGTCTTCGTATGTCATAGCATTACAATTTCCCTTCACTGAAACTAAGGGCTTTGAACCCAAACATGTTCCAGCATGACGATGCCCCTGTGCACAAAGCGAGCTCCATGAAGACATGGATAAGGGTGGCATGGAAGAACTCCGAGTGGCCTGCACAGAGCCCTGACCTCAACCCCACTGAACACCTTTGGGATGAACTGGAGCTCTGACTGCACACCAGACCTCCTCACCCGACATCAGTACCTGACCTCACTAATGCTCTTGTAGCCGAATGGGCAAATCCCCACAGCCACGCTCCAAAATCTAGTGGAAAGCCTTCCCAGAAGAGTGGAGGTTATTATAACAGCAAAGGGGGACTATAACTGCAATGGCATTTAAAAAAAAATCACATGTAGGTGTGATGGTCAGGTGTCTACAAACTTTTGGCCATATAGTGTATGTTCATGCCTGTGTTGCTGGTTCTCTGCGTACCCGTTAGTGAAATATAGCTCTTGTAAAATTATTAGATTAGCAGCACAGTAAACATTTATACTGCCAAAGCGAGATGTGAACCCACTATTTAATATAAACCTTCTTATAAACCTTCTTGGTTATGTTTAAATGTTTGGCGCATGATGAGCCAGTCAAACATGTCATTAATAATAACAATAACATAATCACGGGAAGCCCTGAACTTAAAAAAATAGATCTGTCATAAGATCAGTTACAAAACAGTATTTAAAATGTGAAGGGACCATTAGGGTGTGAGAAGAGTGAAGAGGATTGCTGTTGCTGTTTGGAGTAGCACAAAAAGAAACCTGTAATTATAAGATAGATAGATAGATAGATAGATAGATAGATAGATAGATAGATAGATAGATAGATAGATAGATTTGAACAGTGTGATCTGGTAAGATTTATACAATTTAAATATAACAATATAAATTAAAAATAAAATAAAACTAAGGGATTGTACATTAGTATTGCACATTCGTTTGTTGAATTGCTATTTTGTCTTATGTACAAATTTTTGCAGTTGGGGATAAATAAATATGAAGTAAGTTAAAATTATATTGCAATATAATTTTAATATAATAAAGTGACTGACAGGCAATCAGCTGTCAGTTATTTACGAAGGATTTTTGTAAGTTGCAGTGGTGGCTGCACTCTTTTTCATTCCGGCGATACGAAAGAAAATGCAGAAAATAGACAGATAGTTAGTACCGTGTCTGCGCAATGCTGCGCGCACTTGATGCTCTTCAAACTTCTCCACGGCGCTGTGGACATAAACATGCGCGCAGCTCGCATTTCATTGGTTGTTGCGTAAGACCTGGGCACAGGAGAAGAGAATCTTAAGCAGTTGGCTCAACAACATTTTTGTTATATATTTAGCTTATGATGACACGGAGGCAGTAGGTCGTTTTGTCGCAGGGGTGTAGATTCTGCGTGATTTTCCCCCGTTATTTTGTCCTATTTGGTTTACTGCTGCGATGAAACCCTGGAGTAAATAAGTGCTCTAACAAAAAAAAAGAAGGCGCTGCTAACAGCTAGCTAATGAAGTGCTTTCTACTTGCCGTTCTCTCAATGCTGCTTGTCTCCAGGCGAGGGGAGCTTTGAGAGCACCATGTTCTGCTCTGGCAACTTGATTTGGGATGTGAGGAAACGCTCCATCGGTTACAGCGATCCTAACGTTTTCCGAGCGAACTATTTAGGTAAGACGGCAGCCGTGTTTTTATTTCCCTACCGACGTCATTTTTAAAGGCTTGATCTGCGCGTGGCGCTGACAGCTGTCACTTGTGTGGGGAGCTTGGAGAAGAGAATGGGCTGTCTTTATTACAAGCTCATAGCTTCACTGATTTCTGTCCTTTTTTCAGCAAAATTGCCTTAAGGATTGTTGTTGTTGTTGTTGTTGTGGAACAGAACAGGCTAGCTCATGTTACCTCACAGGCTATAATATAATGATATATAATATAGCCAGGTGTAGAATAATCATTCATTAAATACTCCTACTAGTAGTAAGCATGACAATGACCTGCTTTATTGCCATAACATTTTAGAGAAGTATGAGACACATCACTGAATTAGATGCATCAACTAATTTAAGGTCACAGTTTTGACTTATTGGGAGTTAGGGGACTAAAATGGGCAATGGTTTTAAAGGTTTTAAACAAAATAGTGATTCAATTCAAGCAAGTGTGATGCTGATGTGTTGAGTCAAAGCACTCCTACTTTCTTTAAGCAAGAACTGCTGAAATTATTATTATTATTATTATTGCAACTAAATCAGCTTTTATTTCCCTCCTCGTGACTGCCAGGGCTGGTGAATATCACCTGAATACCATCTTGTGTATGTGCATATGCATGCCAAGAAGTTCCAACATAATCACAAAGTGACCATTTGCCATACTATAAATACCATTGTCATGCCCCCATTTTTCCCATTATTCTTCTCAAATACATGTGTCGAAGCTTATGTACACCTTATGGAGCTATCTGTGTAACACTTTGTGACGCTGTTGTCGGTACCCCAGAGGTGGACAGATTGATAGCGCAGGTGCCAGAGACATGTAGATTATGTATCTGACCTTTTAGTTTTGATTCACAGTTGTCTGGCATGTTGGATAGCATGGTTAATAGGTGCTTGATTTAATGGTCACTGGTGTTTTGGTGTTTTTTTTTTTGTTTGTTTGTTTTTTTTTAAACCTCACTCATCCAAAAATCAGTGAAAGAAAACCTCTATTCCTGTTTTGGTCCTGAGCTCAAGGTACTGTCTGTATGTAGTTTTTGCATGTTCTCTCCATGTTTGTGTGGGTTTCCTCCCAGTTCCCAAACCATGCCAGTAGGTGGATTGGAGACACTAACTTGCCCTTAGCTGTGAATGAGTGTGTGCATAGTGCCCTGCAATGGACTGGCATCGCATTCCGAACGTATTCCCGCCTCATGCCTAGTGTTCCTGTGATTGGCTCAGGATGCGCCTTAACCCTGACAAGGGTAAAGCAGTTACTGTAGTTGAATGAATGAATATTGGTTACACGTAACATGCCCCAATTGGTTCATGTACTTTTCCTGATCCTGTGACACGTACTACTCTTTACCAAACCTGCTGCCCTGTGCACACGCATCAAGGACTTGGTCAGGCTGTGAGTAGGAACTACTTTTATTAGGCATATTAAGTCATTTTATTGATTCTTAATTATACTTCATAGTTCCTCATGACGTTGCGGGATACGTTATCCAGGTGATTCACACCATTCCTGGTGCTTAGGAGAGATGAAATAGAATGCTAGTTATGTATGTAACTGTTGTTTTGTGAACACTGGACGATCCTTTTCATTTGTAACCAGCCAATCCGGTGGGACTCGGCGAGAAGGTTCTAGGGAAAAATGACTGTATTGCAATGGTGACTGTCATAGACTCACTTTGTGATTCTCTGCATGCATGCTCATACAGACAAGATGATATCCAGGTGATGTTCACCAGCCTTAGTGGTTATCTAGTGTTATGTCCCTAACTAACACTTTGTCCTTCATAAACTTGTCTGATACAATGCAAATGTCAGTGTTGCAGTGAGGCTGATATATAGCTTCATTGCTTTATTAAGAGGGTAGTGGTATATCTGATGATATATATATATATATATATATATATATATATATATATATATATATATATATATATATATATATATATTCCCTACTGGGGCTAGGATGGTATGCAACTTTCCTGGTAGTATAACTATAAGCAAAATATCATAGATGTCCTGTCCCAAACCCATTCGAATAGTAAATAAACAAATAATATCAACCTTAGTTGTCCTTTACTGAAATACTGACTCCTTTCTTCTTTCAATTAAAACAAATTTGTGTAAATTTAGGAGAATTTTGAGTCCTCTCTGGTTTTTGTTTTTAACTATTACTGAGCATTCTCCACTGCTCAAATTAATCTGATAATTGTGAGGAGTAAGTCAATACACTGTTAAAGAGTGTTCAATCAAAAGATTTTAACGACAAAATGAGTCTGATTTTGCTGTGCTTCAACAGCAAATCTCACCCCCATAAAGGGTTAATAAGCCCAATACCACTGTGATAGTAGGCCTTATTTTAAATCACGTTCACCCAGATGCAATAAGCATGTCACAGTTGCAATACGATGTTCTGCTGACCAGTGTAGCATTTAAACGCTGGAAGAGAGGAAGTAGCATGTACACAAACCACAGTCTTATTTCTCCACTTTCTGTGAGCACTATGCCACTGGAAATATGTTCAAAATACTTCTGTGACTCTCAGCTTGTGTAAAAAAAATACTCTGTTCTGCCACTTCATACAAATGGACTGAAGTGGGTTGGACTGTCAGCGAATGTCCTTATTGGGTAGAACATTCTTTGTAACTTTTTGTTTCTAAAAAAAAAACAAAAAAAAAAACATGACATTCTTTATGGTGTTTCACACAGACCCATACTCCACCCTTTTCTGCTTCCGATGTATATGCTGCCACTGGGTCAAATCATTAACACATATGGTGATGCACAGCTATACACATCCATTACCCCAGACAGCAGTATTACTCTAAACACCCTGAACAGACTGCCAAAACAAATTTTTCCTGGATGAACAAAAACAGCCTTAAACCTAATGAAGGCAGAACAAAAATTTGTCTTGTGGTACCAACTCCAACAGAAGAAAAAAAAAAGATCAAATTAGGAAACTTTGGGCGTAATTCTTGAGTCTGGTCTATCCGTAAACTAGACATAGATAACATTACTCAATCAGCAATCTCTCTTTTAACATTGCATGGGTTAGACCTTATATCAGCTTGCTCAATGCTAAGAAGTTGACACATGCTTTTCTCTTGTCTCGTATTGATTATTGTAATTCACTGTTTACTGCATTGCCAGTCGTCACGCTGCAGCTTGTTCAGAATGCTGCAGCACGGGTTCGAACAGGCACACGCCGAGAGATTATATTACACCAATCCTGACGACATTACTTTGGCTCCCAGTCTCTTTTACGATAGATTTTAAAGTACTGCTTCTAGTTTTTCAAAGTCATGAATGGACTAGAACCATCATACGTTATGGGCTGTCTGTCCCCTTATGTTCCAAACCATTTCATTAAGATCTAGCACTGCTCGATGGCACCCAAAGCCAACAAGAAAAGAAGTGGCGAAGCAGCCTTGTGTTTTAATATACCTAAAAATTAAATCATAATTCGAAAAAGCATCTAAAGACAGATTTTTGTACATTCCGTTTTTATTATTTAATTTGTTTTGTTTTACTTTAAAATTAGCTTTCAATTTTCTTATGTTTTTATTAAATTTATTCTTATTTTTTTCTTATGTTGTATATTTACATATTATTATTGCTGCTCAGATTATGTCCCAAATTATTTTTATCCTTATATCATTAATATCTTATTGTATTTTTAATTTCCATGTGAAGCACTTTAAGCTGCATTTTTATATATTTATATAAAATAGACATTTAATGTATTTTTAATTATATATTTATATAACATGAACCTTTTGTTTTTATGATACATGTATCAGCATCACACTATCACTCAATATTTGTCAAACTCTGACCAATTCTAGCTTTAGAGGTCCAGCTCAAATGAATTATTTAACATTTATTTAATTTTAAATGACAAATGCATGTTTTTAGTTTGCTTTTAGGCATTTACATCCTAATGCTTTTGCTTCTTATTAAAAGCTCTATACTTCCTGTTCTATTGCTACTTACTTTTTACTTACTTACTTTACTTTTTCTTTCTTCTTGCTTTGTTTTGATTTTGCCAAACATTTGAATGTATGATAGGTATGGTTTAAATATATTATATATGTATTATTATTAGTAGTATTATTATTATAGCCTATTTACCATGTCTCCTTGAGTGAGCTGTGTTTATTTGTTGTTTGTCTAATCAGTCAGCTAGACATTTGCTGTAACATTACAGACTTTTGCTATAAGATTACACCTTGTTCACAACATCTGAGATCTGGTAGAAACATTAGCCTAGTTAGTTAGGTAGTGTTCAGGCATATCATGTGTGTGTGTGTGTGTGTGTGTGTGCTGTATTTAGCTTGGCAACGAAGTCTGCATATGAGTGAAGATGTCACAACTACTTTAAAATGATCAAAAGTAGTGTCACTAGACTAGTGTCAAAAAGAAAATGTGGACTGCTGAAAACTGAGTTAAAAGCAGACTGTGTGGGAACCATTTGCAAACCAAATCAAGACATGACTATTTTACCAGTGTAGATATCTGCGTTTTCAGTGTTTATCAATTATTTCAGCATTGCCTGGTTGTACAAAGAGGGTAGGTTCTGCTGGGGTGTTCAGTATCGAACGTGTTCACTTGCAGAAGCCATAGTGTGAATCAGAAAGACATGACTTGTAGAGAACTGTCTTCTAGCTTCTGCTTTCTTTTTTGCGTGCAACTTGCCAAGTCAGTGTCAATATATTTAGCGCTGCAAGTGTTTTGTCGAAGTTTGGCATTGTTCCTTTGCAGATGACAGACACAAAGCTTGCGAGAATGTCCTTCCATTACAAGCTATGCTTTTAGCTTCCTGTCACTTCGTAATTGAGGAATGACATGAGTGTACGGATGCTTTTGAATAACTTGGCTACAGCAGGTTATTTAAAGCCATTAGAGGTGTTCACTGAAAGAGGCATCCAGTTCTGAGCTATAGGTCATTAAGATGATAGTCAAAAAATGTACAACACACTATTCAGTCTACACGGTATTTTAATTTAGTCTGAGTGTGCCAAATAATGGATTGCTTAAAATTACGTTTGTAAAACGTAAATTTCACGTTTCAAAAAGCCCGTGTCAGCTTATTCTTATAATTAGATTTTTACTATTGGCTACAGCATCTGCGGTGAACTCATTATCGACTGCAACAGAAAGTTGTATTTCGTTTTCTGGCGTTTCTTTTTGCCTGTTTGAGCTGGGTAGGGCTCTACTGGAAATAGATTATGACATTTAATCCTATGTACAAATCAGACTTAGCTATATGGTTCTGCGAGCTATTCTATCTATTTATTTCTCAGCCACAGCTGGTGAAGTGGATTTATAAACACCTTTTCCTCTACAGGCAGAAGAGAATTTGTGCAGCGTCTGAAGCTTGAAGCTATACTTAAAGTGCACGATGGCTGTGTGAGTATCAAAAACTTATCTACTCGTGTTCATGTTTTATCTGATGTTTCCCTGCCACAGTTGTTTTTTTTTCCCCCCTATGTGTAGATTCCTACAGCTCTGTGTGTCTGAGATCTCTTCCCCTTTATCTATTAATGACACGAACCAAGCGGAAGATAGTCACCAGTCTCTCACTCTCGCATGCTGTGATGCAGTATTGCAAAACTTACGTTTTATAAGGTCTTTGGAATCTTTCCTGCACCTTATCATAACTAGTTGGGATGCTGCAAGTAGTTTAGTAAAGTTGCATATGTCTGTGTTCTTTCTTATGCGCTGTGTTGCACTGGCGGGAACTGAAGTGTGAAGGTTTTAAAAAGTGTTTGCAGTTTATTTATTGTCTCCTAGAAAAGATAGTTTCTCTTATCAGCAAACTGAAAATAACCCAACAGTTTCCAATTGGAGACACACCTCTCATATTTAGAACAGCCTCTTTGTAGTCTGTAATACGTCACTTATGTGTCAGTGACCGATTGTTGCATTATTGCTCAATGCATTATGCCATAGATATGTTGCGTCTTTTCCCATCTTTGTGAAAATCGAGAGCTTCTGTGAGTGAAATCAAAAGCAAGAGAGTGTGAAAAGTGAAAAGCTTAGTTGACAGTTTTTCAGAAGGTCTGAGGTAAAATGGGTTTGTGTGATGAAGCTTTGTGTTGTCTTATACAGTGTGGGGCCTGAGAAATGGAAGGGTGTCACAGCCTTTGCGGGTTAAGTTAATGAAATATTGATTGATTTCTTTTAAAGGCAGAGGCATGGTTGAGGGCTCAATTGTCCTTCACCTGAATTCACTACCAGGCTGCTATTGTTCGCTCTCTTACTTCAGTTCAGACTGCAGATTCAGAGCTGATCCGCTGTGGCAAACTGGCTTCATTTACTAGAATCCACTGATGTTAGTTGTGAGTAGCCGTCAATAGCAGAGTGGTCTCCATGTGAGTTCAACACAGATCTGTTTCTCTGATTTTAAATAGGTTAACACCATATCTTGGAATGACACAGGAGAGTACATCTTATCAGGATCCGATGACACTAATTTGGTCATCGCAAACCCCTACAACAGAAAGGTAATTTTAGGCTTGTGTGTTATACAGAACAATGAGGTAATCTTACTTAGCTGTTTAACTTAAGCCACAATCTAGACTGTCCAATATGAATAATGTACACACTTAAATGTGTTATCTGTCTACCAGAATAATAACGATTTATGCAATTAAACAGAGCTTACGTTAGAGCCAGTAAGATGTGTTGAAACTGAATGCCTGTTAAATTGAGATAGTCCTGGTTCAAAGTGCAATCTGTTTGAAGTACACTACACAGAATCATGTTTTATGTACTTCTCCAGATCTTAAGCTGATTGGTGACACATATCTTCCCACTGTTTCCATTGTTCATCAGGTCAAAACAACAATTCGGTCAGGTCACCGGGCCAACATTTTCAGTGCAAAATTCATGCCCCACACTAACGATCAGCAGATTGTGTCCTGTTCAGGAGATGGCATCATCTTCTACACACACACAGAGAAGAGTCCAGACATCAACAGGCAGTGCCAGATGACCTGCCACTATGGAACTGCATATGAGGTATGAAGATGGTGCAGGTGAAGTTGTACCAACACTCAAATGTAAATGAAACCGCAGGAAACAGCTAAGAATAGCATTTCAGGCAAAATTATTATTTGAATGGTTTAAACCATTACAGCACAAGACATTAAGCCTTTATTCGCTGGAGTGTGTGTGTGTGTTTGTTTTGCACAGTGTGCTAGGTGCTATAAAGTACAGGTGCTATAGAGTATGCACTTTTACATTCCACATTTTAACTTCATTTCATTTCACAGCCTCTTCAAATGATGGTGAGCTAATGTATGCCACCACATTTTTCACAGTTTGTTGGCTGCCTGCTGATGATAAATGACACCGTAAAAGTCAAAGTCTTTATTTGGGGAGAGAGTGGACTCGCTTTGGATTTTAAGCTTTGCAGCTGTAATTAAGTTTTAATCAAATTCAAATTTGGCCTCATTTGATGCTTACCTTTCAAAGTTAAAGTACTGAGACAAGCTGCTGTACACCATGATACTGGGCTAAAAATAGGGCACGGCGACGTGTTAGAAGTGAGCCCGATATGCCTTGATATGCTGACAAGTGTGGTCCTTATGCCTTTTTAAAATTAAATTGAGATACATTGCCAGTCAAAAGTTTTTGAGCACTCCATTTTTTTGTTACATTTCAAAAAATAACTTTAAGGTAAATGCTGAAGAAGTGGAAAATCTAAGTAAGAAATAGGTATATGTGATCTGAGAAATGTTTGTGCATTTTTTTTTTTTTTTTAAATCTGGATCTTATAGAACACAATATTTATACATTTGTCTTATAGCTGATATTAACATTGCCTAGCATCAACTTCAAGACAAATATAGGCTTACAGTAACTTGTTCACCAAACAAATGCACTTGCCTACTAAAAAATTTTTTAAAAAAGCAAAACGCTCATAACCTGCCTTCAGCCACATACTAATTGCATGCTTTCCTCTGGCCATGCTAGCCATGCGATTCTTGTGATTACTACTAAACCAATTCTTCAATCATTACATTGGCTTCCCATTTCTGCCCGGATTGAATACAAGGTCTCCCTCCTCACACATCAGTGCATCTATGGCAATGCCCCCACTTACCTTAAAGAACTCCTCACCCCACAGATTTCAGCACGTCCCCTCCGCTCCACAAGCACTCATCGTCTCCTCCCCCCTAGGACTAAGACCCGCACCACTGGGGATCGAGCCTTTTGTGCCGCTGCTCCTTGCCTGTGGAATGCCCTCCCTGAACATCTGAGGGCTCCACAAATGACTGATAGTTTTAAAAGGGGTCTAAAAACGTACCTTTTTAAAAAGTGTTTTAATATTTAGAGTTTACATTTCTGTGCTAATCTCAGTTGGCAGCTGGTTTTAATTGCTGTATGTATTATGACTCTTTTCTGTAGCACTTTGACATTTTCTTTAAAATGTAAAGTGCTTTATCAATAAAATGTATTATTATTATTATTAAACAATACTCCAAAACAACAAACTTCCTATTCAGATATTTAATACTCTCAGAAAATATGAAGCAATATCTAGAAACAATGCTGTTATAAAAGTCATTATTGGTTTAAGACCTGTTGCATCATGTGGAGATATTCATGTCTTCTGTCTGTCTTCTTACTCTGTCTTTAGATAATGACAGTACCAAATGACCCGTACACCTTCCTGTCCTGCGGGGAGGATGGCACAGTTAGGTGGTTTGACCTGCGCATGAAGACAAGCTGCACAAAAGAGGACTGTAAAGATGTAAGAAGATTTGACTTGTACTTTTTTTTCCTTTTTTTTTTTACAGTTTTACAATCCCTTATTACATATTACATTCCCTTATTACTAACATTTATAGAGTTGTGAATGTGGAATTCCTCAATATTAGCTGGAATATTTATAATATAATGGTTTCTGAGGAAAAATGTGTTCAGCTCTTTTTGGGAGCCTGTCTAGCTGCATGTTCCTGCAATATTGTTTCGCATTAAATATCTCACATTAGAGTTGAACTACTGAGATTGCCCCGGGGAGAGGATGCAGCTCTGATCTGAGATCAGATTCATGCACATTAACCTTTATTTTTGCCCCAAATTAAGAGGCACACCCAAACTTCTCTTGCCAGATCTTGTGAGGAGGCAACAGCCTCCACCCTGTATTTCACAGCCTGCTATGATACATAGTTTGATTGAGGAGAAGCTTGTTTTGTGTTTGGGCAGTGGCATTGGTTAAAATAGTACTTGAAGATCATATTCTGTTAGAGCTTATGTTACAGCTGTCACAAAGATCCGTACCACACTGAGCTAAGAAATGCACATTTAGCTTTGAACTCAGATATTTGGTGATGTGCCGTTAATGAGGAAAGCACCTTCTCAAACTCTTATACAAAACATTATTTATGAGATTGCAGACAATTTGGAGTTTAGAGAAACATATGTTGTCTTCTTACTTCTATCTTCGAGCATGATTATTATGTGAATTGGGGCTTCTCCAACAAAAAGACCAGACCTTACTCATTTCATATTTTGCATATTATACATACTTATCTCACCCCTCTCTCTTCTTACTCCCAAATATTCATACTTATTTTGTTGCTTCTTCTTTTGTTTGGCTGTTTGTAATCAGGATATTTTGATTAATTGCCGGAGAGCTGCTACCTCGATAGCCATTTCTCCCCTTGTGCCGTACTACCTTGCTGTGGGATGCTCAGACAGTTCAGTGAGAATCTATGACCGAAGAATGCTTGGTACAAGAGCTACAGGTGAGTGCTGAACTTTTATTTTAATCTCAAATGACATTCATTTCTGTTACATGGACTGTATAACCATTTTTTGTAAGTGGCTCATTTCAATCAGCATCATGACATAAATGCCAAATTTAAATGCTCATCTTGCTCAATTAAGTGTGATAATGTGATTTAGTTTTTCCTCACTGTGAATCATTTTGAAATTGCTCTGTATGTCATGACAGTTACAGATTGCATTATAAATTTTCATTAAAGTATAATTGCAATTAACAAGCCACCAGTGATACTATAAATACCTGTAGTGTTTCTATTTTAAAGCATCCTATATGAAGTGCCTTGGGTCTTACTTTAGTTTCTGTCTTCAGTTTACTCCTAAATGCCTTTTCCAAAAGCTCCTTTTGGTAACGAGTTGCTGCTGTTTGAGATCACCGTGCTTTGTAGTAGAAGTTCCTACCCCTTGTAGTACTTCATAAGGTTTTAAAAAGCTCCTACCTCTAGGAGTACTTCATAAGGTTTCAAAAAACAGTTTATACCTTAAACAGAAAAGTTGCAACATTTAGTTTATTTAATACCTTGCTCACTATGTACAGGTAACTACATGGGGCGAGGGACAACAGGTATGTGTGTGCGATTTGTACCTGCCCACTTGTCCAACAAGTCCTGCCGTGTGACATCCCTGTGCTACAGTGGTGATGGACAGGAGGTTCTGGTCAGCTACTCGTCCGACTACATCTACCTGTTCGACCCCAAAGATGACCAGGCCCGAGAGCTGAAGGGTCCATCGGAGGAAAGGAGAGAGGAGGTAAGGAGCATAAGCAATATAACTGTCCATCTACTAAAGACTTAGATACAGCTCACCCTCATGAGTACTGCAGAGAAACGATGATGTCTATTTGCAAATACATGTTGCAGGACATGAGATTTGAGGAAGAGTCCAAAGAGAATATCTTCCATCAGTCTGTCTCAGGTCATAGGTGTAATAGATTGGACACCCCCTCATCTGACTACGAATGACCTGTGTGGTTTTTACTTTTATTAGGTAAAGGTATACTGATTGAACAATTGAACAATTCTGAGATATCTGTAAACTGTAAAGCAACCAGCTTATAACTCCTGACCTTCAGATCATGAGGCTGTGGCCACTAGACCTGGTGGCATATGTGGGATTAAAGTTCAGGGGGGAGGTGGTGAAATGTGCTGGGTCACTGATACAGGGTCTCTCAGGCTTTCAGTGTGTATAGCAGTGCCTGGATTCCCCCATGCTCACATTCCTTTCCAAACAGAGCTGCAGACGCAGGCTATGTTCCATTGCAGGGACAGAAATAGACTTAGCACACAATGACAGTCAGAGTCAGAGAGGAGAAACCCTCAGGTCTCTCAAATTAAATTCATGGGAAGAATAGGCATCTTTTTGCCTACATTTTCAGCTTTTGGAATTTTCCACCTTGTATGTAGCTGTTTCAAGATGCATTTTGCATCCCCAAATGTTCCTGTGTTTAAAAAAATATATACAATCTAATTGTTTTATTCTATTCTGCAATAATACAAAATGTTAGGTAAAATGTTGGCCTTCTCAGTCACCTCATTTCAAGAAGGCAGTATATAACTTATAGCATAGTTAGAGCAAATATGTTGGAGGCTATAAAGGGGAAGTCTATATTATAAAGGGGAATAGTGGAAATTCAAGTTATTACAGAATATTACAGGTTAACGTTACAGGTTAACTTAAAAAAGCCCTATCATGATTCACTATGACTTATACTGTATATGTATATGTACAGTAAATCCCTGTATTCGCTGTTTCAGTTACTGCGGTTTCACTTAACCGAGGTTGACCGCAGCCCGAAAAGATTAAATGCAAAATTCCAGAAATACAGTAAACATTCACAATTTAAATTGCACGCCATACTGAGTAACGTGATGAAATCTTGTGCGGTCCTGCCCAAGACACTAATCATCCCTTTGTCCAGCGTATCCACGCTGTATGTGCTACCGAGCCGTTAGTTACTTAGTAGCCTTCTCAGTTATCAGATCAACTCTCACAGTATCGCAGTGCTTGTGTTCAAGTAACCCTTATTTTGCTTAATAATGGCCCCAAAGTGCAAGAGTAGTGTAGCTGGCAAATTGGATGTCCCAAAGATATGTCGTAAAGTGCTTCCTTTAAGTGAAGAAGAATGAAGAAGAAGAAGAGTGAGTACAGTACAGTAAATATTTTAGCGAGTGAGTGAGAGAGAGAGAGAGACCACACTCACTTAACTTTTATTATTATAATTGTTCTATTTTATTATTAGTTATTGTTGTTCATGTCTTATTGTGGCTAATTTATAAATTAGACTTTATCATAGCTATGTACAGTATGTAGCGTTCGCTGTAGTAGTAGTAGTAGATGTAGTTTCAGGCATCCGCTGGGGGACTTGGAACATATCCCCCGTGGATACAGGGACCTACTGTATATGGCACATAATGCTATTGCCATATGCTCCATGCATGAAGTTGTGCCTGCTACAAATTACAAATGAGGTCTAAGATCTGGGTTAATAGCTGAGTGCAGTTACTGATTTTCTTCTGAAACAAAAAATAGTTCAATTTGTTCTTCCAGGTGTGGCAGAAATAGCCTCTGTCAGTATAACCCTGTTATGTGCTTGCACAATGCATTATGTTGGTCACTATGTAGAGTGCTGGTAACTTCAATTTGAGTCGTAAGAGTTAAGAGTCATGACTGAAAGATAATCAGTATGTGTTTCAGTATGACACTTGGCAAGGACCCAGAAGAATTACCAGTTGTACTCACATGTAGGATCCCACATAAAATCTCCTAAATCTATGAATATCATTTGGAACTCCATTCTGTTTCATCATTCATATGGCTTTTCTTTCATTTTTTTTTTTCATTTATTAAGTATAATTTGTAGTATGTTAAGAATTCAGGACCAAGACTATTTTGACAGTGATTGATGTTTCTTGTAGCTGAAGCAACCCCCGGTCAAACGATTGCGTCTGAGAGGAGACTGGTCAGACACTGGACCCCGTGCTCGGCCCGAGAGCGAAAGAGAACGAGATGGTAGGATAAAAAAGTGTGGTCCTCTCCACCAGCACACGCACAGCATACACAACACACACCAATCCTGACAGAAATATTAGTCTATAAATAAAAGTGTTGGCACATAAAAACCAACCTTCTATAGATATTTTCTGTAGATATTTTGTATTTTTTTTTATTTTTTTTTATTTATTTCTGTCCAGCATTCTCACTGTTTGCTCTGTTATTTCTAATGTTATATGTAATTCTAGAAATAGTTGTTATGAAATAAAAGGTTTGTAGCAAGAGGCATTTATTGCTGCTTGTTTTGTTGTGTTAAGTTGTGTTTTGTTTATTAAACCACTGTTTAACTTGATTTTATATAGAGTAAAAAATGCAGTATGCCAAGTTAAGTCCAGAGTACACCACACTTCATGGCTACATCAATAATGTCTCATTTAGACTTGGAAAAGGGTTGGAATTGGAACACCTCCATTTACAATTGAATTTCTGCTCTGTAGCTTGCAGGCTTCTCTGCACCTCAGAGCAACTCGTGTTTATATACTCATTATTGAGATACAGGCAACAATCTTTTGAAGCACCTTTTAATCCATCTTGCTCGTTTTTTTTGTTCAGAATATGAATAAGCCACAGTCTGCTTAGAGGGAGCTCATTAGTTTCTCTGTGTGAGCTAGGGCTTAGAGCTGTCTTCCTGTAAAAAAGGAAAGCTTGGAGTGGGTTTCCTCTAGGTGACTCTGAGGGCTTAAAGTTTTAAGGTCAAGAAGCATTTCTTTTTTTCTTCACCTCAGGAGAACAGAGCCCCAATGTGTCTCTGATGCAGAGGATGTCAGACATGTTATCACGTTGGTTTGAGGAGGCCAGCGAGGCCCAGAGCAGCAGAGCTCGTCCACAAACCCGGCCCAGAGGTATGATATGCATCACCATATTACTATAAGTTTTGGTCCTCAAATAACTTGTTCTGCTTGAAAGGGCTTGGTCAATTTTTTTTAAAACCAGGTCAGAACATGGCTTTTGTATTTTAAGTTCTTATGCCCATGTTTTAACAGACATTTGTGGTGTATCTAAAGTCAGTGAATTCAAGGCCCAGTAATAAGTAAGATAGAGAGAACGCTCGTGTTAATATTGTTTGCAACCTACTCTGCAAAAAAAAAACCTCCATCAGGTTGTATTTTTGCTAAGAAACATGTCTCTCTCTCTTTTTTTTTTTTTTTTAAAGGAAAAAAAAGATAAAAGTTGCCTTATGTCTCTTCTTCCACAGGTGTGACAGCTCGGACACTGGGGACAGCTGCAGCTTCAGAGAGCCGCTCTCAGGAGTCTCTGGGGGCTGAAGGCCCCATGGAGGTGGAGTCTGCTACCTCTGACCATTCCTCCCCACCTGCCTCGGACTCAGCCTCAGCCCAAGCCTCAGCCTCAGCCTCAGCCCAAGCCTCAGCCTCAGCCTCAGCCTCAGCCTCAGCCTCAGCCCAAGCCTCAGCCTCAGCCTCAGCCCAAGCCTCAGCCTCAGCCTCAGCCCAAGCCTCAGCCTCAGCCCCAGCCCCAGCCTCAGCTTTATCACAACCTCTCCCCAAATCCATCTCTTCCTCCTCCTCAGGCTCTTCTTCCACTGTGACAGTTCTGCCTCCCTCCACCTCTTCTTCTATGGACAACACTGCCTCCTCCCCTTCCCTGCTGTCCTCTCCAGACTCAGAAGAGCAGAAGAGCCAAGCTGAGGTGATGACTTCCAGGTCATCCACACCTACCCCTTCCACAGAGCCTGTTCTGTCTGGTAAGAATGCCATGACTAACAGTTCATCACTGTTGCATGTCAGTGTTGATAACATGACCGCTATAAGTTGGGGGCAAATACTAAATCTGTGTTGTAGGTACACAAACAAAGCTGATGAGCCTCACATAAATTTTGAAGATTGATGTTCAAATCTGCATAGGCTCAAATAGATGGAGTCATAAAGCCATATTTTTTTTTCTAATGTTGCAGCCACTTTGAAAAACCAGGTGTGGAATTCATGTGCATTTGGTACTATAACCACTTGTGCAGTGCGGAACCCATTGATTGTAAAACAGTGTTGAAAATATGTCAAGACTTTGAAAAGTTTTTAAACATTAAGTACCTCTTGTTTGGAAATCAGAACCCTCAACCAAGGGTGCTAAAATTAAAGAGTCATTTTAAAGAATTTGACATACTTAAATTTCAACATAAAACAAGCATTTAATACTGGTAAAGATGGATAAAAAAGGTTATGGACAAAACAGTTAATTAGTTCACTAAGCTCACACTGAAAATATGAGAGAAATCATTGTAAGTCAAAATATTAATTAATCTAAAATTTTCTATTTTATTTTATTTTTTTCATTCACTTGAGTGGATTCTTGAGACGAATACAAAAGTGAGGAGGTTAGATAGAGTGCCAATTTCTCCAAGGATCACAGTTTGAGATTTGCTGAAAATGGTAGCTTTTTGAGGTCGCCAAGTGTCCAAATCTACAGCTAGATGCTGGCAATATAATACTTATACTATGCCAATATAATATTTGGAAGGCATGTCGGTAGAAAGCCTTTCTTTCATTTAATCACATCCCTGTGCCCCTCAAGTTCACTGGACTCTACTGGAACCTGGGTTCTATGGTCGAATAAGACAAAAATAGGTAAACAAAGATGGGTAAAAAGATTGATTGTTATACACAAAAGAACCTAAAAAAAGTCGTGGAGGCTGATTTTCCGCCATGATTAAGTGAATTAACCAGAATTTCAAGATTAAGTCAATTAGCCATTTTTCATAACCCTTTCCCCCAGCTTTACCAAGGGTACCAATAGTAGTATTTTGTGTCATAGCTTTGTCGCAGCCTCTGCATTTTTTATTTTTATTTATTTATTTATTTATAACAGAATTCACAATTTTGTAATATTGTCAGAATTTTGCCCATCAGTGTACCTTATGGTCTTATAATACCCAGCAGGAATCATACAGTCCCTACCCCATTAACAAATCCTAGTTGCTCATGATTTATAGGCTATATCAGTATAGGCTATAGGCAGCTAGCAAGCCTTGGTAATGTAAGGCTTACCACAATTGCATTGAAACTCCAAAATGTCCGCCCGAAAGCGGTTGTAGTCTTTCAAAATATCCTTCTTCCTTTCACAATTTATCGTCGGAATAGGTTTTTTTCTAGTCCTAAAATGGGGAAATCATACTCTAGAGACTACAATGGCTTTGCTGTAAGAGGTGAATGTGTTTTTTTAGTTGTTAAATTTTTATATTTTGTGTAATAAATTGTTTTATAACATGTTAATTTTATTATCCATTCTGTTTGTTTTTAAAATTTTAAAGTTAAGACTGCTCATGTTAGTGGTATATTGATGGGTATATTATCTGGGTTTTTATGAAATTTAGGCCGCATTTTCTAATGACTGCTTCTGATGACTGTTTCTGATACTATTAGAGCAGCCCCACTCTAGTGGTATCTTTAGGATTGTAGGACAGTCAAGTGGCAGAACAGAGGGTAGTAGTTAAATCTTTAGTTTTCTCTTTTTTTTTTTGTTTCCTTTATATCGTTTTCTCAAATAACCCTTTATAAGGCATCATCTCTTGAAAGTTGAGGCTAACATTTACATACACCTAGAATAAAGGTATTCTGTTTGCCACAACTCTACACATTTCATGCTTCCAAACATTTCCTGTGTTAAGTCCGTTAGGATAAGAGGTCATTTCAAAATAATAGCTAAGAGACAGATTTATTTTGTTTACTACATCAAATTGTCAACTGGTCAGATGTTGACATACACTTTAGTATTTGGTGCCTTTGCCTTTTACTTGAACTTAAATCTATGGGGTAGCCTTTCACAAACGTCTCACAATACTTTGGTGGAATTTATGCCCATTCCTCCTTAAAGAACTGGTGTAACTTAGTCAGGTTTGTGGGCCTCCTTGCTCAGACACACTTTTTCAGTACAGTTCACACATTTTCTATTTCTATTTCAGGTCAGGGCTTTGTGATGGCCACTTCATTACTTTCACTTTGATGTCTTTAAACCATTTTATAACAGCTTTGGAGGTATGTTTAGGATCATTATCCTGCTGGAAGACCCAGATGCGTCCAAGTTTTAACTTTCTGGCTAATGTCTTGAGGTTTTGCTTCAGTATTTCTAGATAATCCTCCTTCCTCATGATGCCATCTATATATATATATTTTTTTTTTTTGAAGTGCACTAATCCCTTTTCTAGAAAACCACCCCCACAACATAATGCTGCCACAACCATGCTTAACAGTCGGGATGGTGCTCTTCGGATTAAGCCTCACCCTTTTTCCTCCATACATAGCACTGATTATTATGGCCAAACCATTCAATTTCTTGTTTCAACTGAACAGAGGAAAGGTTGGTGATCACCTACAAACTTCAGTCTTGCTTTTTTATGCCTCTTAAGATCCACCATTAAGAGAACTCTCCGTTTAGGACTCTCTTAATGGTGGATATATATGCGTTGGTACTCGATGCCTCCAGCTCCTTCACCAGTTCCTTTGTTGTTGTCTTGGGGTTCAGCTGAACCTGTCAGACCAAAGTTCATTCATCCCTGACAGTTAATTTGTGCTTCTTTTCTGAATAAAGCAAAGTCTGTGTGGGCTCAAGAGTTTTATATTTGCATACAATTATTTGTACAGATGTTTGTGGTACCTTTAGTTGTTTATAAATTGCTCCTGAGGAGGAAGTGGACTTCTGGAGGTCCACAGTTTTGTTTTCTGAGGTCTTGGTTGAGTTGCTTGGAATTTCTCATAGTATCGAGGGCAAAAAGTCACTGGCTCTAAACCTAGGCCCTATTACAGCCAGAGGTATGCTCCCATTAGCTCCTAATTATAACAGTTGGCCAATACGAAGCTTCATAAAATTCATTACATCAATTTCGGGAATCTTCCAGACTGTTTAAAGAGACAGTCAACTTGGTGCAATTCAGATATATTGAATTAAAGCTGAAATAACTCTGTCTCTAACTGATTGTTTTAAAATTACCTCTGATGCCCTAATTGGCTTGCCAAAAGAAATGTATGTTAACATGAAATGTGTGGAGTTATGAAAAACCTGAGATTAAATATCTTTAGCCTAGGTGTATGGAAAATTTTGGCCTCAACTGTATGGCTTGAGTATATCTGTCTGCATATTTTGTCTACTGTACCTGTGATGCAAGCAAAGTGCATGAATGGTTAGTTTTCCAATACAGTTTTTATGACATCTCTAAGGCTGCTGCTTATTTTATTTTATTTATTTATTTTTGCCACATTTTACTAGTCTCCAGTGCTTCTTATCTATGATTTGCCCTTTCTCTGCCCTTTTTTTGCCCTACCTTTTTTCCTCTCTTCATATTTCCTGATCTTTTTGTCTCTGCTTTTCTGCCAGAATATGGTCCCCGCAGGCTCCCGGTAAGTTTAGTGTGTAGACGTTTGCAGAGGCTGCTGCTTCTGGCTGACCCCCCTGGGCAAGGCCAGCGTTCAGCCTCTCGTCCCTCAGACAGCCGAGCCCAGGGCCGTGACGCACAGACCCGCCCACCAGCAGGTTACACCCCATGTTCACTAGCTAGCCATGAACCCTGCCCAGCTGCAGCCCCTTTCCATCTAACGTTTCCCACCTCTGCTAGCCTTTTATCCTCTAATGGCTCTGGTTTGCTGCCTAACTATAGAATTCTGGAGCACTGCTTCTACTCCATGAAACTTAATACTGTGTACACATTCAAACACACTATTAGAGATAACTCTGTCATTGATATGATAATATCGCCACCTATTGATTTTGTTGAGGATACTTTAATCATGTATTGGAGTGTATTGGTGCTCTGTTCACAGGTTGGTTTGAGAATCTGAGTTGTCATGTCTTTTTTTTGTGCATGATGTATTAATATTTCACTGCCTATTGTGTGCAGCTCTTTGGGGTAGGCCTAAATGTTTTTCAGGTGCTCCCCAATGCACTCCCATCCTTTCCAAGCTCCTGGTGTGACAAGATTTCAGCCCAAATAACCCGAATTGAGCCTCAGATACCATTCATGCCTTTCACAAGAATATGGCTTCAGTATGCTGCTTGAGTGCAGGTTAAATTAAATTGTGAATGGCATTTTATGGAAGTCTACGAGATGCACAAAGCACAGCTGCACCAAGCCTATAACATATCACCACCACTTAGCTGGCCGGAAATATGTGTTCGATAACTAGAGATCAAATTGTGCACTAAGAATACAATTTGTTCTTTATCGCTGCCTTGAGTGCTTCAGTAAGGATTTTATGGTGGAGCTGCAGTCATCATCCAGAACCCATGTGAATAAACCCAGAGAGCAGAAGTAGATTGATTGGAATGAGAATAAACCAGATAATAATTATTATACAGATCATCCATGTGTCCCCCCTGTTCAGCAGTTGCTGTGGTTGACCAGCATGAACATTATTGTGGAAGCTGGCAAGTTTTGTGGCTGATTTTATGTTTTCAGAATTGAGGTGGAAGGTGATTTTTATGTAAAGGGTATCTGTGAATCTTGTTTGAGGTGTGAGGTTTCTATTAAATTCACATGCTGTTTTCTTTAAGTGGAAATGTGGAAATTAAAACATTGGAACTGCAAGAAATGGCACTCTGAGTAAAATATGGATATTAAAATGTCAGGAAATGAGCCTTACAGTTCCTGATATTTTGTTACTTTTAGATATTTTAGTTTTAACATGAGAGACCAAGCTGTCTTTTAGCATTACATATTAGGTATGAAAACTAATTGCGATGTAATGTGTACATAAAGGCTTCCTTGTAGGCATCAACCGATGGCCTGCTGTCAAGCTTCATATCCTAAGCTGTGGATGGCATTAGTGATTAAGCATTTACTTTGGGCTTAGTAGCTGTTTTTATGCAGGACACGTCTGTCTTATCATTTGGATTCTGCTTGTGCTGCAGTATGATGGCTGTGTGTGATATACTTGTAGTATCGACCCCAGTTTCATCGTTTCTTTGCTTATTTCTTTTTTTTATTTGCTTATTCAGTACATCTTGTTTGTGTTCCAGATTCCCCTTCGTCTGCAGTAAACAAACAGCTTGGATCCATGACTCTGGATGAGCATCCTGGTGCGTCACTTCACCTCTTCCGCCATTCTCCCTTTCCTTTCATTCCCTTAATTCAGCTGTCTTCTTTTTTTTCTGTCCCCGTGTACTTTTTGTCACACTGGGACAGCAAGTGTCTCTTCTCTCTACGGCATCAGCATCATCAGTCAATGGGCAGGTCCTTAAAATCCATCCATTTTTAGCAGATATAGCTGTTCTATTGAAGCCCGTTTTGAAAATAATGGCTCAGCTGAAAGATTAAATTATCCATTTTTTTTTTTTCATCCAGATGGGCGGACATTGTCTTTTAACCTTCACCCATAGTGTCAAATGCCTGGGATATAAGGTTACTTGTCCTCACTACTAAAATTTTTACAGCTTTTAAAAATCTAATCAGCTTTTAAGTGTAGTCTGGTTAGTTCAAGCCGACTTAGGTCAGTTTTTTTGTTTTTAAAAGAAAATCATATTTGGGGATGCTTATCCTCTTAAGACTTGATGTACTTCTTCACAGCTGATGAGCTTGTGCTGATTGTGCTGGTTGTTGATTGTACTTTTAACCTTGCTGTGATGTTTAAAGAAAGTTTCCTCTCACTCTGAGTTCCTCGTTTAACTGGTTAAAGGCTTTACCAGTAAACCATGCTTATATTAGTTAAAGTGTTCTACTTTCTTCTTCACCAACTGAATCTTTATAGTTTGCACTGTGCATGTGGCTTGAGGCTATTATGTTGTATTGAAATGCAAACTGATCATTCTAGTGGTGTACCTTTGCCCTCTTTACACATCTTGCATCACGTTACCATGAAATGTGAGGTTTGCATTAAATTTGTTGGCGCAGTGCCAGTAATGTCTTTATAGTAATTGTTGACTTTATTACCAAGTATCACGCTCGGCTCTGTTCTCCCTTCCAAATTGTTACCAGGGTGATGGTGCTGTCACTTTCAGAATCAAATAATTGCTATGATTATCTGTTATGTACAAATCAGCAAATTCATCCCTCAGTAAATTTAATCTTAGTGTTGTTCACGTTCATAGCTGCAGTTCTGAAAGGATTTCAGCTGTCCGCAGACCATGTTTCTATTTCTCTTTGGTCTCTCTTTGTCTGTTTCAGGAAGCACTGAAGCATCAGGGAATGTTTGCTGTGATATGAGTGCAAGTATCAGCCAGACTTGTGCTGAAGATGGCACAGGAACCAGCTCTTCCACTCCTGCTGCTGAAGGTAGCAGTGAAGCCATCTCCTCCACTCCTGCTGCTGAAGGTAGCAGTGAAGCCATCTCCTCCACTCCTGCTGCTGAAGGTAGCAGTGAAGCCATCTCCTCCACTCCTGTTGTTGAAGGTAGCAGTGAAGCCATCTCCTCCACTCCTTCTGCTGAAGGTAGCAGTGAAGCCATCTCCTCCACTCCTTCTGCTGAAGGTAGCAGTGAAGCCATCCCCTCCACTCCTGCTGCTGAAGGTAGCAGTGAAGCCATCCCCTCCACTCCTGCTGCTGAAGGTAGCAGTGAAGCCATCTCCTCCACTCCAGCTGCTGAAGATGGAGCTGGCAGTGGCAGTGGGACTGGAGGAGTGGTCTCTGGCACTGGGCGAGTGGCTACAGCAGCAGGCACACCTGAGCCCGTCCTGAGCCTGCATTACAGCACAGAGGGCACCACCACCAGCACCATCAAATTAGACTTCACAGATGAATGGTGAGAGAACTGATCAGCACCAGACACATCACACTGAGTGTCCCTAATAGTTTCTGGCTGAAAAAAGGAAACAAGTACCTCTCTTGTAAAAGTTCTAGAAAATAATTTCACAACATTGAAAATGAAGTTTTGGTATATCCTGGAGCAGTCAAAAATCAACAGAATAATAGGTTGAAAACAACCAAAACAAAGAGGAAGTTTTGCCATAACCCACTTGGTTATGATTTGAAGAAGGCATTGTATGAAATTACAGAGTTATAACAGGTATATCAAGAAAAACATGGTAAAGATTTGCCGTTAAAACAGATGTAGCAGGAAGAATGTGTGGGTAAATATTATGATTGAGAGGATCTGGCTTAGAGGATACAGAAGAGGTTGTGGAGACAGGTAAAAAGGCAGTGGGTGGGTAGACAATATTTGTATCACATTCTGAAAGGGAGAATAAAATTCTTAAACTGATCTAATTATTTCTTTCACCATTATTATCTTATCTTTGCCTCCTTCATTTTGTCCTAAAGGGAATGCAAACTTTGCACACAACTGTATGTTGTACTGTATGTTAACATGAGCCTTAAACAATTGCTAATTACTTTGTTTTGCCACAGAGCCAATTTGTCACAAGAGTCATAAACATCTCTTTGCATCAATGTGCAGGAGTAATCTAGCGTCTGGCTCGAGAACTGGTGGTGGAGGACAAAAGCCTGCTCAAGCACGGGAGAATCGGGAGCCTGCAGCCGGAAGCCCAGAAAAGGGTGAGCCATTATTTCAGCAACAGCAACATTAGTCCATACTAATCAAATCTTCTGTTTAAGACTAACTACTGTCCTCTTGTTCCTCCTGGAACCATGAACTGGCATGATCACCATCTTTCCCACTGCTCCTGCTCTGTAGCATTAACAGAGTCAGTGCCAGAGGAGAGTGAGAGCTCAGGTAGTGGCATTGAGAGGGCCTCGGGAAGCTCTCAGGGAAGCAGACTGCTGTATGGCCCAGCCATTTCAGAGAATCCATCAGCAGCAGAAGGTTGCAAGAGGACTGAACCAGGTGGGGAGGGCACTCAGGGTTCCACTCAACCCTCACGCAGTAACCAGGACTCGGATGATAGCGATGATGACCCGATTCTCATCCCCTCAGCCAGGTACAGAGGAGCTCAGGGACAAAGGTATGGGCTTTTAGTACTCCGAACTTGGGTGAAGTATAATTGTTGCAGAGCTGCTGCTGTGAAGGAATTCTAATAAAGCCCAGCCTACCCTTCATAAATGTAATCTACAATGTGTAAAAATTCTTTTATCTACATAATCTACAATGTGTAAAAACTCATGTCTTTTTCAGGTTTTACATTTAGTTGTATTATTTATTTCAGCATAGTACACCTAAGAAATAATTGTCGAAGTAAGGATATATATGCATTTTAGAAAAAAAAAAAAGTCTGAAGTTGTTTTTCTTATTAGGTTTAATTTCAGAGGCTCTGCAATAGGTGATAGGATGATCAGGTATTGTGATGAGCTCATTTCTAAGAAAAAAAAAAAAATCTAACTACAAGAAGTGAAAAGTTTGTTGATTTTTTTAGCATATATTAACCTTGAAAATGTGTTCATGGTGGCATGGAATTGCAAATGTTTTTTACAGGGACTAACTGTAACCTTATTTGCTTGAGTGTGTTACAAAAATGTGTGGGTTGGTTTTAATGGTACTTCAGTCAGTGACTAACCCAGCAAATGAGTGGTGTGCATGTGTTTGGAAATGAGCCTCGTGTCTAATCAAATGTTCTTGTAATCACTGCATTTGCTACAGTGAGCAGCAGTACTTCTACAGCATGGGCATAAAGAGTATTTATTCAATCACCATTGTATTGATTTTATCACTATAATGCAAAAACACGTCACAACTGATTTAAAAATGATGGCCAATTTTGCCTTGATTACTATTTAAATGCTGTCAGAATGCTGCTAGCCCTCATGACATCAATGAAGTCTATATTTTATTCTCTGTCCAGGCGCTCAGCAGCAGCCCGTATCCAGGAACTCTTGCGCAGGAGAAAGGAAAGGCGTGAGATGGAGGAGAGTGAGACCCAGAACATCAGACGCCCTGCAGTCAAAATGATGTACAAGGGCCACCGCAACTCCAGAACCATGGTGTGCTACTGTGCAGTGCTATGCAAGAAGAACTAATAATTGGCAACAGGATAAAAGCTATATTGTGATTTAGAATGGACAAGATTGTGTATGACAATCTTAAGTTAACTATCCTTTCTTTATCTTTGTGAGTGCAGATAAAGGAGTCATGTTTCTGGGGAAATAACTTTGTCATGAGTGGCTCAGACTGCGGCCATATTTTCATCTGGGACAGACATACAGGAGAGCACCTGATGCTTCTGGAGGCTGATAATCATGTAGTTAACTGTCTGCAGCCTCACCCTTATGACCCAAGTGAGTATCACAATGCTCTTCTGAAAACAGGCCAGGGGGAAGTCCGTAAAGGAACCAAGATGTTATAGTTACTTTATGTCTTTTGCCAGTTCTTGCCTCATCTGGAATTGACTATGACATCAAAATCTGGTCCCCACTTGAGCAGTCACCTTCGTTTAACAGAGACCTTGCTGAAGAGGTACAGTAAATCTCCTTTGCTGATTGTTTTCTATACCAGAGCAGCAAGCAAAAAACATTTAGGAGTAAAAGACGACGGGACGTGCTGGTATAGGAATATAATCCACTGTGGGCTGGTGTGATGCAAGCCCTGAAGTGGATTATTTTTCTTCAACAGTATGTCCTGAAGTGTTTTATGTCTCTTATACCACAGCGATTTGCCAGTTATTACAATTTATGAATGAATGACACATTTTATAAACGGTATTTTTAACCTTTTTTAAGCTTTTTTCCACAAATAGTTACATTAAATGTTGTGGAATGTCCACAAGACAAGTTATTTCCTGTTATCATTTATAGCAGCTATAAAGTCGTTCCCACACCAGACTCTTTGTTTTCTCTCTCTCTCTCTCTCTTTAGAAGTTAAGGCAAATTAAGGCAAAAATAGCAGCTTGTGATATTAACGAGAAACCAGAAAGCACTTTTTTTTTTTCCTTTTTAAACAAAACATTTTAAATACATTTATTATTGGCTTAGATTATGTAGATCGTCTGCCATACAAGTCCATGTGAAATATAATGTATTAGAACAAGCACATGAATATAAAACTGTAAGTTGAATTGCAACTGTGCTGTTATAGAAAATGAATCAACAACAGCTGGCCAATCAGATTCGGGATCTCAGTAGGGTTGTGGTATAAAATAATATTAAGAACAAGCTCATGACTAAGAACTCTTATTCTACAGTATATGTGGGTCTAGATGTTCTATTTATAGGTGCTCTAGAGGGCAGCAGAGCTTAGTACACCTCTATAGGATCCTGATTAACAGGCAGAGGTGGTGTCATAGTAGGATAAGGAATGCAAGGGACTTCCTTGGCTCTGTGCTGAGACATAAGCTAATGGAACAGCTGACCATAGTAACATTCCAGGCTGCTGCGAAAAAGCTCTGTGTTATATGAGAGGTTAACCCTCAACAACATTCAGAAATCTGATCAGTCTCCCTTTCGGGCTGCTGTTAGTGTGTCACTGAACAGAAGTGCCACTCAGCCACTCATAAGACATAAGATGCTTAAGTGTTTTATATACTGTATTATGATCCTGCATTAATCAGTGTAATATGGAATAGAGAAACTCTAATAGTCAGTTAACTAGTCACTATAGCAGGGATGCTTTATATGTGGTGTGATTCTGTTATAGGTGATAGCTCGTAATGAACTGATGCTGGAAGAGACAAGAAACACCATTACTGTCCCTGCCTCCTTCATGCTTCGAATGCTGGCCTCACTCAATCACCTCCGAACAGGTGAACTTCACATTCCACACTATTTGAGTACAACTGCTGTCCAGAGTGTTGTCTGTTTCTCAGGTTCCAGCTTTGGGGACTAAAGGCTGATTTGTACTTCTGCGTTAACGTGTCTTTGCGATCATGGGTAAACGAGGCACGCAGAGACGTGCTAGCATGCAGTCCTCCTTGTGTGTATCTTCAGTGTGTCGGGGGAACACTGATTGGTTGGTGGAGAGGTTGATAGTCAGTTATGCAGATGGAAACGGTTTGATGAGACGTTGTGACATTTCTGCCACAGGTGTAAACAAATTCAGATTACTAATGTTTAAATCAGAGTAATGCTGTTAAAAGTACATCTGAAGTGCAAGCAGTAAAATGCTAAACAATAAAGTGTAAATAATAACATTTTCCCACAGCACAGGGAGTACTTTCAGTTTCTATAGACAAGCTCATGTCCTGAAACTGCTTTTTGAAAGTGTGGTCCATTTTAAAAACCTTAAAACCGCTCCTGAGAGAAACTGATGAAAAAATGCTCTGTAAAAATCCCAGTTTAAACTTAGTCGCATTGCTAGTTTCTCAGACTGGTGTCTTTTAATTAAAACTTCACCTCTATGATAAAACTCTTCCACTGAACAGTCAGTATAAATCAACACAGGCTAGTTCTCCCGTGTTTCGTGTTTGCTTTACACATGGTGATGTGATCACATTACTGTATAATGGATTTATGTACAAAAAAAATCTACAAGCATGATATTGTGTTAATATAAATATATTATATTAAGTGTGAGGCTATACACTGGCTGTAGTTCATTATAATTGCCAGTTTAATCCTGCAAGATTGTTCACTTTACTTTTTCTTTCTTCTAGTGGACTCCTAATAAACACACAGTGTAGGTGATGTAAACCACAGCAACTCAATGAAAAATGAAAAATAAAGCATCCTTCATTTAATAATTGTTAGAATTGTGGATTTAAAGGTGAGTTAAACTGAAGTGCTTTGATACCAAAGCCGCTCATACTGCTGAATACAGACCAGTTAAAACACTTCAGAAATGCTTTCTGTCAGAATTCTGCCAGAACCTTTCAAAACAAATTTATGCTCATGTTATCTTCTAGGCTATTTATTATATTTATTTATTTATTTATTACAGTGAAACATGGAACTTGTGTTGTTTTTAGCCCTTATTCACTGCCTGATTCAGTAAATTTTGGTCTGATTCTGGTCTGGTGAGGACGCAATCACATTACTTGCAGGTAGAAATACTTCACCTTGCGCGAGCATCCGCAAACGACGCCCTGACATGCATGCAGACACGTGTACGCAGATGTGTAAATCAGCCCAAAGAGTGATGATTACTAACATTACAATATGAAAATATAAATGGACAAATCAAATTAGACAAGTTCATATCTTACTGTTGTTTAAGTAATTGAGAAACATGGTGTGTATTTTATTTTTTTGTCTCTCACTTTAACTCTCAGACCGATCCGAGGGTTCTGGACAAGAGAACGAAGATGAGCAGTAGCACTGCTGAGATTCTACCATCCTACCCCCTTCCCCCCCCCCCCCCCCCCCCCCCCCCCCCCCCCCCCCCCCCCCCCCCCCCCCCCCCCCCCCCCCCCCCCCCCCCCCCATCTCCCCCATCTCCCCCAATCAATCAGTGTCATTTGCTTTAAAACAGTTGAACATTTGAGATTTGTACAGGCTGTGTAGAATATTCCCTTGTTAGGTCCATTTGTAGTAATCATTTTCTTTTTAAAAGTTGACTATTCTACTGATTACGTCACATGGGAGTAAATCATATCTGTGAGGAAAGACGAATAAATTGCAGTATATAAAAATATATAAGTATATAATATATAAAATGTGACAGAGGTAGCTAGATGATGGGTGCTTGAGAATATTTAAATGCAATACTTCTGTTGTGCAAATGGTCTAGCTTGGAGCAGTGTTGCGTGTGAAATTTTCTAGTTTTGTAGACCCGGAGTTATGCATGTCAAACATAAAATCATGCTTTAAGTTTCTTTAAAAAAAGGGTTGCTCCAATATCAATTGTCAATTTTCCTTGTGTGGTTTGTCTAGACTACATTGCTTAAAATTTGATTTCCACATTTGTTCATTTGTTCTTCCAGGCACCTCTGATAGAATCAAATACTTCATAAGGTTTCAAATATGAAAGTCTGCGTTGTTGAGAGACATGGATTCATTAATGCGCACTGGATGTGTAAAATGAAATGTGAGTGGGCAGGCATGTGAGTGGGTAGGTTTTTTAAGAAGACCTTCATTGCTGTCTTTTCAAGTGGTTCTCCTCAGTGATAAATGGCAAAGCAATGCTAAAAGTGTTTGTCTGCTAACAGGACAGATGGTATTTGTTTTGGCAGCTGGCAGCCAGTGTGCTGCTAAAAGGTCACTGATTACAGGGAATCGGACAAAATGGTTCTCCCTCACTACTCCATTCCCCCTGTTACTTTAAACCAGTCATTGCACACCATTCAGGAATGTGAACCGTCTCCTGTTCAGCCACCAGTTTCAAAATCACGAGAGGTTTAGGTACATTCAAAGTACACAGGTCTAGAGGAGAATATGAATATTTATGGTATTGAATGTGCCGTGATCATTATGGACAGGGAATAGTCACTTTTAAATGATTTAATATATACAAATGGATAATCTTTGGGATTGTAATAAACCAATACAAGAAATCCCTGTAGTTTGTGTTTTATGGTATTTCTCTAGATTTTTTTCATGACAATATACAGCACAATTAATATTGACTTTGGTACAAAACATTCCACAGGAATTCTCAGACTAAATTGCGAACTATTCTTTGTTCAATTGGACAATCTGGAGGTCAGTGGAACATTTTCCTTATTCTAACAGCAGCAGTAGAAAAGGAACCTGACCTAAAGACAACCCATACCATTTTCAAGTGCAACTGTACTAATAAGACACTTGCTTTTCATGCATTTCAGTACTACTGAAGAAGTTCCTAATGCAATGAGTCACAGGTTGTTTCAACTAAGGCATCATGGCACAGGAGGCATACAGCTGAATAAGCCTCAAGGATTGAGAATGAATACTAGCATATAAACAACTGTTCATAATACTGATTATAATGTACCATATTAACTGGTTTGTTTTTTTTAAACATTAGAAACATCATAGCATAGTGTCACCAGGCTACCATTCTCTGCATAAACCAGGAATACAAGATAGATTTGTTTTAAGATACACCATCTCCATACAAAGTAAATTATACAAAGGAAAACATGTATAGCATAATACTTATACTAAATATAAATTACAAGGCCACCCTCAGCACTAATTATTCCCCACAGACAGCACAGTTACTCAATATAGTGGTTATGGCTTCCTTGCAAAGGAAAAAAAAAAACAAAAAGGCAAGGCACATGGACAAAGTACTGATTACAAATGTCTAAGTTGTACTTATTTTCAGTGCCACCTGTACACAAACACAGCTTAGTTCACTGAAAGCAATACAACCCAACTTCTCCCCACTCTGCTACAAAGAGGAATCTCCATTTCAGTACATTTAACTTTGTTTGCACAGGTCTCAGTCTCCTTTAGCCAAGCCTTTTACCAGATCATGTTTCCTATGTTTATCAATTATATAAACACTAAGCAACATTTTTTTTTAAATGGATGGATGCGTACCATAAGACTCCGTACCAAATAAGGCAGCATAGTGTGCCAGCTCTATACTGTACTTCAAGTGCAGTGTATAAACAATCAGACAGATTCATCATGGACATTTTCTTCATCATCATCATCATCTTTGACTATTCCTTCATCAATGCTCTCCATCCTAAGTCTCTGTCCATCTTGATACCGTGGTCCTCTCGGTGTGTTGCGTACCATCAAACCGCTAGTAATTGGCGTGCTCTCCCCAAACAGATGCAACTTGGCATCATTCTCTATGGCCTTTGCCAGACAGGATGCAAAGCTGTCAAGGGACTTATGGACATCGGCAGTAACTTGGACTGTTGGGAAGTCACCTGGATAAAGATGTAATTATGGGTAAGACATGACTTGCAATAGAAGCACATGGTTTCTCAATGTTGCTATATAGTATATAAATGCTACTATTAAGGAACGTAATGAGACACTGGTAATGAAATTTTTTGCTGATACAGAAGCAAAAAGAATTCAAATACTTTTACGAGGTTGTTCCACTTGGTCCTCAAATGTGACAGAGCTTCTTCTCTTAAAGCCATTGTAGTGTGTGAAATGGGAGGTGTCAGATGAGTAGTTATCCAGTAACATGATGTCTGTAGCTGTAGGAGAAAACAGTGAGGATCACTCAAATACCCAAATACCTTAAATGTTGCATGGCATCATCATAGTACCTCAAACCTATATACACCATACACAGGCCCATTTATATGGGCTATTTACAGTTTAAAAAAAATAAATAAAAAAAATCACCAGTAATCATAGCCTTTAGGTGTTTTCAAAAATGTTTGGGTTGTGCTCTGGAGAAAGGTTCCTTTGACTGTAATCAGTGTGGGAATTGTAGGCAAGTGCAGTCTCTGTGTGTTGCACATACATACCTGAGTCTTGAGTATAACTGAACCCAGTATCACCAGTGCTACTGCCAGGCCCTAAGAGCTGCCCTCCTCCAACTAGCATAGCTGTCAGGTGTGGAGACATCCCCAGGTCTGAAGGAGACATTTCATTGAGACAATCAGCAGGTTTAAGCTTTCTACACATCAGTGCATTTAAACAAATCACAGCACTGAAAAGAATGCAACATCTCGATTCATCTCTGGGGACTTACCAGTGATCCGATTGGAGATGCTGAAGAGTCGTGACGTCCTGTGACGTGTGACAAATGACTCTCTGTAGTAGCGGTCCCCGAAGCACATGCCCAGCAGCTCTTTACGCACGGTTTTGTTCCACAGTCCATAGATTAATGGGTGGCATGCTGCACTGGTGAAAGACAGCCAGGATGCTAGAGTCTCCAGTTGTGGAGAAACACTACCTTTTCCCCACAATGCCTCGGTTCCAATCACCACCACATAGGGCCCCCAGGTGGTCAAGAATGTCCCTATCACCACCAGGATGGTGATGAAAGCTTTGCACTGGTTGCCTGAGTAAATGAGGCTCTTGCGGCTGCTGCTAGACGAGGTGGAGGTGTTGGAGTTCTTGCGACCATTCTTCTGCATGGCAGACTCCTCCTGGGCAACCACCACAGTCCCACAATACACCTTGCGTGCTTTGATGCGAGCTACGCGGAAAATAACACTGTAGCACACTAGCATAGCTGCCAGAGGAAGCAAGCAGCACCAAGTGACCCAGAAAGATGTATAGCCAACTTCCCTGTGCCAGGCTGCTGTGCAGGTCCACTTGAAGTTATCAAACTCAAACGCAGACCAACCAAAGAGTGGCGGCAAGCAGCCCACTAAAGAGTGAAGCCAAATGTAAACAATGGCCACCGTGGCCCGATTTCCTGTGATTTTCATAGGGTAGATCATAGGGTACAATACAGCATAATACCTAAGATTAAGAATGAACAGTGTTATCAACAGAGTTGCACTTAAAATGTCAAGAGAGACTTGCAAGTCCATGAAATTATAGTAGCCTCTTAATTTAATATTAATTTTAAAATATTAAATAAAAATACACTCATTGTAAATCACTGGTTTCCCAAAAAAATACAGCCTGAACAGAGATGATAAGATTTGATTCTCTCCATATATAACTTTCTCACAAATACACTGAATCCAGACTTTTCTAATGTCATTTAAAAAAAAAAAAAAGTACAACAGACTCACCTGTCAATAGCAATGGCTCCTAGCGTGAGCATGCTAGCAGAGCTAACAAGCAGATAAAGCAAGGCTGTGAAGTTGCACCACACCACCCCAAACATCCATTCTCGCTGCAGAGAGCTGGCTACCACGAAAGGGAGGGTGAGCACTGACAGCAGCAGGTTGGACAAGGTCAGGCTGAACACAAACTTGTTGCTGGGTGTCAGCAGGTAGGGCTTCTTATAAAGTGTCACAACAATTAGCAGATTTCCCAAGCAGATGAGCAAAGCAATCACTATGATTGAGGCCGACTCGAGCACCATGGTCCCGCTGGCACCCAAACCCTCCACTGCTGTGCCATTCTTGCTGCTGTTCATCGTGGAAAGTTGTTATGTGTCTGAAAGAAAAAGATCCAATTAGGCAATGATCAGCACTCACACTTTGAGAGCCTTCTGTACTCAGTATCAACACATTACAAGGAAATACCACATTATTCAAGTAGCTAATGAGTTCATAGTGCAGCATTGAGATGCCAGCCAATGTAGTTCATTAAAAATCCCCAGGGATTACTACTGGCTATACAAAGCTACTTTTGTTACTGTAACTCCAAGCTTTGTTATTATTCTGCTTATTTAGTGCTCATTTGTCCCCAGACTTATGAGGAAATTTGCTGCAAAAAAGTGCTCCTGTATCTCAAAGCTTTTCAGGGTCAAAATCACACAGAATAAAAGTTCCTACTGCAGGCTACTCTCATACGATGCAGATATATAATTATAATATATAATACATTCCTGGGTAAAAAAAAAAAAAATGGGCCAAGCCCAACATGGCAAATATTAAGCTTTTAATGGTGTTAACAAATCATTGGTCAAAATAATTAGCAAGAATTAAACACATGCACTCCTGAGAGCTTCTGTGCCTCCATTTGCTCGTTTACTTTTGCTGCAATGAACTATTTGGGGAAAAGCTAGAAACAGGGAAATTCACTTAGACTTCTTGTATGCAAAGGTAAAATCATTATAAATGTTTGATGTAAAATTCAAACTAACAATGTCTGGGTGTACAAAATTTACCAAAAAATACACTATATTGCCAAATGTTTTGGGACGTCTGCCTTTACATGCACATGAACTTTAATGACATCCCATTCTTAGTCCGTAGGGTTTAATATGGAGTTGGCCCACACTTTGCAGCTATAACAGCTTCAACTCTTCTGGGAAGGCTTTCCACAAGGTTTAGGAGTGTGTTTATGGGAATTTTTGACCATTCTTCTAGAAGCGCATTTGTGAGGTCAGGCACTGATGTTGGACGAGAAGGCCTGGCTTGCAGTCTCCGCTTTAATTCATCCCAAAGGTGTTCTATTGGGTTGAGGTCAGGACTCTGTGCAGGCCAGTCAAGTTCCTCCACACCAAACTCGCTCATCCATGTCTTTATGGACCTTGCTTTGTGCACTGGTGCGCAGTCATGTTGGAATAGGAAGGGGCCATCCCCAAACTGTTCCCACAAAGTTGGGAGCATGAAATTGTCCAAAATGTCTTGGTATCCTGAAGCATTAAGAGTTCCTTTCACTGGAACTAAGGGGCCAAGCCCAACCCCTCACCATAATCCCCCTCCACCAAACTCTACATTTGGCACAATGCAGTCAGGCAAGTACCGTTCTCCTGACAACCGCCAAACTCAGACTCGTCCATCGGATTGCCAGACAGAAGCGTGATTCGTCACTCCAGAGAACACGTCTCCACTGCTCTAGAGTCCAGTGGCGGCGTGCTTTACACCACTGCATCCGACGCTTTGCATTGCACTTGGTGATGTAAGGCTTGGATGCAGCTGCTCGGCCATGGAAACCCATGAAGTTCTCTATGCACTGTTCTTGAGCTAATCTGAAGGCCACACGAAATTTGGAGGTCTGTAGCTTTTGACTCTGCAGAAAGTTGGCGACTTCTGTGCACTGTGCGCCTCAGCATACGCTGACCCCGCTCTGTGATTTTACGTGGCCTACCACTTCGTGGCTGAGTTGCTGTTGTTCCCAATTGCTTCCACTTTGTCATAATACCACTAACAGTTGACCGTGGAATATTTAGTAGTGAGGGAATTTCACGAATGGACTTATTGCACAGGTGGCAACCTATCACGGTACCACGCTTGAATTCACTGAGCTCCTGAGAGCTACTCATTCTTTCACAAATGTTTGTAGAAGCAGTCTGCATGCCTAGGTGCTTGATTTTATACACCTGTGTCCATGGAAGTGATTGGAACACCTGAATTCAATGATTTGGAGGGGTGTCCCAAAACTTTTGGCAATATAGTGTCTCTTCTGGGATGTTTTTTTTTTCTTAAAAGATTAGTCATTTTTTTCTCTATCTGCCAAACCTGATGCAGCCACAAGGCTTAAACATTTAAAGAAATCAAAGGGAAATGCTATCCCATACTAAGTTCCTTTATTTATTTGTTTAATTCTTGCTAATTTCCTGACCAATGATTTGTTGGTAAGACCATTAAAAGCTTAACATTTTGCCATTTGAGCTTTGGAGTTTGCTTACACTGTCAAGTTGTTTATACAGAACAAACCAAGGGTTCACTCATTTTTTATTTTAATTTCCTTTTTTTTTTTTTTGTTTTCATTCACCCATTCATTCATTTTCTATGTGCTATTCCTGGTGGGTATGTGGTGGCAGTAGGCTGAGAAGTTCATCTCAGCTTCTCTTATCCCTGGCCAAAGATTCCAGCTCTTCCTGAGGGATCCCTAGATGTTCCCAAGCAAATTGTAATTTCTTTCCAGTGGGTCCCAGGTCAACCCCAGGGTGTGTGTCCCAGTGGGACATGCCTGATACAGCTCTAGTGGGATCTGTCCAGGGGGTATCCTTGTAAGGTACCTGAACAACCTCAACTGGCTTCTCTCGAGTTGGATTAGCAACTCTACTCCAAGGCTCCCAGATTGTCCAGCTTCTCGCCCTATCCCGCAAAGTAAACCCAATAACCCCGCAGAGGAACCAAAGTTCTGCGACCTTGTTCTTTTTTTTCCCACTACCCACAGCTCGTGACCATAGCTGAAGATAGGGATGTAGACTGACCGATAAACAGAGACCTTCTTTAACAAACTAAGCTCCTGGTTCACCACCATAGACCAGTGGAACACCGGCCTGATCTGTTTGCCAAACTTGCACTCTGTTTGAACATTTGGGTGAAAAATATTTAGGTGAAATGTTCTCAAACTGCCCTGAAACTAATTTCATAAGGAGAAGACGATGTCAGATGACAGGCAACAAAAATTAAACTTCTGACACGTCCAAAACAACCTGGCATGATCTCATATATCATTGGTAGGGATATCACATAACGATATGAAATGAAACTTTTGAAAATGAAAATGACTTTCACAAGAGGGACTGGGTTTGAAATTTGTAATTGAATTACATTCCCAATTGAGCTATTTCAAGTATAGTGCTTCCATCTTAAAGAGTCGTTACACATTTGCCATAATATTAAATACACTTCTCTGTGTGGTTTCTATGTGCCTCTGTAAAACATCTTACAATCTATAAAAATCATCAAATGACACATTGCACAGATGAAAACAGAGGTGGCAGCCACCGAGGGTAACTTTAAGCGACCTGCTCCATCCTGGTGGTGCTCCATCCTGATGCCCTACTTCTGTTTGGATTTCTCATCACTTGGAAACCACTCTCCGCTGTTGAGGATAACCCCACACAGACAGCCTAAATTTACATGAGATTACTGAGGATGGTACCACTTATAAACCACCAAGATGGCTTTGGACTGCAATTGATATGAACAGTTTTGCTACGATGGCTTAGGACTACGATTGCTATGATAGCTTTAGGACTGCTTCCCACTAACAGTTTTGTACTCAAGTCTCCATCATAAGTTGACAACTCCAACAAAATAGACTTCATGTTTAAACTAAAATGAACTTTTGTGGTTATACAACTGCACTTTTTGACCATATAGTGTACAGTTTAGAAGGGAATTATTTATATTTCACACTATTGTCACCCAGATGAGGATGGGTTCCCTTCTGAGTCTGGTTCCTCTCAAGGTTTCTTCCTCATGTCGTCTCAGGGGTTTTTTCCTTGCGACCGTTGCCTCTGGCTTACTCATTATAATTTCACACATTTACAATTTATATTCTGCATTTACAGATTTCTGTAAAGCTGCTTTGTGACAATGTCCATTGCTAAAAGCGCTATACAAATAAAATTGAATTAAATGACGGACATATTTTGAGACTATAACATATAACGTCGTTTGAAGGAAGGCTGTGAATCTTCAGCATGCATGATGTAACTGGGTTTCTGGTAGCTACTAAATCAGCCTCACAGCTCCATCGAAAAACTCAGGAAGTAAAACCTGGACACAAAACCTGTTATCTGAGGCAACATTCGTGTGTTTGTGTGTTGTTCTTTTTTCTTATAAAGCTTAATTATCATTTCATGCATCAGTAAAAGAACCTGAGTAAAATCTGCAAAGAATATTATTTATAGAAAAACTCATTAGGACCTATTTATCGTCTAGCATTTTAACTTTTTGCGTTTAATGAAAAAAAAAACAAACAAACAAAAAAAAAAAACACCTACACCTAAATAAATAAATGGGTTAGCAAGTTAGCCAGTTTTGCTAGCTTTCTAGCGCAACATTGTGCTGGCATTGTACAAGAAACGCGATTTGTGTTCGTTTCTGCTTCTTCTTCCATTAATTATAAAACATTGTTAAACATACTTTAACACTTCTTTTTATGAGAACAACAGTATCACAACTACTCATTTCTTTTCCAGCACTCGTCTCCCAGTGAGAGAGAGAGAGAGAGAGAGAGAGAGAGAGAGATAGGTAAGAAGTTAGGTCCAGACTGAAGTAACGTTAGCTGAGTTAGCCAACAGCAGTGTATATAAAGGAATGAAAGTTTCTCCTCAGCAGGGACAGCTAGCTCAGGCGCATATAAAGTCTCCTCACCTCGACAGAGATGCTTCAGGCTCTCACCGTCCCGTGAGAACATGGCAGAAGCCAGCTTTGGGCTTTTTTTTCCCCTGAAGAAATTACCAGCAGTGAGTGATATCTGAATGCATTTTCCATGAGAGAAACCCTTCTTTGTGGTGGTCGGTGCGGAGAAAGAAGAGGGCAGTCCTTGGGTTATAATGGCGTCTGAATCCCAGGGTTGAAAACTTCCCTCAATCCCTCTCCCCTTCCCACAGACTCCACAGAGTAACACTCCCGAAACCAAACCCGGGTGGCGCTCCGACGCTCACTCCCACTCAGACTGAGCTTTTACTGGACTTTAACATGTCCTGTTACTGCTTCTGTCCCTTGTAGAAAAGGAAAACAAGCTACTCCATGTGTAGTTTCATACTCCAAATTCCTTAGCTGTATATATAAGCCTAACGTTTTATCCCACATCGTGAATTCAGTGAATTAACCAACTGATTATCATTTTAAATTCAACATTCTCCGTATCATGAAGTGGATTAAAAATATTCCCGCATTATTTTTTGCATATGGATCATGTGTGAATCACAGCCAATCCAATCACCCCTCCCCCTCCCCCGTCTCCTGGGGTTCAGTCCTAAACGGCTTCCTACTGGTAATGAAGTACACTACAAAGGGTGTAGTGGACGTTATTTCATAGCCTGAGCCAAGAGTTCTCACACTTTTTGCAGCCAGGGACACGACTGAACTGTAAAATAAATTCCAAGTACATATTTATTCCATGATTGTTATTTAAATATGTATAAAAACATTTTGCCTCAATAATGATTATAATAACATAAAAACTTACAGGTGTGATTTCCACCACTGTAACAAAAATCAAGGCTATGTGTCATGCACCCCTGGGGGTCCCAGGACCCTACTTTGAAAGCCATTGGTATACGCTATGACATAACCTCCTTTAGAGAAGCATTATGTTCTGCCGTGTCCTCAGATCACAAAAATAAGACTACCATTTTGTCTGATCTGCATTGGTAATTTTAATACTGAATTATCAGTGGCACACATTAGATACAAATATAGAAAATGAATATCCAAAATGTTTGGACTTAGTACAGAAGGATGAAACAAAGATGAATAGTCATTATGCAAAATCACAGCCCAGTAGTTCAACCCTCATAGTGGCGGCGTTCTGCCATTTTGTAGGAATAATTCTGATAAATCTGGAGAATATTGGAGGGTAGATATAATTTTTCACATGGCTATTGTTATCAGAGTTTCCCATGAATGTCTGCAAAAGAAAAAAAAGGGAAAAAGATTAAATCAGATTGTGTAAAGTGCTGTACCAAAAAACATGTTGTTTACCCATGTTCGATGAGATACCTTTACTTCATAGTCCTCATTATCTGAGTACTTGGTCCATTTCTTGCCATCATCACTGTACTCTAAAACATAAGTAGTTACAAACATCTCTGTATTCAGTGACTTTGCTCCTTGGGTAACAATTCCAGTGATCTTCTTGACATCCTTTAGTTCTATCTGGAGCCATGGATGTATGTCGTTACTCTGTGGAGGAAAAACAATATCAGAATGTAATGAATGAATGGATTTAGGATGGGCGCAAGCAAAATATGACTTTTTTTTGTTAGCTACCTTGGCTTGCCAAGCATTGAGGGATCCTTGTTTATCAAGACGGGCAAACCATGGCAGCCACATGCTGGAATACCAGTTGGTAGCAGTAGAACTGGCTGTGATCTGCTGATCACTTATAAGTCCACTCTGCATTCCCAAGGGTACAGAACACCCTGCAAACATGCATATTAGTGCTATTGTAGTCAGGGGCTGACATAAGTGAAACGGAAAACACAAGTGGTGAAAAGATTGGTTGCAATTATCTGTCACAACTATGCAAATGCATGCCTATTTAGACCACGGAACAAGACAGCATAAAATAATGCAACAGATAAAGAGATAATTATTTAAAAAAAATAATAACTTTAACAGATAACAGGTATTCAGTGGAACTGAAGTTTATGCTTGTCAGAGGTGCTTAACCTGTATGAGTCAATTTATGATATGTTTTGTTCATTTTAAAGGGTTGTAGCTATTGACTTACCACTTCTAGTTGGCATAATATCCAAAGAAAGATCATTAAGTGACATTTTTTGGAATAAAGTAAAAAAAACATTTTCAGAGTATTGGCTAAATAACATTCCTTGGCTAGAGGCTAATGCTGAGTGTTACAAATTTTGCCGTGCTGACAGAAAAAATTCTTGCCGACAGAAAAAATGTCAGCTACACAGAAGCTTAAAAAAATGTAATCAACCAGTGCTTTGATTTCTGAATTTGAATAACGTATGTGACAGTTTTCTGATCTTTTGATCACTCTACCTGGCCCAAGAAGAAGCAAGACATTCACATTTTTGTAAATAGAATTCACAGTGAAATAATTCAGAAGTATGATGCCTGCTTGTCTACTGTGACAGAGTCTGTTTCAGGAGAGTGGACATATTTGAAGCAAGCTGGCAGTCAACTCTGTGCATAATCTGGTCAATATTATTGATATCAGCAGGTCAGACTGCTACTCTAATATTCAGGAAATAGTACTGTTGTCTCTCATGCTGCCTTAAAGCAATGCTGCTTGTGAGAGGAGATTTTCACAGGTCAGTGTTATATCAGAAATAAGTACAGAAGCCACTTTCCTTTGATGCATGTTTTTTGCTTTGCTTTGCTTTGGTGCATGTTCATATTTGAGACACTTGACCCCAAGCCCGAAATGAAGCATATCACAGGTTCAGTTATCCAAAAAGAAGCTCATGTCCGATTGAAAGTGGAAGTGAAGATGGGATGAAGAGCGAGTTGGATAACTTATCACTTGTGTGAGTACCACACCAATCATGCAGGAACTACTAGAGTACTACAGTCCTTGATTATAACATATCCGAGCTGTGTGCATTCACTGTTCTTAAAATAGAAATAATGCAAGAACATTTCACACCTACCATCTAACTCACACCCAAAGAACTCCATGCGAACAGTTGGATAATTATATGAATGTGAGGGGTAAAGCCTCACATAACGGCTAATAATAGGTGGGAAGAATATATTCTCCTTCACTTCATGGGCTTCTCTATTGCCTTCAAAAGTCTTGGGAAGTGGAAAAGAAAACAGGCAAAATCAGCATTTACAAATTATGTATCTTTGCTATGTATACACTGAAGCAGTCACTTGCCTTTCTTGAAGTTTTGCTGTCTCCCTTATACCAACTCCATCTTTTGCGGTCTGTACTGTAGAAAATTGTGTAGTTCAGAACAAAGTGAGATGCGAAGAGTTGTTTGGCTCCCTGTGTGGCTATTTTACTGATGACCACTGGCCGTTGGAAGTCTACCTGGACAGCAGGACCAACCATCTTCTTGTAATTACTTGGTAACATGCTGCAATTTATGGGGTAATAACTTAGACTGCCGTTATGTGATGATACCTGAATCCACTGGTCTGGCTTTGTTGTACTCCATGCATTGTATTTTCCTGTATAGTACAGTCTGGCCAAATTGGGAAGCCAGTAGCCTTGAATATAGAATGAATTTAAATTGGATTGTTAATCATGGTTATTGTCAAGCTATCTGAATCATATATTATTATGGGATCTAGGGATCACATATTACATATGACGAGGGATGTGATGATACCTCTAGAATCTGATGCTGTTATTTGGCTGTCTTTAACAGCTCCAGAACTCAGACCAAGAGGGTGGTCACATACTGCAAAATAAAAACAGAAAGAATGCATATGCAATCTAGTGATGTAAGGAATTTGAAGAAGATTACCATTTATTTATTCCGATACCCCATTCGCCACATTCATACAGTCCCATCTGAAAATATTGGAACGGCAGAGCCAATTCTTCTGTTTTTGCTGTACACTGAAGACATTAAGATTTGATATCAAAATTTGAATATGAGACAATAGATCAGAATTTCAGTTTTCATTTCCTGATATTTACATCTACATTACATACATTTGGGGGAAGGATGGGTTGTTGGGGGGAGGGGTTCCCTTCAGGAGGTGAAATTAAATGAAATGAAATGCTCAATTAGTTTAAGGTCTGGTGATTTTCCCCCAGATGAAGACTTTTTCTCCCCCTGTTTTTGTGTTGGCAGTGTTTTGTGTGTTGGTCTTGCTGCATGATGAATTAGATTGGATGCATTTCTTTGTAAATTTGGCAGACAGAATGTTTCTACAATCTTCTGAATTCATTCTGCTGCTACCATCATGAGTTACATCAATAAAGTGAGCCCGTTTCAGAAGCAGCCATGTAAGCCCAAGCCATGACACTACCTCCACCGTGCTTGACCGATGAGCTGGACCGATGTTTTCTTTCTTTCTCTACAAAATACGATGAGTGTATTTCTACTCTAGTCTTCTTCATACATTGGATTGTGATACCTGCCCTGTGGAGGTTGTTGGTGATGTCAGTGAATGTTGTTTCTGGGTTTTTCTTCACAGCTGCTGTTGTTTTCCTTGGTCGACCTGTTCAGTGTCTGGTTGTTAGTGCACCAGTGGTTTCTTTCTTTTACAGAACATTACAAATTGTTGTATTGGCTATGCCCAATGCTTGTGCAATGGTTCTGATCGATTTTCCCTCTTTTCTCAACTTCAAAATGGCTTGCTTTTCCCCCATAGACAGCTCTCTGTTCTTTCCTGTTGGTTTATCCTTTTTAACAACAAATGCAGTCTTTACAGATGAAACCCGGGGCTCAAACCAAGACTAGACATCCAGAGCTATTAATTATTTAAAGAATCAATCTAACAGGGCACACCTAGGCAACAAGAAACACCTGTCAATGACATGTTCCAATTTGTTTGATCACTTGAAAAATGGGTAGGTTCAAACAAAATGTGCCGTGTTCTAAGTTGTTTAACACATCTACATGTAAATATCAGGAAATGGAAGCTGAAATTCTATCTTTGAAATTTGATATCAAACCCAAAAAGAATTGCTGTTCCAGTACTTTCAGAGGGGACTGTATGTCATCATCAGAGTCAGCCCATTCCACTCATGCTGCTGAGGTAACACACATTTCTCACCATTCTTTCTCAATTTGCTTCTAAAACATTATGCTACAGTGAACGAGCTAGATGTTCATTTTCCTCTTCAGATATGCAAGTCTGCTCACAGAGCTCATCTAAATAGAGCCCACTGTTTTTCAAACAACACATCAGTATAGATTTAATTTTAATTGAAAATCTCTTAAAATATTATAATAAACAGTGTCTAAATAGTATGATACCATTGTCTAACACTAAAAATAGGGTCTGCATCCCTCTCTGCTGGGAGATTCCGACCTCAGACTCCAACATCCAGAGCCCTGGCTTTGACGGCCACATCTCCAGAGTTGCAAAACCTCCTGCATCACAACACCAGAAATGCATAAAGGGATCATTTACTCATTTCAGGAATGTAAAACAACACAAAACATGAAAAATGCAAACCTGGTAAAAGTGGATATACTCCCTGACGATGGGGGTCATTATGCTTGTTACAGAAGGTTTGGCCATGAAAATGAATGCTGTGGAAGTCTTTTGGAGAGCCCATGTTTATAAGATGCCAATTTACCATCTGATTAGCGTACATGCGGAGTCCTTTAAGACTGTATATAATTCCATTGATAGCTAAAAGGACAGAAAATAAAAGACAGCTGTTAAGGTACTAGTCCAGATTTGGTTGATTAGTTCATACTAATATTGAGGGCTTTTGGGAAAATCAGCAACAAAAACACTAAATAGCCCCAATAAAATACCATGGAATTTGATATTGTTATTGAAATTTGGGTCCATTGTTGCTTTTTTGTTTGTCTTCTTGAGAATCTCCCAGTTTTGCTCATAGTACCAGCTCTTGTTCTCATCAAACGTCATAAAAAGTAACATAAATTCTTGTGTGTCTATTGGATTTTTGGCCAGGGTGTCCTTCCGACAAATCAGAAGAGGCCCAATCAGTCCAGAATGGATGTCTCGCTCCTGCATAAACAAAATCAAAAATCATCTTCATGCTAAAATGCTTTACATGGTAGCAACAAGGCAGTCCCATATTTGAACGTACAGGATTTACAGCAGAGTAGTAGGTCCATATTCGGCAGTCAGATTCACCATTTATTGGCCCCACTTTGTCATTTACTGTCCAAATATATGTAAATGTTTCATTGGGTTGAACTGCATCATCATACTTGTACCAGTAAGGTGAGTCATCTTCATAATTCAGCCCCTCCATGTTTTTGCTATATGACACCCCATTTGCATGCAATGAGTATGGGCGGCTGGCAAGATTTCTGAACACTATCTAAGGTGAAAAACAGACTCATATTAGGCTTTAATGTAGATTTAAATGATGCCTTTTGTAGTCTAAAGTCCAAAAACTTCATTCAGTTAGCAGATCTTACATATATGGTTTCATCAACTTCAGCCTTAATGACTGGACCCATGATGCCAAGATGCTCATCAACTTCTCCACGAGTGTCTGGGGTTGTAAAAGAGCTGTCCAAATATGACCTGAACAGCACTTTCTTGAACAGCATGGGCCTCTCCTTCACTGAAGCTTTATCTTCCCTCCTTTAGAGAGGAACAGAAGAAACAAGGTACTGACGCAACCAAAAGAACCATAATGTACACTGTTTATGAAATGTCTGAGAACTTCAGCTTAAAACCAGGTTTTTATGTTCATCGATTTTTTAAGCTATGTCTTTTATATAGACACATAATTATGAGTAATTTGTATATTTGTAAGCTTGAATTTTGAAATTTTCTAAATTTCATTTAAATAATTATCCAGAACAAAGTTTTTCAGTGTAGAGTCCAATGCTTATTCAAAACAAACATTTTCAGTGGAGAGTCAAAAACTTTTAATGTCCGGAAAGATATGCAGGGTGACTTCCTGGTTCTTATTTATTTATTTATTTATTTATTTACTTACTACTAATTAATTTTTGTAATTATATACAAAATGGAGTTTACAAATTTTTTTTTATATTATTACACCTTACTAAATTGTAGATGTCATAAAAGTTCAGTATAGTATTCGAGAGGAACAGGACATTTTTGGAAAAATAAAAAAGTCCATCAACTGGGCAAGCAAAGTGTTTCTGAGGCTATAAGAGGTGAAATATTGATTACCTTTGTCCATAGCCTGCATAATCCCAGTTAACTTCTTCAGCAGTAATGAAGTAAACTCTGGACTTGCTGCCAGCCATTTGCAAGGAATATTTAGTTACTTCATCAACTAAGTCAGTTTGTGTTTGAGACAGTTTAGCATATGGGTTTTTGTATTCAACATATTCATATTCTTCTTTGTCAGAAAAGGTGTTCTCAACATCAAAATCCTGCAGGTCATGAGGAACATATATTTCATAGTCATTGAAGTCATTCCTGGGAATGCCTATGACTATGGCTTTTGGCATCAGGTCTTCTTCACTAAAGTTGTGATTGGTAGTCCTTGGTGTTAACTGAGGAGGAGCAAAACCCCGTGGAGAGAAGTCTGATGGAGAGATGTCACTACGAAGTTGCGGTTTGTACTCCTTTCTCTTTTTTGTCTTCATGCCATGCCCTTTCTTCGGTGTCACCCTTTGTAGATGTACTTTTTTTTTCTCTTCTTTTGCATTGTTTGGTTGCTTGTCTGTTATGTATTTGTTCATGTAATCTGGGAACTCCACTGGCATCAACTCATGTTTGCCATCATAGCTCCAGTTCTTTGCTTGCGTATCCAAAGGTGTGGTGAGAATGGCCATAGTGTTGTTGCCGTCCTTTAGATAGATGACCACTTCATTAAGACTCGCATCAACATCTGGTGTAACCCACTCTGAACTGCTGTTGGGCAGTAGGATATTAGTGTGGGAGGAGTTACTTTCCGTAGACGAAACATTGAAAATGCCATTAGACAAGGAAATGTTCTTAAAGCTCTCTGAAATGATCTCATCTGATGATGTCCAGAGGTTGCTGACTTTTGGGCTCATTGTCTCATTATGTGCATAGTCAGTGAAAGGAACTATGGCAGGAATTGTAACATTATGAGGAATGTTTGTTTTCTCTGTGCTTTCACTTCCAAAGAATGTGTCAGAATCATACAGTGTGTTGTTGGAAATTTCGGAGTCCCAGTTGGTGCTGTTGGGTTCTTGAACACCTGAGTATGGGTCGTCCTGGGTGCCATTATGTTCTCTGAACTCCGCCAGGGAAATTTCTATGTCCATGTGTCTGACATCTTCCTCGACTGAAAATTCGGAGTCCACTTGGGTGCTATTTAATTCTTTATCTTCCTCGATTGAAAATTCGGAGTCAACCTGGGTGCTATTTAATTCTTTATCTTCCTTGACTGAAAATTCGGAGTCCACTTGGGTGC
>CM040979.1:14359695-14386768 GCA_022985145.1 Pangasius djambal | reverse complement strand
TGAAAATTCGGAGTCCACTTGGGTGCTATTTAATTCTTTATCTTCCTTGACTGAAAATTCGGAGTCCACTTGAGTGCCATTTAATTCTTGAATGATCTTCAGTGTAAAATCTGAGACCACTTTGGGGTTATTCAATTCTTGACTCATTTCATATAATGATTCTGAGTTCATCTTTGTATGATTTAATTCTTGGGCATCCTCAAGCCATGTGGTTTGAGTGGTATTGCCCAGCAGTTCCAAAATGGTGCTGTTAGGAAGTTCTGTAGGTGAGATGCTGTACTCAACTAAATGCCCATGGCTCTTTGTTTCTATTTGTTCGCCATCATCCAATAGCACAAAATCTTTCACACCTTCAACGTCTGTAATGGTAATATGAGAGTTAAGAGCAGGTATGCTGTAAATAAATATGTTGTCCTTTTTCTTGTCATCTTCGTCTACCACCTCCACAGAGCTCAGCATTGAGAATTCCAGGGTCTGTGCCTCTGTCACATTCTCTTTATGCGTCTTTGATGTTTGGGTTGGTAGCAATGGCCTTGTCTCTTCATTTATTAATGATGTATTGTGTCCATTCTCTGAAGTGATTTCACTGTCAGTATTTTGTAGAAGTGAGATGTTACTGGAATTAGTGGTGATACTGTTAGTTCCATTGATTATGGAGTCAGCAGGTGCCGACTCCAGAGATAATTTGATCAATGACTCTGTTGTGTTTTCCTTTTGAACAGCTTTTGTTGTAAGGTTGTTGTCATCAAACTCAAACCCCAAATGGGTTATGTTTGGGACCACATCAGTGTCAAGTAGCACACCATCAGTAGTATCTACGATAGAAAGGTCTAACTGTTCCATATCATTTGGACCTGTGTTTTTCAGTGTCCTTATACCAAGCAGTATTGCATAATCATCAGTGTCTGGATCAATAACATTTGTGCTTGGCTGTGGTTTTGATTTTTCCTTTTTTAACACTGTCTCATTTATGGGTTTCCACACATTGTAGCTCTCTGTTACATCTGATATATCGTAATCATTATAATTGTAAGAATCTTCCATGACGTAATCCCTAAAGCATTCAACATCCTTAAACTTCAGTCTTAATCCTTTTTGGGTCTCATGTGTGTTCAGTGATGCCATTAACCAAACTCCTTAATAATAAGAATAGAAGGGATAATAAAAAGAGAAAAAAATTGTTAAGTACATAATCGTCAGTTACTTATAATGTCATTACAAACAAATGCATTCCAAACTGCATGGAATAATGTAGTTTTTAAAGAACATATTAGTTATAATTGCACATTTTCAAGAATATTGGTTGGTATTTGCCCCAAAATTGTTCTTTAAATAACATTTACATGTCACATATTTCAGACATACTGACCAATATTAGCCATGTTCATGGTGATTGTCTCTCCTGTCATGGGGAACAGACTGAGGATGTCCTCCTCTCTGTTGTTCAGCTCAAATGTGTGTCCATAAAATGTGGCTGTTTGGATGTCATCTTGTTCCCCAACACTAGACACATGCCAAGTTGCAATCTCACCATTGCAAAACCCCAGGTCTTGGCCACTTTCATACACATAACCATTGATTGCTGTAAAAGATAATTAAATTATGATGATTAATAAATAAGTTGATTAAAAAATGTTGCTTACTGTGCATACAATTACTCACTATGCATACAAATCTACTCACTGTGCATAACATTTGATTTATAGAACTCTGGGTCATCTGGTTTTACATTTTTTGGTTCTCCACAGTATGTGAGGATGTTCTCATTTAGGTACCAACTCTTGTTTTCATCAAACACTGCAAACATAGCATGCTGCTCCTTGTCTGCTCTCAGCTGAAAAATGGAGCAACTATTTTGTAATTAACAGTATCAGATGAATCAATAATGGTTGTCACATGAAATACAAAATTACTTACTTATTTTAAAAAACAAAAATAGAACAAAAACCACAATCATTTACCTGGACATTCCTGGTACTGAGGGACTGGCTTTTGCAGATGAGAAGTGGCCCAACAAGGCCTGAGGCAATGTCTCGTGGAGTGTTCACTGCACTATGGTACATCCTGGTGAGACACCTTGAATCACTGTTTAATGGCTCGTCCTCCTCAATGACTCGCCACACATATATGTAAGTCTCCCCTGGTTGCACTGCATGGCTCTGGTACCCTTTCAGATTATAAGAGACATTGAAATGAAGCAATGAATGTCACTTAATTGCTCTATTCTCTTTTGAAACACTGGGCCTTATTTATCAAGCTGGATACAAATGGATTTATTTGCAAATAATTCATAGGAGCATTTCCACATGAAATATGATATTAATGAAAATCCTATAATTGTGGAAAAATATTTGTATCTTACTCATGCTCCTAAGTGTGTGGAAAACTGACTGACTTAAAATCATATATGTAATTAGCATGGATTGCTGCAATTTTATATATGGATTACACTGTCGAGTTTAAATTATTTAATTACATTTACACAGACACAAAAGTAATGAAAAATTGTGTAAAAACCCAGTTGCTTCATCTTCCATTAATTAAAGAAATATGTTAAAATATATTAAATATGAAAAAAATAGAGAAAGCAACACAAACCATGAATTAAGACAAATAAGACTGGTCATTCAACTAAGAAGAATTGCCACAATATAAAAGGAGGACGGGCTGCAGTGGCTCAGACAGTGTGTACGTCTGTTCTGTTTGTCATAGCATCTACATTAAATGATCACGAGAGGGGTACAAAACATTTCCAAAGCATTAGATGTACCATGGAACACTGTGAAAGCCATCATCAACAAGTGGAGAAAATGGAGCACCACAGTGACGTTACCAAGAACAGGACATCCCTCCAAAGTTTACAAAAGGAGAAGACAAAAACTTACCAGGGAGGCTGCCAAGAGACCTATGGCAATATTAAAGGAGCTGCAGGAATATCTGATAAGTACTGATTACTCTCTGCATGTGACAACAATCTGTTTTGGATCATGAACAGATCTTCTCTTTTGTCTACACTTTGGCCTTTCCATCACGACGGTAGAGGTTAATCTTGGTTCCAGAACTTTTGAGGTTCATCTGTGTTGTGAGATGTATTTCTTTGCAAATTCCAATCTGGCCTCCTACCAAAGTGGTATGCATCTTGTATAATGGCCTCTATATTTCTGCTCTCAATGTCTTCATCAAACAGTGGACTATGATACCTTCACCCCTGCCCTGTGGAGGTTGTTGGTGATAACACTGTTGTTTTTGGGTTTTTCTTCATAGCTCTCACAATGCTTCTGTCATTAACTGCTGCTGTTTTCCTTGGCCGACCTGTTTGGTGTCTGTTTGTTAGTACACCAGTAGTTTCTTTCTTTTTCAGAACATTCCAAATTGGTGTACTGGTTATGCCCAACACTTGTGCAATGGCTCTGATCAATTTTCCCTCTTTTCTCAACAGCTCTCTGGTCTTCATGTTGGTTTATCCTTTTTAACAACAAATGCAGTCTTCACAGGTGAAAGCCAGGGCTCACACCAAGAGTAGACATTCAGAGCTATTAATTGTTTAAACAATCTAACAGGGCACACCTGGGAAACCAAAACCACCTGCCAGTCACATGTTCCAATACGTTTGGTCACTTGAAAAATGGGTGGGTTCAAACAAAAGGTGTATGTTGTAAGTTGTTTATCAGGAAGTGAAAACTGAAATCCTGATCTATCATCTCATATTAATCTTTTGATCTCAAACCCCAATGTCTTTAGTGTATAGCAACAACAAACAAAGTCGCCTTGCTGTTCCAATACTTTTGGAGGGGACTGTAACAGTTCCCTGTGTGAGGTGCTTGGTGTCCATGATAACCTGGTTACAGTAAATATGTTTTTTTCTCTGTTTTCATGCCAAACCATTCTTATTTCACTTAATGCCCACCTGCATTTGGAATCTTTTTTTAAAGGAATTGTTACACTGGTAAATAGTACTTTTTATTGCCAGAGAAATGACTCAAAATAATGTCCACTTCTGCCTCTGACAAACTCTTTCTTACTTTTTTGCCATTTAGTCATCAATTCTTGCTAACAGCTCTCTCTGAGTTTTGCCTTTTATGGAATTTTGTGGGAATCACTAAATGCAAATCACTTGTGCTGTGCACACACCTTTTTTATGCACTTTATAAATCTAGTGGAACATTTTAGTTTTGTTTGGCTTACGCTAACATTTACACACAACTTTACTAAAAGATTGATAAATGAGGCCCAATGTCAGCATTGGATTTTGAGATTAAAGTTACTAAAATTATCAAATATTTAATTAAATTTTCAATGTACAGGCATAGACATGTACAGCATCGACATAAAGAAAAATAGATCATTAACTGTAAATGGACATTTTACTAACCTCCTTCAGGGTAATTGGCTCCCTCTGCTTCTTTATCAATGGTTAATCCATGAGGATAAATGCTGTACGGACGTGATGCTTTGTTTTTGAACACAATCTGTAAACACAGAAAAATAGTGTAGCATAATTATTGATGATCAGAAAAGACACCAGCCTACATTACCAAAACAATAGTGTCATATGGCATGATTTTGTTACGATTTTATACTTTACTCTGGCTTTTTTTTTTTTTTTACCTTTATTATGTCTCTGATCTGTGCTCTGATCACAGGACCGAGAATTCCCAACTCCTTCTTCCTTTGCTTGTGTTCTGCCCTTTCTTTAAATGATTCATCTGTGTACTGAGTGAACACAGCTTTTTTATATTTCTTACCAATCCGCCATGCACTCTGTTTTAAGTACGTGGACCGAAAATTGCTGTGTGTGAAGGAACAAGATATCTGTAAGCGTGGTTATCACAGGGGACCGGACATAGTTTAATAGTGATTGGTATGTACCTGTCCACGTTATCTGGCAAATTTGGGGCATAATCCCAAATTATCTCCTCAGCTGCAATGTAGTAAGTCCATACTTGACTATCTCGCCTTTGTTGCATGGTGAGCTTTCGCTTTGGTGCAGTAAACTCTTCACATTTATTAACCTGCAGGAAGCCATGCATCCCAGCTGAAATAAAGTGAGGAGCATTAGTCATGTTCTTGTTATATTTAGTTTTAAAGTAATTGTGTGATTTTAGTTCTAAGAGGGGTTTTTTGATGGCAGCAAAGCACTGTGAATTGGAGTGACTGAATTGGAGTTAGTTAATATACAGTTGATATAAAAAGTCTACACAACCCTGTTAAAATTATAGGGTTTTTGATTTTAAAAAAAATATATCCAAGATAGATATTTTACTTTAATATGATATAGCAACCAACAGAATTCAAGTCAAAAACAAATAGAAATCTTTTTGGTTATGAAAAATTACAATAACCTGGTTGCACAAGTATGTACACCCTTTTATAATGGGACATGTGACTGTGCTCAGTATTAACCAAACACTTTTAAACTCATTGCAAAAAAATTTCCAAAACATGTAGAGCAGGGGTGTCCAATCTTATCCACAAAGGGCCAGTGTGGGTGCAGGTTTTCATTCCAATCAACCAGGAGCCACACCTGATTCCACCTGTTTAACCAGTTGATCTTGGCTTTCAGTAGTAGACTCAGGTATGGAATGCTTGGTTGGAATGAAAACCTGCACCCACACTGGCCCTTTCCGGATAAGATTGGACACACCATGGAACACCATGAAGGCCATCATTACCAAGAAAAAGACATCATCCAAAACTAGATGAAAAGAACACAAATCCAATTCTATTGTAATTATGCTAAATTACTCGTGTGCAAAGGGTGTGCAAAGTTTTTATTTATTTTTTATTTTTTCCCCCACTAAAACATTTCTATTTGTTTTCACTTGAATTTTGTAGGTTGCTATATCATTATGTGCCATTTGTCAAAGGAACAACTAGATCTAGCCTTGTTGTCTCACCAGGTCTTACCTTCCAAGTGTTTGCTAATGTGAGAAGAGAGCAGCCAGCGACCAGGGTAGATGGCCATCATCTCTGCACTGGTAGCTGTGCCACTGATAATGCCGATTGAAGACACCTTGTGCCCACTCTGCTGCAGAACCTGGCCATTGAAGTGCACGGAAAAAAGCTCTGGCTCAGAACTCATACCAGCCAAGTTCCAGGTTACTTTGGAATGTGCACACACACTCAGATCTGGAGAAGATCAAGAGAAATATTACAAGAGAGCAACCAACTCAAAGAACTAATGAGCATAGGCATTTATATTCTCTCATAGTTGAAAAATTAACCAGCTTACTAGGGACAGAGCCATTTGTGAAGCCATTGATTGTATATTTCACATTCTCCTTAAGTGGTGCATCCCCTTTGCTGTACCAGGAGTTGCTCTCATCAAACACCCCAAACAACAGTGTGAATTCCTGATTGAAATGGACCTGCTTTCCAGACTCATCAAGGCTGCCTGTGGAGCAAAGGCATACGTATCTGGCTGACTGAGCTTTAGAATAAACACCTTTATTTGTAACCCCCTGGTTATTCAATCTGTGTGATCATTAAAAGGGAGGAGCTCACTATTGATGAACCGATTCATATTGTCTATAATAATGAGGATAACAAAAAATAAACATACCAGGCTTACAAATTAGCAGTGTACCAATCAGGCCCGTGTTGTAGTCCTTGACAATATCATTATGTGAGAAATAAGTGTATGTGACACACGGGGGATCTGCAGCCTGTGGGGCCACCTCTGGAGTTACCTCCCAGTAGTATGTATGCTCTTTGCCAGGAAGTATGACGTCATCCTCTTTCTCAAACTGGGACGTATTGTCAAAGTACAAAGCTCCTAAAGGATTAAACATTGGCAGCATCAAACGCAATGTTTTGCCATCCGTTTATACAAACTTCACAGGCAATATTCACCTTAGTATCAGGAATAAATTCTATATGCCAAAATCAAGTCTTTGTGGAGGTGAAAAAAATGATCTTCCCTCCTTCATTTGGACTTAAGTACAGTGTGTGGTTGATATGTATAAAAATGGGAAATACATCTATTCTTACTGGCAATTTGTTAACTCAGTTAAGCAAATAACACCATAAAAACCGATAGTTGGCCACACTATGGTGGGATAAGATATTTAGCTAATTATTTCGCTGCCATTTACTGTTTATACACATTCAGCAGACAATATTCATCTGAGTGACAAGAATATAGTCCATATCAGAACAGATATAGTCAAAATTTTAGTTAATAGTTTTTTTAGTCTTCAATTTGGACTTGGGTACAGCTTGTGGTTAATATGTATGACAAAGATAAATACACCTCTTCAGTTTGTTTACTCAACTGGACAAGTGCTACTGAAAAAAATTTCACTTTCCTAAGCAATATTTTCATAATAATGTTGCACATTTTTATATACACAGACTGACTATAGCTGGTGTAATGTTGTCATTCATTCATTCATTTTATACATTTAAGACATTGGTATACAGACCTTCAGACTGTTTTCCATAAGCAATGCCATGTGGATGGATACTACAGGGATGATCCGCCATGTTCCTGAACGTGACAATGATGGTGTCACCAACTTGGCCACGAAGCGTGGGTCCCAGCAGCCCTGTAGACATAAAATGAATTAATAATTCTCTAGTAGTTTCAGAGACTCACTTAAGTGTAGTGCCTTGTAGGATTCTTGTTAGTGTATTTTGCAAGTGGTGGCTTAGTGAATGAATATTAAATAAAAACATCCACCTTACAGAAGTAATTTGAATACCTGACCATGGAGTTGTTTTAGCCGTTTTGAAACCTGGGTCATATTCCCTGTACACTGTCTTTTTATAGATGGGACCAGCACTATAGAAAAAAACAGAAATATTAATTTAAAAAGTAATGAAAATATATAATTCAATATCACTGTTAACTGAACCAGTCCAGTTCAGCTTTCCATCTAAATAGATCATACAAAATAAGCTAAGCATTTTAGCATGATATAGACCATGCTCCAAAAGACACATACAAAGCAGCTCTTTAGGATATATGTTCATCTGATGTTTACAAACTTAAAATATGAAAAAATATTTATAAATAATAATGAAAATGAAAAACATGACCCAAAATTAAGTCAGTAGCACACAAATGTGAAAAAAGCCTGACTAAATTGAAACAATTCTTGACATATTACATAAAGTATTTCATAAATACTTAAAGTATTTCCAGATAAAGGTAATATACCTTTGAGTTCCAGTTGTTGTATAATCCCAATTAATGTTAACTGCAGCAATGTAATAGTGTCTCTCCACTGCTGTTACACATTGACTCAAAAAAGATAGAAGGGCCAAAGAATACGAAGCAACTGGCCAAAGAGAAAACTTCATATCTCAGCCTGGAGCTCCAGCTAAGGAGCGTCTGTTCAAGAGTGCAGTAACTTCTGATCTCTCAGTAAAGATTAGCTTTATAGATTAGCTTTATCTCTCTCTCCCTTGGAAGCCATACAACCCCCACCTCCCCAAACACACACCACAGGGCAGTGAACCATGTTCTCGCATTCTTGCAAATCTTACAAAATGCCAACTTTTAATTATTACCTGTAACTGTTTCAAGAGTTCAGTTGAAACTTAGGTTATAACTTAAAATATAAAAATATACCATTACCTTGATAGTGTGACCTTTTTGTTCCACTGCAAATCTCTTAAATCCAGATTTCATGAATAACATGTCAGTGCTTTCAAAGCAAACAGGAGTCTAATGCCTGCTAAACCTATTATGATTATTACAGTTATTCTTAATGAAATCTGCATTCCCAGAACTACATCTGCATCCACTGTATCACATAACAACAACAGCAAAACTAACATGAACTTAACTTAAGCAGTGGAATGACAAATAGAAAAAAAGAACTATTAAATGTTCATAAGAAATTAGTGTTCCTTATAAGTGTAAAAGTGCACATGCTGCAATCAAACCACACAGCCCCTTTAACCACAGAAAACTGGAGAACACACAATCTGTTCTTACAATTATGTGCTAGAGGAAAGGCAAAAGAGAAAAATGGTGACCAGTGTTGGTCAAACCACAGTAGATAAGATGCTGAATTTTCATCATGAACAAAGATTTATTTTCTTTTGTATGATAGCTGGTCTCTAACTCATTAATACTTTATACTTTGCCTTTATTGTAAAAACCCACAAACTTTAATCTAGAGTAGAATATTGATTAAATGAGTGGATATTTGTATGCACCCATATTAAAATACAATATTGTCTTAATTCTCGGACAGCTTAAGCTTTACCTCCTATCCTCCTGCTAAATTTGTCATGATAACCAAAGCATACCTTTCAGATAAGAAATTTATTACTTTTCAAATAGTAATTACTATTCTATTACAAAAATCTGTGAAAATTCCAGGAAGCTGGAAGATATATTTACTGAGTTTCAGTTACAGTAATAAACATGGCAGGCCTTTGCCTTAAAACTGTTTTGAGAATTAATTCTGTCATTTACTTTAATAAATAACTGGAATTTAATTACTTTTGATGCTGTGTTTATCTGAGGAAGAATGCATGAGGTATTTTGCGCATATGTTTCAATTTACGTTACATAAAGAAAAATACCTAATGTGTGTGTGAGATTTAAGCAATATCGCACAAGCAAGAGTGTAATTATACTGAATATCAGCTTGGCTGTTGATTTGTGAAGTGTTTCGTCCACACCTGTTGCAAACAGATGCATAATATCAAGCACATAGCCATGCAATCTCCATGGACAAACACTGGTAGTAGAATGTGTCATACTGAAGAGATCAGTGAGTTTAATGTGACACTGTCATAGGATGCCACCTTTGCCATACGTTAGTTCATGAAATTTCTGCCCTGCTAGATCTGTCCTGGTCAACTGTAAGTGCTATTATTGTGAAATAGAACCATCCAGGAGCAACAGCAGACCAGGCACAAAGCAGTAGACTACGCAAACTCACAGAGCAGGGCCACCAAGTGCTGAAATGTGTAGCATGTAAAAACTGCCTTTCCTCTGTTGCATTATTGACTACAGAGTTCCAAACTGCTTCTGGAAGCAACATCAGCACAAGAACTGTGCATCAAGAGCTTCATGAAGTTCCATGGCCAAACAGCACAAGCCTAAGATCACAATGTGCAAGTGTTGGCTGGAGTGGAGTAAAGCACACCGCCGCTGGACTCTGGGGCAGTGGAAACGTGTTCTCTGGAGTGATGAATCACACTTCGCTTTCTGACAGTGTGATGGACAAATCTCGGTTTGGCGGATTCCAGGAGAACGCTACCTACCAGAATGCATAGTGCCAACAGTAAAGCTTGGTCTAGGAGGGATAACGGTCTGGGACTGTTTTTCAGAGTTTAGGCTCGGCCCCTTAGTTCCAGTAAAGGGTAATGTTAATGTTACAGCATACAAAGACAGTTTAGACAATTGTATGCTTTCAACTTTGTGGCACCAGTTTGGGGAAGGCCCTTTCCTGTTCCAGCATGACTCTGATCCAGTACACAAAGACATGGTTTGTTGAGTTTGGTGTAGAGGAACTCCAGTGGCCAGCACAGAGCCCTGACCTCAACCCCACTGAGCACCTTTGGGATGAATTACTATGTCGATTGCGAGACAGGCCTTCTAGTCCAAGATCAGTACCTGACCTCACAAATGCTCTTTTGAATACATGGGCACAAACTCCCACAGACGTTCCAAAATCTTGTAGAAAGCCTTCCCAAGAAGCTCAGGCGTGATGGTCAGATGTTCACATATTTTTGGTCATGTAGTGTATTTATTTAGCTAGTTTATTACCAAATGTGTCATTAATGTATCATTTTTGTATCATTTGTATCATTGCCAGAAAATGATTTTGATAAACAAAACAGGCAAACAAGAAATACTGAAAAATCTAAGTCTTTAAAATTAATATTTTCTTCCTTTTTAATATTTCATAATATTTAGTAAATAGGTAATGCTCTGCTGGTTTCCAAATCATCAAAAGTTTTATCATCTGTACTTTTGTGTTGGCACTTTGACTGGACAATGTGTGCTTAGTTTCTCCTCCAAGAGCATTTTGGGGGGAAAATGAATGATAGAATAAATAATAAAAATAAATAAACAAAGAGTATATATATATGTGTGTGTATATATATATATGTATATGTGTGTGTGTGTATATATATATATATATATATATATATATATATATATATATATATACACACACACACACACACACACACACACATACATATATATATATATATATATATATATATATATATATATATATATATATATATATATATATACACACACACACACACATATATACTATTTGTCGATATCGCAACTTGGCGATACCGACTATGTGAAGTAAGAAGGACTTTACATGTGAAATCATGCACCGCCATGACGACACTGCGCATGTGCAGTAACGTGGTGGAAAGCTGGACGTCAGGATGGGAAGCGCAGTGTGAACATATGGACAGGTGGGTTTAAAATTAATTCATTTTATTTTACTGAATGTGTTCGTCGTTTTGCCTCATTTTGTTTGTAGTCCCATCAGTGGAAGGCAAACTGTAGGTGACGGGGTGTGTGTGTGGTTTTACATTAGGAAATAAAAGGTTCGATGTAAGCTAGTTAGCTAATCAACAACAACGATAATAATAATAATTAGCAGGGGGGGACACTGGACATGCTACATACCTCATAGTGTCGGTTTAGGCATGTGCAGAAAGTATGAAATCAGAGGTTACTGGAGTTATCAGAGGTGTTGTTTAACATAACAGGTGTTAATTAATAGGAGTCATATGTTGTTTTAGACCAGTCACTTTGACGACGAAGCTTCAGTATTGAGGCTCCTTAAAGTGCTGTATGGTGATTAACACACGCTCGTATGTTTTTCTGATTTTTACAACTTGCAAATCATATAGAATAACTCTATACTTGTTCCTGTAGACCAACTATCACTAAAGCAAAAGGCATTCAGGTGAATCTCTGGGGCTGAATCTTAAAGTGGAGCACACTGGGTGTGTCATAGTGTACTACGAAGGATATAAAAGACTTTATGATATTCCATGTAAGAGTTATTGTGCATTATAGCGCATTATGATGTGCATTTACAACTATTGGCCATAACATTACTATCACTGACAGGTGACGTGAATAACGTTGATTATCTCATTACAATGGCACCTGTGAACAGTCAGTTCTTAAAGTTGATGTGTTTGAAGCAGGAAAAATGGGCAACTGTAAGGATCTGAGCGACTTTGACAAGGGCCAAATTGTGATGACTAGACGACTGGGTCAGAGCATCTCCAAAACAGCAGGCCTTGTGGGGTGTTCCCGGTATGCAGTGGTTAGTACCTACCAAAAGTGGTCCAATGAAGGACAACCGGTGAACCGGTGACAGGGTCATGGGCACCCAAGGCTCACTGATGCGCATGGGGAGCGAAGGCTAGCCCGTGTGGTCCGATCCCACAGAAGAGCTACTGTAGCATAATTTGCTGGAAAAGTTCATGCTGGCTCTGATAGAAAGGTGTCAGAACACACAGTGCCTCACAGCTTGCTGTGTATGGGGCTCTTAGCCACAGACAGCTCAGAGTGCCCACGCTGACCCCTGTCCACCACCAAAAACACCTACAAAAAAACGTGAGCATCAGAACTGGACCATGGACCAGTGGAAGAAGGTGTCCTGGTCTGATGAATCACATTTTCTTTTACATCATGTGGATGTCCAGGTGCGTGCGCATCACTTAACTAGGAAAGAAATGGCACCAGGATGCACTGTAGGAGGAAGGCAAGCGGGTGATGTATAGCAATTTGAAATTTAACACTCACTAGGGCTTTTTTGTAGGGAGATCATTTATATATAATGCTTGACACATCTGAACAACATGCCCAGCCTGAGTGCAGATAGTAGATCATTTACTGCTATTTATTATCTGCAAAAAAAACAAAAAAAAAAACATGTAACCTTTCATTGACGGACTGTGTACACCACTAGGTGAATGTTTCATCACCACAATTACAAGCCTGGTTAACAACACTTCGTATTGGCGAATGGTGATTATTGATTTATCCTTTTGCTTTTAGGCAAAAGATATTTGGAAAGTGTGTGTTTTTTATTTGTCTCCATTGCTGGATTCAGCCACAGCTCTGTTCCTCCAAAATGGCGCCGCCCTCCTCCTCCTCCTCCTCCTGCTGCTGCTGCCGCTGTTGCTCTCCCCGTACCTGGCTGTGCTCACGCTCCTCAGCCTACACTTTGGTTCTTGGCTTGGGATTCATCACACTAGGGACCAGTCGCATCATTTTGCTGAAGTTCTCTGAAAATGAAGGTAACCTTCAGCTTGTCAAATTTAACTGAATTAGGTGATGCAATTAGCAAAGGCAGATACTGTAACTTGTTAATTTTGTCAGCGTTTATATTGTCTAATTGTTCTCAGGTTGATATGTAGTTACTGTTACTAAACAATTTACTTTTGCCTTTTTCTGCAGAAAACAAGTATGACTTTCACCCTGCCTCTGTGAATTTAATGGCAGAGACCATTAAACTTGTCTTTTGTTTAGTCATGTCAGTGCGAGTGATCATTCGAGGTGAGCCTTGGGTATCAGCTTTTAACAAACCTATACATCAATAAAACAAACTTGTGTCTTTCAACAGTTGTTTTTGCATTCACACTTTGCTAATCTGAACATAATTTTGTAGCAGATTGGCAATGAAGTTTAGAAATCCAGTGTTTGGATTATATCATTTACCTTATTGCATTTTTAAATGTTACTCTCAGTTTTCACTATGACATGTCTGCTAAAATCATCTAGGCTATGCCTGCATTATAAGCCTGATTTTTCTCAAAACTAATTTTGTGTGTTTGTAAGTGGACCATCTCTGTCACTAGTTTTAGCAGATTAGTTTTAACTGATTCTCCTAATCAGTAAAGTCATGTGCTCCTTGAACCATTTGTATCATAAAAAACAAACACCTTTCTTTGCAGTAGTGAGATGAATGAACTGTTATCAGAAGCCTCATTACAGATTATTAGCTGAGGAGAATGTTTTGGCAGCTCATCAGCTCTTTCCAGATATGTACACGCATAATTAAAAGTCATTTGGAATGGATTTGCGTTAACATGAGCTCTGTAGCAGGTTTAGACAAAAACAGATTTGTACTACTTTAACTTTGTAATATGAACGTGTATCTTTTTTTGTTCTTATGTAGCCAGTAGTTTTCCACAACATTTTGTTGGTTTTAATCTTAAATCTGTTTGTGTGTTTGTTTTGCAGAGAGTCGTTCATGTAAGGACTTGGGCTGCTCCTCTGGTTCCTCTTTTTCTAGCTGTTTTAAATGGGCTGTCCCTGCATTCCTCTATTTTCTTGACAACCTCATTATTTTTTATGTGATGACATACCTCCAGCCTGTAAGTTGGACTAGTTTTTAATGTGACATGCTCTTAGTCTGAAAGAAATTTAGAACAGTTGTATAGTGCCTGTTTTATGTTTTTTTTTTGGCTTCTTATGTATTTCACTGTTTCAGCGTATTAAGTCACTAGATGCATCATTCTGTTTGTTTGTCTGAACAGGCGATGGCAGCATTGTTCTCCAATGTTGTCATTCTTACAACAGCCATTCTGTTTCGGTTTGTTCTGAAGTAAGTTTTAAAGACACACAAATTTATACTTTGTTGCTTCTACTACACATTTTTCCTACTCTAATACAACTGAAGCAATTTCTATTTGCCTGCTTCCTGTATATTAGAGCAATGGGAACATAGTGTGTTGTGCATAGGCTGTCCATGTCAGGCTGCAACCTCTGTCTCATTCAGCTGTTGTAATTGCATACCACACTCTGCAGGAGGCGTTTGTCCTGGGTGCAGTGGGCCTCCCTCATCATTCTCTTCTTCTCCATCGTTGCACTGACCCTGAGCACATGCACTAACCAGCATGCTGTCAGTGTGCATGGCCTGCACACAGCACATGTCTCTGCTCCCTCCAGCAGTTGCTCAAACTATACGCTGTTGGAGATGAAGAAGCACAACCAGAGTGAGACCAGCTGGGCAGAGGGACTGGCCCCTGAGCTCTGGAACAGCCAGCTTGTCCAGCGTTTACGTGGCTTCGGCCTGGGCTATGTCTTGCTGCTGCTCCAGTGCTTCACCTCTGCACTGGCCAACATCTACAATGAGAAGATCCTGAAGGATGGAGAGCAGCTTGCTGAAAGTATTTTTATCCAGAACAGCCGGCTGTACGTGTTTGGTGTTGCCTTCAATGGCCTGGCACTGGTCTTGCGTGCCGACTCACGGACGATAATGCTGCGCTACGGCCTATTTCACGGTCATAATGCCTACTCCGTAGCGCTGACCTTCATCACAGCTGCCCTTGGTCTCACTGTTGCTTTCATCCTTAAGTTCCGTGACAACATGTTCCATGTGCTGACAGGCCAAATCACCACTGTGCTCATCACAGCCCTGTCATTCTTCCTCTTTAATTTCCGCCCAGAACTAGACTTCTTCCTACAGGCGCCAGTTGTTTTGCTGGCCATCTTTATATACCACAGCAGCAGCCTGAAGGACCCGGAGTATGTACTGCAGCAAGAGAGGCTCAGGGTCATCAATGGAGAGGTGTTTGAGCGGCATCAAGGGGTAAGGATTCAGCTGCACTAATGTAAAACACAGGGGATGTTCTCAGACCTAGTGTGTTTGCTAAAAAAAATTTTGTGACTTTTTTTGTGATTATTTCATTTGGTTTTCTTCACATTGTAACAATTTTTAAGTACACCAAATTGCTTGCATGTACTATTCAGGAGTTTGGGGGTTTGTGCTTTGATGGCCACTTTTTATTAGTTCTCACAGAGGTTCTTTTTACCTCTAGGTCATTCTTATAAGAGAAAATATCATATCACTTTAAAATGATACATGTTGATTGTTTTATTTGAATATTTATGCATTTTATTATAGACTACATAGAATTACATTACTGATTTTATATAACTACAGTAGTAACAGTTCAGTTGTTTAGTGCCTACCAGAATACGAGTGAAGTGTTAACATGTCAGAATGAACCAAACTAAAGAAAGACCTAAACAAAATAAAGACCTAGTATTAATGAGTGATAAAAATTAAAAATGATCTTAAGTGATAATCCAATTTAAGTAAAGTGGAAAGAAACCTAGGGCCATATTTTCAAAAATCCTTAAGGCTAAATGTTGCTCCTAACAAACAGATTTGGGAGAAATTCTTAATAAATGGCCATTTTAAAAAAAAAATCTAAACTTGTAAAAACTTTGGGGTAGTCCAGATGAGCGGCCACTGCCACTTAATGCACACTTGAGTTGTATATTTGAAATATTTAATGGCAGTGAGTATTTTAAAAGGTATATTCTCGATTGTGTAGCTATTGCAATGATTATGGAGCAGTGAGAGATGCAGTAACTTCACCTAGAAATAATGTTTTTCCAGTACAGACTGTGATTTTGACAGATTTGCTAATTGATAAGCAAATGTCATTAAGCAGCCGAGATGAACTCCCACATGCATCCCACACCTCACCTGACAGTTCAATCAGTTTTCTTTCAGATGTTCACAAACTACAAATCTGTACTAGTGTACTGTTTTTAGGTAGATCAATATGTAAATCAATCTAATCAGCCAGTCATGTGGCAAAAGTGCAATGCATAATATTCCCTTTATTTGTTGCAGACTTTTTGTTGTGGGTTTGATTTTGAATTGAGATTTCAGGTTTTTTTTTATTTTTAATACATTTTCGAAAATCCGTAAGAACATGTTTTCACTTCATCATTATGGTCGATTAAGTGCAGAAGGTAAAAATGGCAATTATATCCATTCAAAATCAAATCCACAACACAATAAAGTATGCAGCAAGGGGTCTGAATATTTTCTGAATCCACTGTGTATGACTGTGTGAATGTATAGGTGTTCCTAATAAAGTGGACAGTGAGCGTATACAGTATGTATATGCAATGATAGTACACCACTGTTATCCAGTCATAATATACACTGATCAGCCATAACATTAAAACCACTGACAGGTGGCACAGTGCATCACAGCTTGCTGTGTATGGGGCTCGTAGCTGCAGACCAGTCAGAGTGCCCATTCTGACCCCTGTCCACTGCTGAAAGTGCCTACAAATGGGCATGTGAGCATCAGAACTGGACCATGGAGCAATGGAAGAATGTGGCCTGGTCTGATGAATCATGTTTTCTTTTACATCAGTGTAGATGGCCAGGTGCGTGTACATCACTTACCTGGGGAAGAGATAGCACCAGGATGCACTATGTGAAGAAGCCAAGCCGGCGGAGGCAGTGTGATGCTCTGGGCAATGTTCTGCTGGGAAACCTTGGGTCCTGGCATTCATGTGGATGTTACTTTGACACGTACCACCTACCTACATTGTTGCAGACCAAGTACACCCCTTAATGGCAACGGTATTCCATAATAGTAGTGGCCTCTTTCAGTATGATAATGCGCCCTGCCACACTGCAAAAATTGTTCAGGAATAGTTTGAGGAACATGACAAAGAGTTCAAGGTGTTGACTTTGCCTCCAAATTCCCCAGATCTCAATCTGATCAAGCATTTGTGGGATGTGCTGGACAAACAAGTCCGATCCATGGGGGCCCGACTTACAGGACTTAAAGGATCTGCTGCTAAAGTCTTGGTGCCAGATATCACAGCACACCTTCAGAGGTCTTGTGGAGTCCATGCCTCGACGGGTCAGTGCTGTTTTGGTGGCACAAAGGGGACCTACACAATATTAGGCAGGTGGTTTTAATGTTATGACTGATTGGTATGTATGTGTGTTTTTATATTTATATATATATATATATATATATATATATATATATATATATATATATATATACACATATACACACACACACACACACACACACACACCACGTAGAACACCTAGGGGTAAGATAAGATTTGTTCATAAATATGGTCCTTGATTACTTGTATTGAAATCACAGGTTCCAAGGTTATCTTGATGAAAGTTTGCTTGAAGTAGTACAAGATACAAACTTTTGATTTCTCATCTCACTATGTTTTGCATTGGTTGTACCTTCATTAAACATATAATGCACTACTAATTGCATTTCTACTTTTTGTTTTTTAGGATGGGGAAGAGTTGGAGAGACTAAATAAATCTGACACAGAGGGTGATTCTGAAGAGGAGTCTTTCTGAGCCTACTCTCTCATTCCAGCCTTTAGCTACTAAATGTTACTGTAATTATCTGTCAGCAAATTATCTTATTGACCCTTTTTTCGGAGACACCTTCTATATTGGTGCAAAAGCTTGATGCACTCGTACTTGCAAATCCACTAAAATGGCGCTGCCAGGTCAGTGTTCCTGCAATGCTGAGAATGATCCACCACCCAAGTAGTATCTGGTCAGTGGTGTCTCCTTTCCATTCGTGGATAAGATAGAGTGGTCTGACAAATTGTGTACAGAAACAGATGGACTACAGTCAGTAATTGTAAAGATAGTGCACCATACCACAGTATGGGCCAAGGAATATAGATGTAAACAAAGTGGCCTAAATAAAATATGTATATTGTGGTATTTTAAGTTTCAGTGTCCATGGCATTGTACTTCAAATGTGACCAGTTTCAAATGTCAGGTCTCTGGTAGGGCTGAATAATATAATAAATAATAAAACAAATTGATTGGGAACATTTTCCTGACACAATAAAGACACTACTTAGTTCATGTAATCAGCATGCATCAATTCAACTTTATCAGGAACATTTCAGTATTATGTTTGCCAATTTGCCAGTTCAGGTAGAACTTAAAATAAATCTGCTCTATCACCATTCTGTGTCTTTTTGATTTGTAAAATAATTGAAACATTTTAAAAATATACTTGTAATTTTTAGTAACCAAAAATGTTTCCCACTTTGTATTTTCACTTTAGTTATGCCGAATCATGTACAGTAAAAAAAAAAAAAAAAAAAAAATATATATATATATATATATATATATATATAGAGAGAGAGAGAGAGAGAGAGAGAGAGAGAGAGAGAGAGATATATATATATATATAGAGATATATATTCTTTTTTTTATATATGACATATTGTGTATATAATATTGTATATGTAATATATTGTATATGTAATATTTTATAATATAAAATTAAACTTCCTTGAAGGGCAGAGCAGCAGGTTGCTGTTGCTGCCACACAGCTCCAGGGTCCCTGGTTCGATCCCAAGTTCGATGTACTTGTGTCTACTTGGGTTTCCTCTGGGTTTTCTGGTTTCCTCCCACATCCCAAAAACATGCCAGTAGGTGGACTGGCCATGCTAAATTACTTCAATTAGGTGTGAATAAGTGTGAAAGTGCCCTGTGATGGACTGGTGTCCCATCCATGGTGTATACACTTTATGCCCAGTGTTCCTGGGAAAGGCTCTGGATTCACTGTGACTCTGATCAGGATAAATGGGCTATTAAAAGTGAGTGAATGAGTGAGAGAGTGAAAGGTTATGATGGCTTAGATTACTGTCTGTGAAAAAAATAGTACTAAGCCTTATTCTTAGGGCATGAGAACGGGGAGGGAACATAACTGCAGGAAAGGGGACATGAAGGTTGGTGTCTGAAAACCTTTTGCATGTAGACTCAGCAATCCACAGTAACCCACATGACATGCTAAACTAATACGAACCATCAGGGGGCGATACTGTGGAGTGTTGATAACCTAAAGCTATTTTTTATTAACATCATTATAAATAAGGACACAGTATATGTATGTAACAGTGATTTACAGTGGAGTAACAAAAATCCAAATCAGTTTCCATTAACAAAAACCCAGCTGTGACCCTGATAATGATAATTTCATCCAGAAAAAACTACAAAAGTTTATGTCATTGGCCATAAAACACTATATCCTCAGGCCAGGATAGATAATAAACCTACGTAAGAAAAAAAGACAGTTAATCAAATGATTAATGAAAAAAAAAAACAGTTAAAAAGGAAGTATGGTCTGTGACCTCTGACACTGAAATTCAGTCCACTGGAAAATGCAGCCTCTTTTGGATGGCTCACAGACTGACTTTATAGCCTTTAGTAACCATATCCTTCGTGATATCCCTCCTGATAGCCGTTGTGGTAACCATGGTGGTAGCCATAGGAACCATACTCGTCCTCAGGGCAGCGCATACCCAGGCTCTGTTGGATGGCCATCTCCTGTCTACGTAGCTGCATGGAGTCAATCAGGTCATAAATGTTGGCCATGGACCACATTGGTGATGGGTACCATGACTTCACATTGCCATCCTTGCCCACCAGCAACATGGAGAAATATTCAGGGCTGATCTGGAAGTAATTCCTGATGTCTCTCACTAGTGTTGCTGACAAGCCCTCACGCTCCACTGTTGCACTGCCTGGAACATGTGTATATTTAAATGTGATGAGTCCAGAATCACACATGTACACTTACTGCTACGGTAAGATTATACTGTTACGATGCAATAAGATGTCATGGCTAACTGGCTATGTCACAAGCTATGTTGCCTTAACATATCCACCTATTCATCTGTTAAAACAGCCAGGGACCCCTTTAACTGTAAAATAAATTCCACAGATCCCCTCAGTACAGATTAATTTTATTAATCTAATATAAGTATTCAAATAATATAATAATTATCATTATTCAGATTTGTACAGATATAATGGATATTTATTGGAGCAACAGGGCATTTTATTCCTGGACGTCCCACTGACAGAATATATTATACCGAAGTTTACATTATTTATTGACCTACTTGTTTGAGCTAGTGAGGTCTGGATTCAGCCGAATCAAATGAACAGTCAAATAAGCTAATACTTCAATAAGAAGTATAACTGCACTGACCCCACTTTGAGAACCACTGTGTTAAACTATTGTCCACAAGAGAAATGAAATCAACAAGCCACTTCAAGGTATTGAGATTGTTAGGGGGAAAAAAGCAATAGAGCTTTTTACTTTTACCACACATTAAAAAAAGAAGATGATTTATATTTCTAAGACTAAATGTGTCCTCAGAGTTCAACCTTGATCTTGTGTCTGTTTTTGTGGCTGCATCTAAGTCAGTACTGCTTACTTAAACAGCTTTGATCTAAAAACATCACAGAGGCCATCCCTCAGACATGCTGAAGCAGCTTTTCAAACACACAAAAGCCTGACACTCAACATAACATCAGCTGCACAAGCACACTGAGCAGCTGTGCGGTCTGACCAATGCTGAAACCTTTCCCTGCTTTCGGGTTTGTTCTGCAAAGTAGGATTCCTGTGGGAGCCTTGTGGTCCTCACCCAGCTGGCCAGGGGTGAGGCTTCAATAGGAGAGACTTAATCACGGAAGGAAGGTATTGCAGGCTTCACAGCACAAGCCTACCTGCTGTTCTTAAGGTACACCTAAGCAAAGTTGCTCATGTCAACACCAACATGCCAAGAAGCCTGGAGCTGAACACCTGGCTGCCAACTTAGCCACATGTTTGTTTTCTTTTCGTTATAGCCTGGTACTGTAAAACCCTGTTTAGTATACAGGCGAGTCTTTAATCTGCAGCCTTTTTAGACAGTAGTACACAATTGTAACATTTATAAGACTGCATCATAATCAACACATTTGGTATGTGTTTGGATAACTTCTTTGTAAGAATAAATTTTCCGTTAAAAAAAATCCTTACCATTAATGGGGTAGAGCTCCAACACTCCACCCATATCTACCATTTCAGTCCCCAGCAGCTTTAAAACAGAAATATGACGAAGCCCTGCAAACAATTAAACATACAATTTTATTAGACATATTATTAACTAAATCAACAGTCAGAAATATAAATATATGCATTTCCCTAAGCATCCAGTCCTTTTCCCATTAGCCTTCAGTATGCTATTATCTTGGTCTTCATATTTACACAATACATTTATGCATGCACATTGACTATTTACAGTTGCCTTAGAACCAAATTTCAACCACAAGCGTTTATCACAATGTCTTTAAGACAATGAAAACTATATATTCAATCTATTATATCTAGTAGTGTATATCAGCTTGTAAAATGTTGCTATCAGGAGTACTGGAACTAAAGGCAATCTGAAACGACTGCCAATTTGAAACAGGTTTTTAAGTACAGTATCAATAGTGATGGTCCTGCCAATACTATCATCTGAAAATCCCAGTGTTACACAAATTAGAATTAAAAAGAGCTTGGTGACACTAAGATTGACCTGGTTTTAATCCTCCAAGACTGATTCATGGAAATCAATGTTTGCCCTTCTTCCTGGTACATGCAGTCATTCAGTTCAGAGCTCAGTTGCCCATTTGTCTGGAACACAAAAACAACTAGTACAACTCACTTCATTAGTGAAACAGACTTACCCAGGTTGCATGCCTGACTGGACATGGCATAGAGTTGCTGCTGATAGGCCCACTCTTCATCATTGGGAGCCGATATCACAAAAAGTCTGCGTCTCCACCGGAACCTTATATCAAACAGATAAAAGTAACTAACAGACTGTAACCAGGATGACTAGGCCACTCAGGGATCATTAGTACAGTAATGAAATGCTAAAATCAATCTGAATGGCCTTGAATGAGAATAAGGTAGGCTTTCCCATACAAGAATGCAATTCACTGTATTATTGCATATTGGACAGTTTTGTTTCTCTGCCAAGCAAAGGTTATCATACCAAGCAAAAAACAATAAATAAGAATGAAAAAGAAATAAAATAAAAGAGCTTTGAGAGAGGAAATATTGCCATTTTGCACCATTAGGCTGGAGTTAGACAGCTGTAGAGTGAAATGTGTGTCTAAATGAAACTCGGTTCAATTATGCCTTCTTTGCAAGTCATCTCCCCACTGAGGGATCTGCGCTACCTGGACAGGAAGTTCTCCAATGATCGTGGCTTGTCTTCCTTTTTACATGTCACTCCATCTCGCTTTTGTTGCTCCATTTCTCTGATGCGAGAGGAGAATGTGTCGATGTAGCCAAATACAGCCTTCATGGCAATTGGGACCTCATAGAATTGCTGGAACAACATGGAAATATTGAACACAGAAAAGTGCTTTTGATAATCTTAAAATTATGTGTGTAACTTTTCTCAAGAATTCTTAAGCTTTTACTCTGAACCGCAATAAACAGACAATTCAAGCAAGAACCAGATTCAAAACAACAAAGTGAAATATTTATTGTCATCTTGTGCTTTTGGCAACAACATTACCATGTGTGTGAGTAAATGAACCCAATGAAGCTTTATGGAAAACACTGCATCATTGAGGGCAAGTGCAGGGTGTCTTGATTAGATTAGCCACACCTCAGCATAGTTTTTACATGGAGTAAGACTCATTCTGCGTGCCCCTAGCAGCCTGCCTACACACTGGCCTCTTTGTTTACACCAGCTGTCTGCAAGCAGGGCCCTGGTTTTACCCTGAACACATAAACATGCTACTGAGAACTACTGAGGATAAAAACCCTACCGCTGTCAAAATGTAACATGATGTAAACATGATGCATTACTTAGCAGGGAATATGGTATATCCTATTACAGGGTTATGGGTAAAGGGTTCAGTCATCTCTCTGTGCACTTAAGAGCACAGCAAAGTAGCCCTTCCCTGTTTAAAGTCAAATTTGGAAGCAGTTTCAGCTGATTTTATCTGCCATTTATAAACTGTGCAGAAATACCAGACCTTTTATATATTTGTACTACTAATATTCCGTGTTACTGCAAAATGAAGTGCACTTGTGTGAAAAACATACTTAGTCAGCCTGAAAAATCTGGAATGCCTAGAAAAGGACGTCATCGTACCTTCCATTTCATGTCCATATCAGTGAGCACCATATAGAAATCATTGTAGGTCATTCTGAACTCTTTCCTCAGATCTGTGATGAGCTCCTGGTTCACCAGATCCTCCTGCCGTAGGCCCTTCATAGGTTTGTCATTTTCTGCAAAGAGACCAAATTCATTACCTGGTCAGCTAAACAGAAAAAGTACACAGTATAGTATACAAGATTTTATGACAGTTTTGCTGTGCCAGCAATGGATTTGACAGCCCGATTCAAACATAAAATATGTGTTCATAATAACAGGCAAGAGCAAGTAGCTGTTAGGTTTACTTAAGAACTCCACTGATCACTTTTTGTCTAGATGGAAAATCACCAGCCATATGGTACCTATGAAGTAATTCAGCTATTTAAGGATAGCTGGGAATTTATGCTGGGCAAACAGCTTCCTCGTATCCAGAATGAGGCAGATAAAAACTAAACCACGCATGTGAAAGGCCCCTTCCACCCACTGGAGACATGCAGGGAGACACAGCCAAACCCAAAGGTTTGCTTTTCCTACCTCAAAAGTCAAAGTATGTCTCACATGGATATCCAGTGGACATTCCTTATTCAGAAGACAACATCTGAGCAGGAGGCTCTGTAATGTCAGCAATTTTGCCTGATGGGGAACAATGACAAACTGCTGCACTTAAGCATAACAATCCTCTGCAGCACAGTGTATCTGTATCTGACTACTTATAAAATGCCATACACTACTGAGAAATTTCTATAGTTTTAAAACAGTAAATAAATAAATAAATAAACCACTCTGTCAAGGAGAAATACATCATAGCCACATGAGCAAGAAAATGAAAGAGTACATTCTGATGCATGTAGCCAGTTAGAAGGGCAACTGTAGTTGTACAGCAGTGCAGAGACCCACAGTAAGAGGCCTTTAATTGTGGTTCCTGACCCACAGCCCATTCAGTCAGACGCACTTCCTTTCAGTCCTGTCTGTGATGTATTGGGACCAGTAACAGTGTGCTGGCAGACTGTGATGCCAAATATGTTCCAAACTTGGTACACAAGAAATACTCAGATTCAGCCCTGAAGGAACCCAACACACTGAGATTCAGACTCAGCAATGAAAGTGCAAATGCATTAAGATTCAGATTCACCACTGAAAGAACAAAACACACTACGATTCAGACTCAGTACTGAAGGAACCCAGCATATTCAGACAGATATAGCACTGAAAGAGCCCAATACACTGAGAAAAAGTGAGTTCATCTTCAACCATTTCAACTCAACATTTCATTCTCACTTTCCCCCCATCTTGTGACTGTAAAAGTGACCCTTATCACATAAGCACAGGAAACAGCAGACTGGTGACTAAGTGGAAAGAAATGTGCATGTCCACTGACTCACGATATGTCATATTATTTTAGCTGTTCTCAAACATGTAAGCAAAAACAGTGCATAGAAAAGTGAACAGAGATGGCGTTCCTGCCATAGCCATTTCTCTTTAACATATCCATGTCTATGAATTATAAAAATGGATTAGTAGTAGAATGTGGTATCTGCCATTTCTTTTTCTATAGGCATTTCCTTGCACTGGGCATATTTTATTGTCCCCTTAAGAGCTGCTCTGCAAAGAACTGACTTGTTCTTGCTCTTGATGAGCTCAAACTCTCTATTTTTCCTGTTCCACTTTTCAACAGGATCAACAGACAGTACACTGAGACATGAGGTCACTGCCTGGAAAAGTACTGCTTTTACTCACAACCAAAGGCCAAATGTTAGATTAAAGGGCCTTTTCTCTCGGGATATCATTCTAAATCTCTTAATCGGCAACACAAAGAGCCACTGAAATGTTAAATGTCCCTCTTTGAACTGGTCACACATAAGGCTTTTTCCCTTGTAGAGCCCAACAGTTCTGGTCATGGATAGTAAATGTTCAAATGCCATTTCCACCTGGACACAATTAGGCACTGAAGGCTCAAAAACCACTCCCAGCATGGCTTCCTGCCCATATTTACACAATGGATTTACATCAACGTCAAATGTGGCATCACTGATTGCATGTTTTATGTGACATATGATGTTTCATGCAAAAGAAAAAATAGTCTAAAATTCTTATACCGTTCCAAATACTGTCAGTCAACAGAATGCTTCATATTTATTACCTACATATCACAGAGTCACACACATCGATAGATTCCATAGACTCCATAGATTCCTGTTGTTCCTCTAGGCTTTCTTAGGTACTTACTAAACCTGATGGAAAAAGCCTGTAACCTTTAACACAAGTTCCCTCTGGCACAGTAAAAACGAGGCTGCAGTGACAAACTGCAGAGTAATTAAAAGCTGAAAGCAACACGAAGCTGTTGCTGTATTTTGTAAACGTCAGTGACATTTGTTACCTGGTAGGCATGGCTTAGTTTTTAACAGTATGTGAATGGAAAGCTTGAATTGAGATAAATGTAAGTCGCTCTGCATTAGGGTGTCTGCCAAATGCCATAAATATAAATGTAAATGTTGAAATGGGAATATGTTAAAACATCAGACAATCCCTTTTAAAGGTCATGTATGCATATATTATATTATTTATTTTATGTGTAGTTGAAGATTGTGTCTCCTTTCCCCTCCCAACACCATACAAGAAAACAAGGGAAGGAATAATCCCAAGATGTTAAGATACCTATAGCACTTTAAAAGAGAGCCCTAAATAATCACTCATTTAAGCCATTTAAAAGTATAATTTAATATATTATTTATAATAAAGTGCTACAAAATCCAGATAAATTTTTGGCTCACCAAGCTGGTAATGATCAATTTTCATGGTGCTGTTGGTCAAAGTGCCAAAGATGGTGATGATAGAGACCTTCCTAATAGCCATTTCACACACATGTTCTAGGTATTCATCCCTCTGCTGCACATACATGCTGTTCTCCTCTGATGGAGCGGTAATCAGCTAGAATAAAAAATAATGAACAGAAAATATATAAATACATGTAATCTTACACACAGCAAAGACAGACATTAGACAGATGTGTAGAATGTGAGCCCTTGATTTCAGGACAAATTTTGCAGGACAAAAGTGTGCTATGCCTTTATTTAAATATTAATTAACTGTGATTGTACTTACAATTAACCGCCTTCTGTTTTCAAAATATTCCAAGAATGTTGCCAGAGCTCCCTTCGTAGGAGGTGGTGGTTTCTTTGTAGGCTTCTGGTAGTCCTTTTTTTCCTTTTCAATATTCTTTTCCATTTTTTTCCCAATCTTCTCTTCCTCTTCTCTCCTCTCTGATTTTCCTCCATCTTCCTTCCCTTTCCTTTTTGACTTGTCCTTCTTTGGCAGCTTGTCTGATTTGTCCTTTTTCTTCTTTTTCTCTGCCTT
>CM040979.1:14289695-14354695 GCA_022985145.1 Pangasius djambal | reverse complement strand
GAGAACAAACTGACAGACTGCAATAGTCCTGAAAAAATGTGCAGGCCTTCATCACCTGAAAGAATAACTAATTTTCCCTTTGTGGAGAAAACAATATAGATATACTGCACGTGTTAGCACAACTGTAATGCAGAAAGCTGAAAAGGTTCACACAAGTACCAAGTGTTTGCCAGAGAGTTCTTTTTGCCTCTGGGTTTAGCATGCTTTTTTCCACCGGCACAGACAACACCCAGGGATGAAACAGAGCTCTTTCAAACCAATACACAGCTGCTCTTGTTTCCAGATATGAGATCATATTCTGTTGAGAAAAATGAACAAATACATTATAAAAATGAAAATGATATGTTAAGAGTCTGGAGGAACAATCTAAATGGCAACCAAAATATTACCCATATTTAAAATATCTCCATCACTGTTTGTAATAAAAGTTTTAAAGTGACTTTTAAACAGCATTTCTCATATTGAGAGCCTTTTCACTGGCGCTGTTTTCCATCCTGCACATATTTTTGGATTTTACATTTAATAGGCTGGACAGTGCCATTTACCCAAGAAATCAGTGATGGTTTATAGAACACAGACTGACCTCCCTAACTGTCCCTATTTACTATTTGCAGAAAGGAAAATTTTCTTAAACCTTCCATCTGAAAATCATTTACAGCTAAATTATACTGAATTTCTACACAAATGCTGAAGGTGAGGATCTGTCAGATCTGTCATTATAACAAATTGTGAACTTTTGGGAGACTCAGCATGTAAATGTGGACTTTAGGTGTTCTAGTTCTATGATGTATGGTGGCATTTAATAGAAAATAATTAAGCCATAATACATTTTTATCTGTGGGTTTTATTCACAGTTGGTGACTTAAGTTCAAAAGATAGATGCAGCGAAAGATCTGTATATTCCATGGTTTCCGGATGTTTCTTGAATTAAAGTGTCTTTTTAAGTGTCTAGTCCACCACATTTAAAGACAAGCACTTGCTATTTGGACTATCCTCAGTGCATACTTGGAAAATACTAAAAGATCATAATTGGGACTTCTTCAGTTGGCTCTTGTTTCACAAATTTCATCACTTATTCCACCAAAAAACGAAGTGTTACAGGTAGAAGGAGATAATGAGCAATGACAGATACTGATTATTATGTATATAATATAAATATGCTTTGAATGTTATATGGCTTTATTTCTGGCCACATAACCAGTTCCTTGCCATGCTTGATGTAAATGAATTTGGCATAAGAGCCTGTTGGGAATTCATTCAGCAAATCACTTTCCTTGATTGTTTTCTTTTTTTTTTCTCGTGGCAGTAAATAAATGTATTAGCTCAGAAACCTAACATTCCTAACCATATTCAACATTGTCAATGATTATTTTTCTCTTTTAAATGATCTCTCCTGCAAATGCCTTTTCAGAGAGTGGTGGATGCTGCCATTTTATATCTCAATTTTAAAACATACAGTCTGAGCATGCAGTGTTTGAACAAGGAATTCCACATTCAAGCATTAAAACAACATTCCCTTTGAAGCTCCAGAGAGTACTAACCAGTATCGCCCACGCCTTACCCCCACATACCCACCTCTCTCACACTTTCCACATCCTGTCTGACGTAAGCACACACTGCTACCTCAGCATGTTACAAAAACAGTTGGCTTTAGCTATAATATTGTGGTCTCTGTTTAGTTTTAGACTTGTAAACCATCTTCTATATTTATATGTCCCTTTGCTCAGTTAACAAGTAACTTTGACTGAAATAGTAGAAATTTATTACATACAGATTTGTAATAAATTAAAGGAAAGCTGGTGCCTCTGTTATGCTTGTTACCTTAGAGTGAAGGGTCTCTGCAAATCAACACTAAGTTATTAATCAAAACACCATCTGAGGGAATATCCTTTGGAAGAATTGTGTTCTTCCAGTACAGTAGACTTTATACCAATATACACTGAAGCTGTTCTTGTGGCTTGTTGTCGCCCAAAACCTTACTAAGTTTATTATTAATTTTGCTTTTCCTTTAATTTGTCACCAGTCTGTATCTCATTTATATCAAAACAGAACATCAATCCATTCATCCAGCGATCCAACCATCCATCCATCCATCCATCCATTCATTCATTCACCTGTGCGGCAGCAACCTGCTGCGCCACCGTACCACCCTCAAACAGAACACTGCTGACACTTCCAGTAGGGGAACACACTATTTGGTTGGCTCTGTCTAGAAGTTTAGATTTCTCTTGGGAAATACACACTCACACAAAGGCAAGGGTGGTAGCATTGGTTGTTTGAAGAGCTCTAATAAGAATTATCAGCAGTGGTTTTCCCTAATGGGGTACCAGGCAGACAGATGTGAACATGATAAACAATCTCTCAAGACAATGCTGATTTTGAGGCTAACAAAAAGCACTTAATATAGTAGCAGTAAAAGCATGGGGTGATTATCTTTGCATGTGAGAAGAAACCCTGAATACCTCTAAAGCTATAAAAACGTTGATGGGTTTGTGACAAAAGCACGTTTCCCACTGTGCTGCAGGAAATGCCCTATTTCACTTATGATGCTGATGTCATTAGATTTGAGTTCTTTTGTTGACAGTTAATAACAAGTACCAAATTCGAAATAAAACATTTCTGCCGGGGTATTTTATAAAAAAGGATTATTTTATATTTTTCTGGCTTATGGGTTTTAGTGTCCTAACATTGCTCTGTTTTGCACCTTGTGTGTTTAAAGAATGACATTTAGAATGGCACTGCACTTCCAAGTTCTTGGAGTTCAACAAAGCAGTGCAGTCCTAAGTCAGATTTTCTTGCGTTTTTGTGGTAGTGCTTCATTAATCACTCCAAGCGAAATGCTCAATTAAACCTATTTAAAATCAACACTTCTCCGAAACATCCTCAAAATCGGATGCAGCACTGCCAATTCTGTTCTTGGAGTCCTTCCATTCCATTCCAATGAAATGTCACACACAGCGATTTCCCACATTCATGTGTGTACATCATCTGTGGATGGTGCTTTTGTGCCTCTCTGCAGTAGCACAATTATTCACTGGCATTACTCATTTCTGGCCTTCAGCCATGCAAAGCCATTATTCATGTGCTGGCTTTGGCAATCATAATGCTAAAAAGTGCTGTAACTTCCTTTAAAGGGTGTGATTAAGGTTTGCACTTCAAAAATTCAGACTTTTTACTAATGTGAAGACGCAACATCTCCTCAATCTGATTACACATACCATGTTTTATGTGGATTATAAGCAGACCAAGTCATATTATCACTCACATGTTCCCTTTTCTGCACAGGAACAAACACACCATGTTTTTCAAATAACAACAAGCTGAACATTTGACTGTGTACCGCCACAGTAAATAAAGCTGATGCTATATATGTAGAATCAACAAGCAGCAAAAATGTGAGAACTCTATTTTTGCTATTATAAGTTTAGACAGGCATGTGTCCAAAAAAAAAAAAAAAAAAAACCTCTCAGTACTTTTCCAGAGCCACTCCTTTTTCTAGGTAGCTAGATGCATATGGTCACTTTTTGGACAGAAGACATCAACATGTGTGCACTGTAATGTACCTAATTTCTTTTTGTGTGTAGTAGCTCTGCATTTATAAACAAGTTCTTGTAGCAGACATCTGTAAAAGAAGGACAGCACTGACAAAGTGGTAATTCAATCACCTCGCTCATTGTAACAATATTTTCCATTACCCAACCACTTAAAGCCAAAAATAAAATTTACACAATTTTTCCTTACCCTGAATGTAGTTGATTAGCCAAGACATGCTTGGTGTCTAAAATGTGGTTATTTAATTTTGCGGAGAAAACCAGTAATGGAAGTATGTCTAAATCTTCAAACACTTGCATCAAAGGATATCATTTGCCAAGTAATACCAGCTATACATACAGTCAGGTCTGGAAGTATTTGGACAATGACAGAGTTTTTGTGATTTTGCCTTTATACACCACCACAATGGATTTGAAATAAAACAATCAAGATGTGATCGGATTGTAGACTTTCAGCTTTAAGAGGTTCCACAAAAATATGGCATTTACCATTTAGGAATTACAGCCATTTTCAGCAAAGTACCTCCATTTTCAGGGGATCAAAGGTATTTGGACAAAGTGGCATAATTGTAAATATAACCATAATTTTAATACTTGGATGAAAATCCTTTGAAGTCAATGACTGCCTGAAGTCTGGAGCCCATGTTCTCAAAACCCAAATTCTGAGTTTCCTCCCTGGAGATGCTTTGCCAGGCTTCACTGCAGCCACCTTCAGTTGCTGCTTGTTTGTGGGTCTTTCTGCCTTCAGTCTTGTCTTCAGTAACTGAAAAGCATGCTTTATTATTTATTATTATTATTATTTATTATTTAGTATGCTTTATTGAAAAGCATACTATTAGAGACTACAACTCATTCTTTTTTCATGCATAATTTGTGTTAATCATCCTCTGGTCCATCATCAGTGTTTCTGACTACAGGACTGCTGTTGGATGGATATTTTTGATTAGTGCCTGATACACTCATGTCAGTGCCACACACATTACCACGTCAGTGTTACTGCTGTGCTGAGAATGGTACACCACCCAAATAATATCTAGCCAGTGATGGTCCTATAGTGTTGCCTTTCCATTGATATAAAGAGCAGAAGGGGGCTGACAAATTGTGCATCCCAGCAGTTAGGCGTTCTGGGAAAACCCATCAGATATTGTTTTGGCTGAATTATTGCAAACAGGCAAAAATGACAAAAAATTGGGTTTTGGCAAAAATCGAGATTTTCTGTCTACCTTGACACTTCAACTTTGCAAAAGCAATACATATATTTCACCAAAATAATGTGATTTTTTTTTATCAAATTAAATTTTAACCTTACCTAGGGTATATTTCTGCAGTCAGTAAATGTAGTCAGTGAATGGAAGTAAATGCAGTCAGTCTGCCTAAAGATGTCTAAACCTTTCTAGTTAAGTGTGCTTTTCTCACACAATGATTGTCACAATTTGATTAAGTTATTTGCACTGTTACATGCCATGAAATGGACTTAAGCCTAATCAAGACAGTTTGTAATCAGATACCGGCTATCACAGTGTTCATGATGCTCCTGTACAACAGTCGTAATTAAACATTTAAATGCAATTTTCTGCAACTTCTGATTGAGACACATGCAAAAGAGAAATAATACAACACAACACAACACAACACCACTGTCCCTTTCACACATCATAATCTGAAGTGAAGTGACTTGTGGCCAAGTATGCTGACCCATACTCGGAATTTGTGCTCTGCATTTAACCCATCCAAATGCACACACACACAGTAGTGAACACACACACACACACACACACTGTGAACACACACCCGGAGCAGTGGTCAGCCTTTTTCGCTGCGGTGCCCGGGGAGCAGTTGGGGGATCGGTGCCTTGCTCAAGGGACTCACCTCAGTCATGGTATTGAAATAGATTTCAGTTCAGGAAAGCATAGAGTTTTCAGAACTATATATGTATAATAGAAAATCTCAAAATGTCCCAGTCCGACACACATATATCATATGGGCAATAAATGTAGCTACAAGGCTGATAAACTGGCAACAACCTAACGAACTGGCAAGTTAGTGTATAACATAATATTTTCTTTAGAGATATTATAGTTAACAATTTAAAGTGTATTTTTTTACTTCACAGTTGCTTACAAATGTGCATGAGCTATTTTTGTAACCACTTTTATAGCCACTTTTTTTAATAACCATTTGTGGAAACATAATCCCACTAATACTACTACCATTACTGCAATAATAATAATAATAATAATGCAAAATCTTAAAACATAAATATACAATATAATATACCTACTACTACACAAAAAATTGCTGTACATTTTACAGTAACTTACTGACAACTTAGGTTGCCAGTAAAATACTGTAAATTTTACAGTTAACAACTTTAAAACATAATTATAGTAAAGTACTGCAATATCTTCATGGTGTATAAAGTAACACACAAACCAGTACACTTGCTCATTTGGCTGAGGATTTTTGATGCAGGATACAACTGAGCTGAAGGGTAAGAGTCTTGTCCAACCACGAGAGCTTGGTGGTGCTGGGATTTGAACACACACCCTGGTACACTGTGAAGCAAAGCCTTAACCACTGAGCCACCACCACAACACCACCACAACTACCTTGCATTGATCCAACTACTGCTGCCACTGAATTAACTCCACGCAAATATTGCATTGAATCAATGCAAGATAGTTGTGCTAGTTGTGGTGGCTCTGTGGTTAAGGTTTCAAGTCATAGACAAGAAGGGCATGTATTCAAATTCCAGCTCCACCCAAATGCCTTGATTGGGTCCTTGAGAAAGATCCTTCAGCTCAGATGTATCCTGTCTTGAGCAAATGTACTGGGTTATGTGTTATTTTATATATAATATTTATATTTATATTTAATATATTATATATATTATTTATATATATGTGAGATATTACAGTTCTTTATTGTAAGTATGTTTTACAGTTGTTTACAATCAAGGTTGCCAACAAATTACTGTAAAATCTACAGTAAATTTTAACAATGTACTAGTACTACTACTACTACTACTACCTCCTACTATATCACTCCATTAAGCAAGTACGCATCTGTTATCCAAGCTAGGAAGACCAGGTTCCCTATGCAGGTAATTAGATCCTAATTCCCACGACCAAGGCAAGAGATTCAAATGTATTCCAACACAGGTAAAAACATAGTAATATAGTCTACAAATCCAATGAAATTAAATGATCATTCTTCCCCTTTCAGTGATTCTGTATCACAATTTGTATGAAGACAATAAACAAAGTGTATCTTTCTAGTTGCTTTTTGTAATTCCTTTGAAGACATTAGTTATGTTAACATTTAAAATGAAACTTTAGCAGAACATACTATCAGCTCACAGAGATTTGCTGTTGAAGTTACTTATGGACATACAGTATGTCCTCATAGTGTGCATTTGCTCAAACTATTTTAAAACATTTCCTTTCTCAAATGAATAGGTGACCTAGCTAAGTTTACTGTTGAATAATAGTTTATATCTTGGTTGAAGAAAAGGTACACAGGTAGCATAAAGCTAAAAATCCATCAAATCATTCACTAAAACCGTCCTTAAAGCTTGCCAGTGGCTAGAGCTCCTTACTGAGCTGGCAAATAGTCTCCCAGTGACTCATTCTGTTGGAGAGCTGTGGTTATGACGGACGGAAAATGTCTGTAAAGCAGGCGTGTGTTCTTTTAGTGCTGAACATTCAGGCTATAGTTGGGGGTGTAGCTGGGTAGGAGACCATCTCTAAAACGGTACATGTAGTATGAAACCTTAACAGTCTGGTCTACTTTACTGCAACTTTTGGCTCTACAACACAATGAACTGTTTCCATCTGCTGGCTGTCCTGAGTGATGACCTATTCCCGGACTCTAATTTTAATTAATTTAGACTAATTTCTTGTATAAGTAATCCCAAATTAAACCTTCATTTGCACATATATTATGGAAAATACACACATAGGCATTTTATTGTGCTGCTTCTATTTGCAGTAATTAATATTTGGTTTCAAAGATGCTACATTTCTTTAAAGCATTTATTAGTCCTTATCACATGAGTACAAATAGGTCAGTGTGTAAGTATACCATTAAAGACAAAGAACAATCATGTTTTTTCTATCTCTTTTTTCCTTTTTTAGAAGGTTATATACACCAAGTTACCAAATTATTAGGTGCATCTACTATGTTATTACCCTCATTGGCTAATTCCCCAAATAAAGCTACCATATATGAGCACTTTGTAGGTATATAATTATGAGATATTATCGGTGGCAGGGTCATAGCAGCCAAGTGAAAAGTGAGTAGAACAGAAAGCTACAATGCAGCCTACACTAGATAATTAAACTATATTAGATAACTTACAGATCCTTATAAATCAGGTGTAATTTTTCAACTAAAAATCTTTGTCTAGGGTTTAGTTTAAAAATTTGTTAAAATTGTATAACAAATTATAAACATTATTATACAATTACTTACTATAGTACCACATCCAAACAGCACAGTGTCAGTATGTCCTTGCTTTAAGAACGGCCCACCACACAAATGATATCTAAATAATTTAATAATTATTATTATTATATGTTGGTCCCTTTCCATTGCTGGATGGGCAAGAGGAGAGCTGTTACTTCAGTGTATATAATATTCATAAGCAGCCATAAAGCACTCATACTCACAACAGAACTTACAGTTCCCTCTGAAAGTATTGGAACAGCAAGGCCAATTCTTTTGTTTTTTTCTATATACTTAAGACATTTGAGTTTGAGATGAAAAGATGAATATGAGACAATAGATCAGAATTTCAGCCTTCATTTTCTGATATGTACATCTAGATGTGTTAAACAACTTAGAAATTGGCACCGTTTGTTAGAACCCACCCATTTTTCAAATGGCCAAAAATATTGGAACATGTGACTGACAGGTGTTTCTAGTTGCCCAGGTGTGCCCTGTTAGATTGATTGTTTAAACAGTTAATAGCTCTGAATGTCTACTTTTGGCTTGAAACCTAGGTATCACCTGTGAAGACTGCATTTGTTGTTAAAAAGGATAAACCAACATGAATACCAGAGAGCTGTCTATGGGAAAAAAGCAAGACATTTCGAAGCTGAGAAAAGAGGGAAAATCAATCAGAGCCATGCCACAAGCATTGTGCATAGCCAATACAACAATTAGGAATGCTCTGAAAAAGAAAGAAACCACTGGTGTACTGACAACCAGACATCAAACAGGCCTGCCAAGGAAAACAGCAGCAGTTGATGACAGAAACATTGTGAGAGCTTTGAAGAAAAACCCAAAAACAACAGTCAGAGACATCACCAACAACCTCCACATGGCAGGGGTGAAGGTATCACAATCCACTGTTCAAAAAGACTTCGAGAGCAGAAATATAGAGGCCCGACCACAAGATGCAAACCATTCATCAGCAGTAAGAATAGGAAAGCCAGATTGGAATTGGCAAAGAAAAACAGAGATGAGCCACAAAGTTCTGGAACCAAAATTAACCTCAACCAAAGTGATGGAAAGGCCAAAGTGTGGAGAAAGAAAGGATCTGCTCATGATCCATTACATGCAAGCACATCGGACGTGCACAGTAGAGGTAGTGTCATGGCTTGGGCTTGCATGGCTGCTTCTGGAACGGGCTCACTAATCCTTATTGATGATGTAACTCATGATGGCAGCAGAATGAATTCAGAAGTCTACAGAAACATTTTGTCTGCCAATTTACAGAGAAATGCATCCAATCTAATTGGAAGGAACTTGATCATGCAGGACAATGATCCAAAACACACTGCCAACACAACAAAGGACTTCATCAGGGGAAAAAGTGAAAGGTTTTAGACTGGCCAAGTCAATCACCAGACCTTAACTTGATTGAGCATGCATTTCACTTCCTGAAGAGGAGACTGGAGGGAGAAACCCCCCAAAACAAACAACATTTGAACGAAGCTGCAGTACAAGCCTGGAAAAGCATCACAAAATAAGAATGCAGTTTGGTGATGTCAGTGGGTCACTTAATTGATGCAATTATTGCCAGCAAGAGATATGCAGCCAAATATTAAGTGATATTTACTTTAATTTACTTTAAGTATGTTCCTATACTTTGCTCACTAAAAATTGGGTGGTCTGCCACCAAAAGTGCTATGTTCTACGTTGTGTAGCACATTTATATATGTATCCCTGTTTCATCCCTGTATCAGGGGATGAAAGCTGAAATTCTGTTCTATCATTTAATATCATATTATCATCTCATTCACTTTTTGATCTCAGACCCAAATGTCTTCCGTGTCTAGCAAAAACAAAAGCATTGTTTGTCTTGCCTTTCCAATACTTTCGGAGAGGGGAGTGTATCCCGTAATCCTTTTAAACTAGTGCTATGTGCGAGTGCAGCCACCTCGTGGAAGGTGTGAGTTAGGTTTACACTGAGCGCAAGGTAATGTCAAAATGTATGACTTTTCATATTTCTTTGGTGGTTGCTAGCACTAGAAATCATCGGCTAAGAAATGAATCTTAGTTTCACATAAGAAAATAACACAGGCTACTTTCTTCTAGTAGAAAACCATCTTGATAAAGTCAGAACTGATTAGATTGAAGGTCTCCATCATGGCACTAGACATCGAGGGAAACATCGGGCACGTGCAACGCTCGTGTCTACAGCGCCCATGATACTCACATGATCACATGACCTCCAGTCAAGCACCTGTCCCCATTCACAGTCACCTGATTACTAATTTACATTACATTTACATTACATTTGGCAGACGCCCTTATCCAGAGCGACTTACAGAAGTGCTTTGAAGGCTATCAAAAATACATTCTGATACTGGCTCGCTAGGTATATATATATATATATATATATATATATATATATATATATATATATATATATATATATATACACGCTGCTCAAAAAAATTAAAGGAACACTTTGAAAACACATCAGATCTCAATGGGGAAAAATATCATGCTGGATATCTATACTGATATGGACTGGGTAATGTGTTAGGAACAAAAGAGTGCCATGGAAATGAAAATTATCAACCTACAGAGGGCTGAATTCAAAGACACCCCGAAAATTCGAAAAAATGATGCAACAGGCTAGTCCATTTTGCTGAAATTTCATTGCAGCAATTCAAAATAGTACTCAGTAGTTTGTACGGCCCCCACGTGCTTGTTTGCATGCCTGACAACGTCGGGACATGCTCCTAATGAGACGACTGATAGTGTCCTGGGGTATTTCCTCCCAGATCTGGACTTCATCACTGAGCTCCTGGACAGTCTGAGGTGCAACCTGGCGGCGTTGGATGGACTGAAACATAATGTCCCAGAGGTGTTCTATTGGATTTAGGTCAGGCGAGCATGGGGGCCATTCAATGGTGTCAATTCTTTCATCCTCCAGGAACTGCCTGCATACTCTCGCCACATGAGGCCAGGCACCAGGAGGAACTCAGGACCCACTGCACCAGCGTAGGGTCTGACAACGAGTCCAAGGATTTCATCCCGATACCTAATGGCAGTCAGGGTGCCATTGTCTAGCCTGTCTGTCACGTGCTCAGGGTGAACCTGCTCTCATCTGTGAAAAGCACAGGGTGCCAGTGGCTGACCTGCCAATTCTGGTGTTCAATGGCAAATGCCAATTGAGCTCCACAGGGCCGGGTAGTGAGCACAGGGCCCACTAGAGGACGTCGGGCCCTCAGGCCACCCTGTTTCTGATTGTTTGGTCAGAGACATTCACACCAGTGGCCTGCTGGAGGTCATTTTGTAGGGCTCTGCCAGTGCTCATCCTGTTCCTCCTTGCACAAAGGAGCAGATACCGGTCCTGCTGATGGGTTAAGGACCTTCTACGGCCCTGTCCAGCTCTCCTAGAGTAACTGCCTGTCTCTTGGAATCTCCTCCATGCTCTTGAGACTGTGCTGGGAGACACAGCAAACCTTCTGGCAATGGCACGTATTGATGCGCCATCCTGGAGGAGTTGGACTGCCTGTGCCATCCTGGAGGAGTTGGACTGCCTGTGCAACCTCTGTAGGGTCCAGGTATCGCCTCATGCTACCAGTAGTGACACTGACCCTAGCCAAATGCAAAACAAGTGAAAAACAGTCAGAAAAGATGAATAGGGAAAAAAATGTTAGTGGCCTCCACCTGTAAAACCATTCCTGTTTTGGGGGTCGTCTCATTGTTGCCCATCTAGTGCACCTATTGTTAATTTCATTAACACTAAAGCAGCTGAAACTGATTAACAACCCCCTCTGCTACTTAACTGACCAGATCAATATCCCAGGAGTTTAACTGACTTGATGCTATACTCTGATTAAAAAGTGTTCCTTTAATTTTTTTGAGCAGTGTGTATATATATATACATATGCCTGGCTTGATTTGGTTTTGTCTAGTTTATGCCTGTTATTGATTAATTGATTTATTAATTTTAACATTTGTTTTAATGAACTAATATTAGTCAAAAATTGTGTAAGGCTGACTCTTGACTTATTTGTCCATATGTGTCGCAAACATCAGTGTCACTTCAGAATCACATAGAGTGATAATGATAGAATTGGTTAGTAATAATTGCTTATTAATGACTCTCATGTATTATGAAATGTTATCAAGAATATGTTTTCATCTGTACAGTAAGTGTCAGAAATAGAAATATGATTCATTAATGCTTGTCCTTATAGTAGCATGCTACCTGTATTTCTATAACAACTACTGCAGTGCACAGACTTACAACTATCTGTTTAGGGAAATGATGTTATTTAAATGGGTCCGTGAGCCACCAAGCAAAATTATATTTCGGCGTAAATGTAGGGGTGAAACTGTGTCGATTCTTTCTTGAACACTAGGTGGCAACATCACCCCAGTTTTATTCACTCGTTCAAACTTGTACAGGTCTGTTACCATTAGTAGACATTGTTAGCTAAATGACCAGAAGTGTGACAGTATATATATATATATACAGAAATAAATCTGTCCTAAAATGTTGTCATCATTTCATCAGAATAGTCTCATATTTTCATCAATAAGAGAATACTAGATCCTTCTAAAGTGATAAATACATGACCACAGACACAAACCCCTACAGTTATCCTGGTAGCTACTGACTTTAAAATCAGAATCATGAGTTCATTGATGAGTTGATCACATAAGTCACTCACTGGGTATTGTTTTAAATACTCAAGGTCTCAGTGAACCTTTTAAACCAATAATCTTTTTTTTTTTCTTCCTATTTCTACATATCTGCTTATGCTAGTGCTCTATTAGTGGATAAACCAGAACTAGTGGCTATAAGAACATAATCTGCATTAACATTTCAAAGACAATGAATAAACATAGATATACTGATATTAATGAACGGATGTTAATGCAAGATTACATACATATTATAAGGCAACTTGTGTAGTTGGCAGTGCATTTGTGTGGAAGCTGATTTTTGTTTGCTCGAGTGTGGGCTAATGCACTTTGGAGGGCTGACAGGTGATGGCGATGTTGTGTAGAAGATAGTGTGACACAGTGTTACATCATTCATGTGAGCAGGTATTACGGTGTCTGTTTTTTGTGTACCAGGTAACATGTCAGCAAAATGCAGAAAAGGGCTATTAGCAGGGATGGTCATTGTTAGAAATATCTGTTTTTATTTTATGATTCATTCCTTCAGAAGTTTTCTAATGTCGGTACAATGTTTTTAAATGTTCAGTGAACACTTGATTAATTTCTTGTATGTACTCTTCACTAAGGAAATCACAATCCAAATGTAGGACCATATTTTAAACATTAGTCTATTCCACTCTTCTTCTTGACTCTACAATTATGTAAACAGGCACATTTTCTCTGTATTGTGCTCACATTTTTTCCTTCAGCACATCCCACACACCTCCAGCCCAGCACATTGCTGACCGGCATGCTTAAGAGGCTTGCACTCATCAGGATTCATACATTTATTGTGGTGTAAACAGGACATGTCGATTCACATCCCCAGTTATCTTGTTTTTTGTTTTTTTTTACTTAAACCTGTATCCCTTGGCATGTCCTTAAGAAATACATATAAGGGTTAAGTAAAGGCAGGAATGGTGGTGCACTGTGTGTATGTAGAGTGGGGGCTTTTGTCTTCCATTAGCTATGCTCTAACAGATCTTTCCCAGCTTCTCATGGCCAGATATTTGATAGCGGCTCAATTTGTTTTAAAAGTAGATTAATTTAACAGTCATCATGTCATGCAACCTATCTTTGGCCCTTGTGGCCATCCGAGAAGCTTCCCACAACAAGACAGGTTCACAACACCTCCATACAAAATAGATTTTGAACTATGTCAAAACCACACTTCTTTATTTTGCTGCCTGCTTGTTTTATTGACTGACCTAAAGCCACCACGTGAGCTATCAGTAATTGCACACTGATAGGCATTGACAAGATGTTTCCAGGCAGCTCAAACAAGGGATTACAGAGGCATTTTAAAAGCTCTCCCAAGATGTCAGAGTTCACTCACAGACCCGTAAAATGGCCATAAATCTAAGGACAAATGGACACTTTCTGCTTTTGCCCTAGGAATGCCAGGAATGAACCTGAATCAGGGGAGGTGGTTTTAAATCATATTAAAGCTTTAGTAAATATATGACAGCAGGCTCCAAGCATCGTTCCCTGCATCTCTCAATAAAGTCTCACAGGAAAAAAACAGCAGTGTCTAATCCAAGCTAAACCTTCAGGACATCCGCCAAGTTGATCTGAAAATGTTAGAACAAATGTGCCAAGCTCATTCTATTTTTGAAGGTACCAATATGATTTTGTTTTCTGCTTAAATCTTTCACATATCTCTGTATCTCTGATCATTTGAGCTTATTTCCTGTTATGCTATGTGAGGCTGCTGATTAGAACAGATCATATTTCTGTTGATAAGAGTCTCCACTTGAATGGGGCTCACTCAGATGTCAGATTTCAAGTAATTTACTCCCAATGAACCCAAGTGATGGCTGTGGGTAGTCATGCTATCAGTGGGTTTCCTACCTAGTTTGTTATCCACAGCCCTTTTAACAGGCATAGTTGTTACAGTGGAAGACGTTGTCCTGTTATCTAACTTTATCAAATTTCACCCCTGTATAGAAACAAGGAGGGGTGAAATTCCAGACCTGATTTCACATGTTTTACATTGCTTTCACCTCATTCTGCCCTATATGGTCCTCTGTTAGCCCGCACAAGGGTGTCATAATTCATTGGTGTGGTCGTGGAGCAGGTGATGCTGACAGGCAGCCACTTCCCCGACTGGCTCGGCCTGCATGACCTACTCATGAAGAGAGGTTTATGGAGACAAGGCATTAGAAGAAGGAGGGTAGGTCTGTGGTTGGTCCTGTCAAAGTTGGTTCCCATGTCTTGTTTAGGATTTAATAGGAGAGACAGTGGGAATGTCACAACTTTTGTTTAATTTACGAGAAGATGGATCTGCTTTTTTACTTTCCCCCTAGATCACATATCAAAGAGAGAGAGAGAGAGAGAGAGAGAGAGAGAGAGAGAGAGTGTGTGTGTGTGTGTGTGTGTGTGTGTGTGTGTGTGTGTGTGTGTTCATGTGCATTACTTGAGCTTAGTGATAGTATCACTATTTCTCGACTGGCTTTACTTCCCAGGTGCCCTTAGAAAAAGCTGTTTTGTGATTTTTTTTTTTGCACTAAGGCAAAAATAATTTTTCCTCTCAATTAAGTCCTATCCAGCTCTCAGCATGTTAAGTGTCCCTTTAATGTGTGCGGCAGGGGCTAGCACATGGTTTTTCTGTGCCATTGCCGTAATGTATTGAGAGGGGAGTATATGTATACTCTAAGTGCCATGCGATTAAGAAGGTGACTGATTGGCTGTCACAATCCTTAACATTGCTGTCCTTCCCTCTCAATGCAAAAGCGGCCAGTTGTGTTTTTGATTATTTCCTTTTCATTCTTGAATACAGTGATCACGAGTCATTACTGAAACTGCAAATGCAGTGCCTTGACAAAGGCAATCACTGTATGTAAGTACACACTGTATCTAAGTACATAATGGGACAGTGATTATAATTCTAGTTCTTTTAGTTATGTACTACAGCACATTGGACTTAAACAATGACTATGATATACAGAATGTTAGCAACTATTTTGTGGTAATTTATGACCCATTTTTAGTCATTCACTGTCCAATTACATATGGACTGTTAGTGTTAAACTAAAAACTAAAACAATGAACTATTTATGTATACATCACATCTCTTTCACATTCCTTTAAATGATGCTATGCATTTATCACACCCCTCTCCATCTCAACGAAAGGATATAGGTGGCTTTCTTCCTCACTTGCTCTGTGACTGCCTGTGTGTTTATATGTTAATGGAGGTTTTGTATTCTTTCATTTTATATGGCACAAACAGAAGCAGAATAATGAGAGAGAATGAAATAAAGACAGAAAAGGAAAATATGTAACAGAAGTTGTCTTCTGTCTGTGACCACCAGAGGTTTTAACTGTTAACTCCCCTTCTTGTTCTTGGACTAACCTCTTCCCATGGAATAGCAAGCTGTCTTTTAAAATGTGTTTCCCAGGAATTTCCTTATTCATTGAAAAAAGAAAATCACAGCTAATATATAACCAATTACAAAAGTAGCATTTCCTGCATCCCTTTGAGATTTTTCTAGCCTCCAAGTGCCAATCAGGACTGGAATGCCAGAACATGATTCTTATTTGCTGGGGTCAGCGCACCAGTGCCCTTACATTCTAAAGGCCCATTGTTCCCAAGGGCTGGGAGACTCCATAACCCCAGCCCCTGCTCTCTTCCCCAAGAGCTCCCACATCAAGGACCCGCAGTGTTTACACAGCATCCGCTCACAGAGTGACCCGCCACGTAAAGGATTAAACAAGGTAGGCCCTCACAGCAAAGGACAGGGCGATTCAATCACTGCCATGGAGTGTTAGACTAAGAGAGAAAGGAGGGGAGTGAGAGCAAAGGGAACTTGTCTCTGTAAGGTTTTTTTTGTAGTGCTGACAATGGATAGCCTAAGATTGCTTTATTCTGAGCTCTTCTTTGTGTTTCATTAATGATTGTCAATAAACAAAAGACTTGAGAAATGCAAATATGTCTGGATATGCATCCATAGCTATTATTACTAAGCAATATTAAAATTTTATTTGAATAAAGCGTAACTATTTAACACACAAAATCATTACAATTGACCAAGGTGTTAACACTGGTTGATGACTTGCACAGTGGTATCGGAAATTAACATTTGCTTTACTGAAGTGATTTTATAGTGTGGGTTGTGGGATGTAAGCTGAGAGGCTAATCATACATTCCTTCAGAGTCAAGCAAAAGGGCAAAATGGAAAATTAACCTTTTTTGTGCCATAGCTGCCTGATTAAGGGAAATGGAACCAAAACACTAGTAACGAAAGGAAGTATTAATGGCTGAATGGGTGAATGTGGGGTTTTCATCGATCTTTCTCATGAAATATTGGCTTTACTAGAACAAATAATTATGAATAATAATGAGGCCATCATGAAAAACCTACAGTTAAGTTTCTGTTTTCAGAGAATATGATTTTTGTTATATCCCCACTCTTACAGCAGTGGAGAGCAGAAGGTGCCAGAAAGACTTGACATCTACTGTATCTGATCTGTATATGTATATATATCTATCCACATAAAGTATTGTGTTGGAACAGATCAGCTTGCATTCAAATAGGTTGTATACTGTAATTGTCTGTAAAATTTCTTTTCCCAAACAATAAAAGGCAGTGGCTCAGCATGAAAGAGGTTCTGTAATAAACGTGTTGCACAGACATTCAAACATTTTAATCTAGTCTATTCAACTGCTTTTATACATCATGATAAGGAATAAGGAATTAGGTGGTCTATATTGAGTGTGCCAGCAGTTTCCGAATGGTGACAGATCTGACCTTTGACTGACAAATGCAAATGCAAAAAACAGATTAGACCAAGGGGGTTAGCTCTGTTTGCTTTCTCTAAAAGTGCCGCCTCTGTGACTATGACAGGCATGCAGAGAATTCCACAGATCATTGTGTGTCCCGATATGGCTCAAAGGTATGCAGTCAAGTTAGCAGAAACCTGGCTTACCTGACTGGTCGAAACTACGCCCACACATTAATAACCTCACAGCACCCAGCGTGGGAAACAATGTCACACTTCTGGAAGATAATTCTACCTCAAAAAAGAAGGACACAGAGATGGATAGCTTTGAATGGAATAGAGAGGGAGAAGGGAGCGGTGTTTGAGAGAGAGAAATACCAAGGTCTCCACTTATTTTTCTGTCTTTTGTGGCTGAAAGCAAAATCAAAATCCACTGTTAAATTCACTTTTGAGATTACTTGTCTGTTTCAGTGCAAAAATTGATTTTCAGAAAAATTATTTAGCATTCTTCGCCATTCATTACATGGTGATAGATATTGAATTAGCCATCTTCTGTATTCTTTTGAACACTGTGACCGTGACACTGTCCACAACCTGAAGAATGAATGAGTCTTAGAAGCTTACACTTATCTCCAGCAGTGCAGCTTAAGTAGTTAAAAGTGCAGTTTAAAATGTGTCTTTTATTCATTTTAATTATCTGTCATCTCATTCAACTGTGTGTAGGACATTATATAAATTAAATAACACAATATCATATTTATATGAGTCAATGGATGTACAAATTTCTCCTGGTCTGAGTGGAATGGACTGGCTTCCTTTCAGAATCCCAGTAGAAGTGCATTCCTGAGGGCTTTTGTGGTTCTTGTATCCTCCCTCCCTAGGCCTGCAATGAGCCCTGCCCAGCTGTGGGAACCGGGCTGTGGGGAGGGAGCTGCTTTATGCCCAGATCTTTCATGCACATGCATGCACACACACATACACACACACACACACACACAGATTCATTTTTCTTTATAGGTTGCCCACACCAAATTCATCATTGACACCTGTACTGGACTTTACAGCAAACCTTCAGCAATTGAACAGCATTGTATTCAAGCACTTTCCATAATTGGAAAAAATAATTACCTATCGGGGTGTAACACAATCCACTGTCTATTTCTGTTCAGCATTCAACAATATAATCACTTTAAGTACAGTCTAAGTAAGTAATGGGAAAGTGATATAATTCTTCTTGTTTTAGCAATGTACTATAGCACTTTGGACTTAAAATTAAACAATGACTATGATGTATAGAATGTTAGTAACCAATTTTTAATATCCCAATGGAGACAACATCAATCAGATGGGAAAACTGAAAGCTTTACAGATACAGATTCATATTTGTATCTGTGTCTGTATTCAGATTTTAACCTGAAGTGGCCATGGCCTAAACCCGATTTTTTATTTTTAAATATGAACCCTACCACTACACCCCCAGAAACACTGGAAAATGCTCGAAAAACAGAAACCCAGAGGTAAAAATGCCAGCACTCTCTGTGAATTCTGGCACTGACAGTTCCTTATCACTCCTGTTCTCAACTAGAGATGTGCGTGGGACTGTTTTTTGTATCCCACTCTCACAGTTATTATATTTGTATATGCCATACAATTAAACACAATAATAGTAATCGAGGGTTGCAATTTGTAAAGATAAATCAATATGCTTAATTTAAAAAAAAAGTTTGTCATCTGACAGTTTTAACATAACCATACATACATCATCTACTACTGCTTTAAAATATTTCTGCAATGCTTATGTATGGGTTATGAAGTGTTAGCTTTTAATTTAATGAATTCTTTGATGCACAGGTTCATCCTCAGCTTGGTTTAATATTCTTGTGGATAACATTCTTGTGGATTTCTTGTCAGTTTGTCACCTTACACTATATCTACTTCCCCCAGCACAGAGGAAGCACCATGCATTACAGTTATAGCAGCACATAATACGCTGAAGTGTAGATAGCAGGATGCATCTTTCAGCCAGCCCTCATTAACCCAAGTCATCTTCAGCTCAAGCCTGTGTGGATGTCCTTCCACAGCATCAGCTTGAGGAGCCAAGCTTGCGTGCTCATTAGATGAGCCGACACAATTTCCCCTCCCTGGGTCAAGAACAGCTAGCTTTCAGTTTTCCTATCTGATTGATGTTGTCACCATTGGGCTGTCACAGCCCAAAGTCCCCACTTGAGACGAGATGAGTAGGCGGGCTGTAAAGCTTTCCCCTCAAGAAGAAGAGGATGAGTGTAATAGTACAGCAATACCTGTAGTTAGAGTGTTTCAAGGCAAGAACTGCCCTCAGTAGGTCATAGGTACTGGCTTTCAATATTTTTGGCTTTTGTTATATACAGTGGCAGTATAATTAGGATGGTTTGGTTCTCTCCCCACATGCAGAAACTTGCATCTTCAGCCATGTTATGGCATCACATCATGATTACACCAGAACAAATAGAGACATTTTAAACAGTTGTTTCCAGGATTGGGGTTTAAATTGCTATTTCAAACTCAACATATCTAGGCCTTTTATAAGGAGGTCTTGATTTCAAACCAACATACCCTGAAAAGCCCTGAAGCAGATTAACCTGACTAAGGCCCTGTTCAGAACTGGTATTATCATCGAAAAAACTTTAGTCGATTAATACATTTTGTGTTTCAAGATGTCCAGCAGACAGTAGTTTCAAGCTCATGTGTGGAGATTTAATTTGCATGCTTTCTGGCCATTTGTATGCTCGACAGCTTTAATATAGCAAATACTATCAAAGTGTATAATGTTTCTTACAGTCTTGACCTGATGGCTAAAAAGTAAGTTGCTATTCTTGATGATTTCCTATTCCTTAATGAAGCAATATTTTAAAAGATGTTGTTTTCTTAAATAGGCCAGATATTTCACCAAGAATAAACATTTTAAAAATATAAATATTTATTTAAAATATATTTTTGTTTTAAACCTGCCACCACCCCCACAATAAAAAGTCCCACAATAAGCATGCAAATCAAAAACAAAAGACAATTTTGAACACAAGTGCCTTTTGACAATTTGATTTATTTTGTTAGCACTTGTGACTGGGATTATAGAATTGCTTACAAGAAAATATTATACTCTGGACTGAGAATGGTGGCTTGATGAGGAAAAGGGTATATTCTTTCAAGTATGGATTTTCTCATCTCCAGCTATAGGTAAGTACTAAATTGTTCATACATTGTAATGTCATGTACTGATAACCTCTTATGAGTGGCAATTTCTTGAGTTTGTTGATGTTGATGATCTGACCTGTTTTGGTTTATTAAAATAATGTAATGAAATCTCTGATGATGATTGTTGTTGAAGAAAATTCTTGAAGTTACGTGAAATGAAAAAACAGTTAACAGTTTAAAGAGTTTACTGTCCCCTTTTTGTTTAATTTGGTTTCTTGTAAAAGACAGATATCAGCTCATCTTTTAAAATGATCTAGAACCTTATTTCTTTTTTTCTGGTGAGGTAATGCCACCTACATTCCAGTTAACTAAATTAAATGCCATGAATGTGATAAAATGATCTGATTATTCTGCATATTTTGCTGTTTGGCCTTTTTAAATATCTTAATTGTAAATAATTAAATATCAATTGTAATAAACTGTTTTGCACATGATATCATAAAGACAGATCAAAGTGATATCCCTAGATGACATCCCTAAGTATAATGTGCTAAATGAAAGAAAGAGGAAAGAGGATATAAAGAGGTAAAGAGGATATAAATCCGTTTTCAGAATTATATTGTAGAAAGTGTCCAAATCTACACATAGTAAAGGATTCATCTACAACAAGAAGAGATGGGAGGATAAGAAGATGTTTACATAATTGAAAACTTTTTCATTCCTGGTGTCTCAAGCCATGTATAAATTTGTGGCTATCTGTATATTGTATTGGGTATAGTAGCTCCTGTTTCATTTTTCCCCATTATTTTATGTCTGTCTTCAAAAAAAGCCATGTAGTTTATCCACAACAACTTGTGCAATTACTTTGCACCCTGTGTGGTTTCATGAATGAGAAATGGGAGTTTTTTCTGTTTGCTGACTTGGTAAATGAGCCCAGAACAGAACTTAATTAATCAGGATTATTTCCTGACTGATGTAAGTATGAACAGAGATCATCTAGTGAAGAGACGGCAATGAGGCCATGAGTGATTATACCTTGGGTGATGATAGAGAGATGGATGTAATTGATGATGTGGATGATCAAAGTGATTACACATTTTCCATCATCAGCTTATAATTCTTTAAAATTTGGCAGTAATATTATTTCCATAAGTAGACTTCTAGTTGAGATGAATTGAAAAGAGAATCCTATTTCAATCCAGGAAAGCCTGCTTTTCAGAATTATATAGTAGAAAATTTGACCACGTTTTCCTAGGCTGCCATACTTATAGTGTCATAAATAAAGAATAGCCATGATGTGACCGTATGTATGTTTTCATATTTATACAAAATGCCCAAATCACAATAAAAAGCGACCTCTTACGTGTGGCTGGACAGTTCAAATGACTAAGCAGTTTTTTTGTCCCAGACCACGTCTGCAAATTTTTCTGAGTGATTGGATCATGAGATGCATTTGACCTGATTCAAACCTTGAGTTTGCGCTGCTGTGATCCGATCACATGAGATGGATGTTAATACAAAGTCTGAAAGGGTCTTTATGGAGTTTTTAGACATACTTATAGGTAGCCTTATAAAGAAGCCATATTTTATGCAGTTGTGTACAGTTCTCTTATAAAGAGAGAGTGATATACTGTATAATGACAGTAGGACTGCAATAAAAATAGGGTACTGGTGAAAAAAGGCTTCTGAAAGACTTCTAGGTTGGGGTTTGATGAATTTAAACATTTTGGAACAGGTCAGTCCTGGATAGCTATGATCCTATTTTCTCCCTTCACCCTGAATTCTGCAATCAAAGAGCATTTAATCAAATTGAATCAAATTTCAATAATAGTGTTACAGAACCGCTTTCAGTATATTCAAATATATTTAACTTTAAAGGGCAAAAAAGCAATGTTACACTAGTGGTGGGTGGTTCAAACTAGTCTTGACTAGAAAGGTAGATAACCTGAACAACATACATAGTTACCGTAAACATGCTTGTGTGGAGGCTGGCTTGGTCAATATTTAAAAAAAAAACATCTTTATAACCAGTTCACCTTTAGTGTCTTATGGAGTACTTCAAAGCAAGCGAACTGATAAAATAGACCTCTGACTGGTGAAATGGAAGGGGAGGGACGCTTATCACTGGTATTCTTTCCTGCCTGCCCTTTGATACCATTTGATTGCAAGCACATGAAAGGCGAGCGACAAAATCATTTCCTGTTCACCGAGTAAACGGGGCCCTGGCCTTTATCAGCTGATCCTTAGTGGATCAGTGGGATCCCACTAGCCTGCTCCCCCTTTGAGCAACAAGCCTGATTTCCCCACAGAAGTCCACTGTCCAGAGCAAAGAACATAGATGTTTAAAACCATATATTACATAAGACCACCAGTTTCTCTTCACCTTCAATGGCATCAGCTAATTCTCATAGCAGGAGCCTGGATAAATGAAGAATGTGATGTGTTTAGCTGTGCTTAATTTTTTTATTTTTTATTTTTTTTAATGTTCAAAGATTATCGTCATACTTTTCTATAGGTTAAAACACTACTTTATAAATTTAAGCCAAATAACTACCAGGCAATGACGAAACAAACGAGTTATTTAAATGTTTAAATGTAGCCTTTACTGAAGGAAGGCTATTAAATGTGGAATTTTTAAATTCATGCCATTAAATAAAAAAAATTATACAGTTAGAGAAACGTCAGCATCTTTTATTGTAACATTCAAATTAGTTGAGTATTTACTATAGGCAATGAAGATTGCTGTTTCATCTTTAATTGCATGAAGATATGCTGACTTTGTGCCAAAGTCCCACGGTTGAGCATATCTCTATAGTATATGGTAATGATCCATTCACCTTTATCTTATCTGTGCACTTCAAATTAGGTCAGAGATAATCAAGACTGAGCCAAGCCTTAGAAGATATATGAATATTTTTAAAAACAAAACGAAAAATGCTTTGGGCCTGGTATATCAATACAGAAAGAGTTAATTATTGCTTTTAATGTTCTTAGAATGTATCTTTGTTTACAATAAACTATTTAATATTTAAACCATTATAAGAATATGAACCGTGAAATACTGTTGCTCAAATAGGGTTTGAATAATTAAAAGTAAATCATAGTAACACTCTTGCAGCCTATCAGGTGATTAGACGTATCTTCAGACCACACAACAATGTCACATAGTCTGCCACGGTGAATGGTGGGCTACTGGCTGTGAAACAGCACTGCTTTCGAATTTTAAAGCAATGGCATTGCTATATTTCTGTAACTGTCATACATGTGTCCAGTACCAGTACCATATCTCTGTGAAATCAGTCTAACACTTGTTCATTTTACTCTGCTTTCCTCTTACCTGCATTCTCTTTCCAAAGTCTAACATGTCTCCTTGTATCTCAACTTAAAAGTCTACTTAGATAATAGCTTTGTCACAGTCTGTCAGCAGGCAGCTACAGTTGTCCTTTCTTTTTCTTTTTCTGTCATTCTTTTGGTCTGCTATGCCCACTAGCTTGCTCCTTTACACATGTTTAAACCTTAGTATGCCGTGTTTAAGCACCACACAACCACAACTATGTCACCTCGAGATTTATTTTGGCTCTGTAAACATACCCAAATTCTCTGGTATTTTTTTTTATATATTTTGCTCAGCAAGAACAAAGTACTATTATTTTGTCATAGTGTCAGCAAAAGTATTGAGAAAAATCTAATTCATTATTGACCAGCTTTTACTGATTGCCAAGCTTGAATACAGGCTAGACGTCAGCCAGATCACACTCAAACAAACAACGACAAAGGCATCAGCAGCTTCTGAGTGTTTCTTACAGTATAGGTCACATTAGTCAGGCAATGGTGGTCTGACCACTGAAAGGTTGTCTCTCCTTCTCAGACTCAGGCTAGCTCTGCTGTAGTTTTGTGAACACCAAAGCTTCCTATTATTCAGCAAATATGTGCCACTGATAACTGCGGCTCCAACCCCTTGGTGCTGTTTGTTCACTGCTGTTGACTTTGGAAGGTCCCACTGCTGGCCTGTCTGGTACGGAGGCCTCAGGCATGTAAGGGCATTCGCCTGCTGCGGTTTGTGTGTGTGTGTGTGTGTGTGTGTGTGTGTGTGTGTGTGTGTGTGTGTGTGTGTGTGTGTGTGTGTGTGTGATGTGTGCCACACTTTAAACACACAAACTATCATGCACACACAGGTTACCGCATTGACCTCCTGGTTAGTGACAAATATACGTCATATGTAATCGACATTGGTGCAACTTCTTAGTCACTCACATGCCTTAGTGACCTCAGTGATCAAAATACTGCTGACATTTTGTTTGTTTTGGCTCCTTAACCACTGACTGTTTATTTGAAGACCTGTGACATGGCAGTAAAGGGGCATATGATATGTAAGGAATAAAACACAAATGGCCATGCTGTTATAGGAAAATAATGAACAACAGCATGGTGTGTTGCCACCCTGAAGCGAATGAAATAGATTGCACTTTCAGGTTTATTGTCGAGTGTCCACCATACAAAATCAGGTATTAGAACATGAGAAATAATATATACCTGTGATTTGCCTTGCAGTCAGAACAATGCTGTTACAGAAAAATAATCAGCACCTTCTGACCAAACCTTCTAATCAAAATTCAATAGCGTTGTGGTATAAGATTTCATAAAAAAAAAAAGTTAAAATTATCAAAATAAATCTCAGATGTAATAGAACAAACAGAGATATGTTAGAGCTTGGTAATATACAAATCACTCCTTTTCCCTGTCCAATGGTTGGTGTGAGGTCTCAGGTTGAAGATATTCTTTCTCAGCTAATGTCAGTCAGTGTGCCTTAATTATGACCAATTGTTCTTCTACCATTGCAGGGGAAGTCAAATACCAAATGAGTGCTAGTAGCCTTCTGGCCCTCTCACACATTTCACCACAAGAAGGAATTTATGGCATGAGCTATAGCTGGACAATCTGTAGAGTTTTGCTTATTAATAAAAATATAGTCCTCCTCCATATAAATTATTATGATGTGAATTTCAAGCAACAAAATGCAACAGCTCAGCCAAAAACATTTAGACTGAAAACATGTTCTTAAGCACTTTTCAATTCTTCCCAGTATTTGAACATAGGGCCAATAAAGTATTAAAATATTAAACATTCTTTATTTGTGTAGGCTGGAGTACTTCATCTTTAAAAAAAAAAAAAAAAAAAAAAAAGATGAGTTCCTGCATGCATGGAGTTTATGCTGCTCCTGTCACTTTGGAATGTGCAGAATCTGACTTGCACCATACTACATTAAACAGCATATGTTTTTATTTTGCCATCAGAGACTAAATGTCCCTCTCAATGATTGAGAAGCAGAAGACGTGCAAAATACCTAATGGCAAAGACATCATTAAAGTCACATTCATTCACAATTTTTGACAACTTCAAAATGGATGACTCATTTGGCGTTTAGTTGTAATTATAATTATGCTAGTTTATTTGCTTTAGGCGTAGGCACTGTGTGGCTGCCTGAGACATCTAGGGCTTTACTGTTTTCAAGTTTCATGAGTCAAATTCGATTGCATGTTAGGGCAACACTGTGTTGGGGGTTGTATGTGTGTGTGTCTTTGTCTTATTATGTATATGAATCAGAGGGAGACAGATGCATTTTTGTAGTTTTTAGATGTTGCTTTCAGTTTTTATGGAAGTTGGGAATCTTTAGGTAAAATTTTGATAGTTTCTACTTGTATAGTCCTTTGATTATAAAGACAGGAATTCCTGAGCTGAAATATATTTCTCTTTTGCATGCAAGTAAGGATACAGCATTTTAAAGACTATTTACCTCCAGAAATATTCCATTCCATCACTACTGAAACCACCACACTGATTGCCAAGAAGCAAATGGTATGTATCAATTCCATGCTCACTGATTTCATTTGCAATTAATTTAATATTTAATAAATGAGTTAAATAAATTATAATAATGACATAATAATAATGATAAAAAAATCTTTTTAGCCAGACTTTATACATAGCCCAACAGGCTATTGTTTTGTCATTTCAAGTTTATTATTATTATTATTATTATTATTATTATTATTATTATTATTATTATTATTAATAATAATAATAATAATAATAATAATATAATTGATTTTATATAAAAAGAACAAAAACATTTATAGATTATCAAAAATAATGATATCATAATTCATTCAGTTATCTTCATGTTCAGGGTTGCATTGTTTCTGGAGCTTATCCCACTGGGTGTGAGAAGGGAATACATCCTGTCCATCACAGTCAATCACAGGCTGAAATAATTATATGAGAGTCCTTAATAACTTTGAGAGTCATTGCTATTGTACCTTAGCTATAGCAAGCAAATGCCCCACCTAACCTAATCTAATCTAATGGAAAAACTACAGTAGGGTCACTTCATCAAACAATTGTAAGGTTATGATAGGAAATGTGTAATCATTCTGATTATCAGCATCATCGACATCAGTCTCTGTCTCCTCATCTGAGGAAAAAGTCACTCATGGCATTTAAAAGCAATCCTCATAGTCATCTCTTCACTCTACTGATCACTGTCTGCTTTTACATCTGTGCTGTAATAATCACTTATTAATATGAGTTCTGTTCAGTTGGCTAAACTTTCAATCTAATCTATCAGAGCTCAGGTGTCTTTGGTGTTTCTCGTGTTCTCCCCATGTTTATGTGTTTTTTTCTGAGTTCTTCAGTTTCTTCCAACCTCCTAAAAACATGCCAGGGAATTGTCCATATCAATGCCAGTGAAATCATCCACAGGTGTGAATGAGTGTGCAAATGTGTGTGTGTGTGTGTGTGCATAGTGCCCTGCAATTGACTGACCTCCTATCCATGGTGAATTCCCAAGTCACACGTTTCTGAGATAGGCTCTGGATCCACCGCAACCCTGACCACGATAAAGTGGTTACTGAGATTTCGTGACTGGTCACTTCTGCCTTTTCACAATCTGAAAAGGCAGAAGTTCTTTCTGCCAATCTATAATATATTAGGCTACTTCTAGTTCATTGTGCAAAGAAATAGGATGTGCTGTATCAAGTGATATTTTGCAAGCTGAAAGCCAGTAAATGTGAGCGGAACCCATTTTGCTAATTGTTGTGATCGTGAGATTAACATGGTTGACTATTATCCTTTCTGCATCTTATTCATGACCATTAACTTTAATATATTTGCAAAATATTAGACAGCTACTATTAGATACTTATTTGCCTAATTCTCATTTGTATGTTATCACATTATTCCAAATGATTTTTAATTGTCTCTTTCTCTTATGATACATTATATTGCAATAGCAAAGGTGGAAAATGCAATCTGCTTTGTCAGTATGCATTTTCTTTCCAATGTTATTTTGGACTTAAAGAAAACTGTTTTTTTTTAAGATGGTTTTCTAGATGCAACTGCAAAACCCCTGTCCTGAGAGGTCTGTGTGTAAGCCAAGTCTGAATATGGAGATCTCCAGCACATAAATACTGATGTAACTATTGAAGTTAGGCTGCTGACTCTGAATGCAGTCTTTAGTAAGCAAAGTCTTCATGCAGACTGCCTGTTTTTACCATGGTGGTTGTTCAACTAGCTCCTTACTGAACATGATCTTTAAAGTTATACCACTGTATGTTAACCAGCCTTTGGTCATGTTTGTCCCAGGTATGTGTCATATTATTTGGTTATATGTATATTCTGTGAAAGAACATGCGTTCACGTGTAATCTGCTCGCACGTTCTGAGTTATGTAGCTACGCCATCACAGGGTTGGGGTTTTCCCATTCTGTTTCGTTTTAAAAATATATATAATTCATAAACTGATGGTCGCTTATTTTATTGTTTGTTTTGTATTAATGTGAATTGACGGAAGTAATGAGGGAATGAGTGTTTAATATTTTATTTTCCTAAATGTATGCCAGATACAGTGTAAATCAGAAGTCTACATATCCCGGTTAAAATGGCAGGTTTTTGTGAAGTAAAAAAGTGAAACTAAGTTAAACTATGTCAGAACCTTTTTCAACTTTATTGTGAAATAGCCACATATAAAAATCAAGTGACAAACAGCCATAAATGTTTTGGGGGGAAAAAAAGATCAACTTCCACTATGCAGCTTGCATAAGTGTGCACACCCTTTAATAATTGCGAATATGGCCGTGTTCAGAATCAACCAGTCACATTCAGTCTCATGTTAAATACTAATTAGAGTACAGCTGCCATCAATTAAAGTGAGGGATTAACCCTGAATAAAGTACAGTTGTTTATATAGGGATTTCCTGACATCATCTTGGTAACATCCAACTGGAAAAGCCATGGGCCACAAAGAGCTTACAAAGCAGGTACGGGATCTCATAGTTGAAAAATATCAATCAGGAGAGGGTTACAAAAAAATTTAGAAGGCATTAGATATACCATGGAACATTGTAAAGACAATAATCAACAAGTCGAGAAAATTTGGCACATCAGTGACATTACTAAGAACAGGACATCCCTCTAAAATTGATGAGAAGACCAGGAGAAAACTGTTGAGGGAGGCTGCCAAGAGACCTACAGCAACATTAAAAGAACTGCAGCAATTTCTGGCAAGTACATGTGACAACAATCTCCTGAATTCTTCATTTCTGGGCTACGATGTAGGGTGGCTAGACGGAAGCTTTAACAAAAAAAAAAAAAAGAAAGAAAGAAAGAAAGAAAAAAAAAACATTCTAAAATTTGCAAAAAATACATCCAATAATAATGGAATAATGTGTTTAACTTTTTGGCCATAATACCAAAAAATATGTTTGGAGCAAAAAAAAAACACAGCACATCGTCAAAAGGACAGCATCCCCACGGTGAAGCATGGAGGCGACAGCAATAATGCTGGATGGAGGGAATCCTAAATAGCTCCAAATACCAGTCAATTTTAGTGTAAAACCTTAAGGCTTCTGCTAAAACACTTAAAATGAAGAGGAATTTCATCCTTCAACATGACAACAACCTGAAGCACACATCCAAATCCAAAGGAATGGCTTCACCAAAACAAGATCAAGGTTTTGGAATGGCCCAGCCAGAGTCCAGATCTAAATCCAATTGAAAATCTGTGGGGTGACCTGAAGAGGGCTGTGTACAGGAGTTACCCAGCCAAGCTGACAGAATTAGAATGCTTTTGCAAGGAAGAATGGCAAAATATTACCAAGACAAGATGTGCCAAAATGATTTACTCTTAACCAAGAAGATCGAATGCCGTGATAAAATCTAAAGGTGTTTCAACTAAGTACTAGTTTAGGGGTATGTACACTTATGCAACCAGGATATTGTAAATTTTTTCCCCTAAAGTGATTCTTATTGTTTTTTACTTTAATTTATAGGTTGCAATTTCACAGTAAAGGTAGAAAAGGTTCTGACATGATTTATCTTGGTTTCATTTTTTTACATCACAAAAACCTGCCATTTAAACAAGGGTGTGTAGACTTTTTCTATCTACTGTATCCCAATGTAGATTTATATAATTTTCATAAAAGCAGCAACAGACTCCTGAAGATTTTTTCCTAAGCAAAAGCTCAGTGTGTGTCTGTAATGACAGAACTTTCTCTCTGAATGACTCACGGCTTGAGCATGTGCCAATCACTCAGGAGCTGGCCTTTTGCCCATCTTCTCTCTAAGATGAAGAATGGGAAGAATCCTCAGAGTGAAAACATCAAGGCCAGCAGCCTGGAGGTGTTCGCTTTTCTGCCGCTTGCCACCCCTTTCCTCGCCTTCAGTGCTCCCACCTTCCCTGCCCCCGCATGAGGAAGTCTGCAATCAAGAAGTGGACCATGTTTCAGAGAGAGAGAAGACAATTAGCCACTGATTTCAAAGAGAGTGTATAATAAAATGTTTCCCTCTTAGGTAAACCTTTTGAATACAAACATGAATTAACCGCCTACACCAGCACTGTGAATAAGGCAAAAAGAATGTACAGCAGCCCACTCAGCTGCCATTAAAGAGTGACACACTTAGGCACACCGACACAGAATTTTCTCTTACCACCTTAGATCTCTGCTCTTTCAAGACTTTACAAGCATGGTATCTGTCCACTATTCAGTGTTTTGTCAAAAACAGTCCAGTTTAGAGTTCATATGAGTGCTCTGATTTCTTGTGTATTCATGTCCATTAAAAGAGGTGGATACAAAGCTGTAAGTTGTTACTATGATTTCAAGAAATGTGTACACTTTTTCCCTTTAATAAAGTGATAATACAATCCTCATATTGGAAATGGAAAGGCTAATAGTAGCCCATCTTGCAGCCATCATGTGTTTTTGGAGTCCTCTTAGGGACAGATGATCACCACTGCCAGCTCTCCTGCCTCTCTTCAGTTTCCTTAGCAACAGCCATGGTTTTTAGGCTTTCACTACATTTGACTGTATGTAAGTGATGATGAACAAAAAAGAGTGATTTGTGCTGAAAATTATGTAAACAAAAAAAAATCTTCATTGCAATGTTAGAAGAGGTTAAACCCTTTGATTTTTTTTTTTTATCTCCTTATGTATAGGCTTGTATAAGCCATTTGGTAAAAGTAAAGAAATATCTTAGATTAAATCCTTTTTTTTTTAAATCAGTATTTGATCATAGGATAAAACAGCTTAGGAACCTGTTATCGTCTTATAAGATAAAACTTTGGTTGTAGCTGTTAATTGGGGGGAAAATGAACAGACATTCCAGAGCTGTGATATCAATAGTTTTTCAGGTTCAGGAAGATGAGTTTTACTCTTTTGTGTCTTCAGCCATTTGCATGTTACATTAGAAATGCCCCTGAGGTCTGAGTATTGCCTTTTTAAATGAGAATATTTATGATAAAGAAGAAACTCCTTCAAAACACCACAATAAGAAAATTGAGTCAGTAACAAAGTACACTGGAGTTCTTAAGTCTCAACTCTGAGCCAATTTCTTACAAAAAGGGAATTTTTCAGTTCAAGTCAAAACCAGATTTTCACCAAAGTATTATTATTATTATTATTATTATTAAACTCTATTTTTTATAGTACACTTGTATTTCTATTTTTTTCTTTAAACAACTTTAGGCTCAACTGTTCTGTTGTCAGTGCTGCAAATGTTGCCATAGCAAAGCAAGTTAAGACACATGGAGATTGCAGTTTGTCTGCCACCTACAAACAGAGGACTGTAATCATGGTCATCACCTTGTGGCATTACTAAAAGAGCCTGACAGTACATGAGTCTGACTAAGTGGAAGCAAAAGTATGTTTTTGACATGATTACTAATATATGCAAAATGTCTTCCCTTAGCAAGAGTAGGTAGCTCATCATAGATCATTTATAAATGTCAGAGCAATTATGCTCTGTATTAGTCACCTCTTAGCCAGGTGTTCTCTGCTGCAACTCGTAACCCCTAAACCAGAAATGTACACTATGCCAACAAAGCTGAGGTATTTGACATGCTAGGAAGGAAGGGAACTTCCTTTCTCATGGCCTCACTGATCTGATCCTGCTGCATCTCCCCTTGCCAGCATCAGATTTTTGGAGAATGAGATGTTGTAAGCCCGATCCCTTATAATGAAGCAAGCACTGCCTTTGATGTATAGATGGGCATTTTATCTACTCAGCTTGCCCTCAACACCCATGCCCCTGTGCCGGGTTATAAATCAGAGTGGCCCCCACAACCAGACAAAGCTCCTCATCCCGACTGGAATGCAATAAGACAGTGTGTGGCCAAGCTGCAGATTTCTTTTGAGTAGGCGCATCTTTTCAGTGGGCTCTGTTTAAGTCTAAGGTTGCGCAGGTGAACACGTGCTGTGGATTTAGCGTTATTAAATGACAGACTGTGTTCGGGGAGCATGGTTTCACAGCAAGTGAACCCACACTTGCTCCCACAGTCAGATCTCTTCTCAATAACACTGCAAATGTGGACAATGGGATATTGTTAATATAGATTCATGCATGGATATGTCTTAGATTCTAACAAAAAATGCCTGTTTATTTGTTGCCATGCCTTTATAATCCTCCAAGACAAACCAGGGAGAAGCAAAGCCAATTTTACACACTGTGCACACCATCTCCTCAAATGCTGAACAAGTCCAATGGTGAATATTCTCCTTTTTATGTTGAGATTCATCTGTTGGTTATAAACTGGAATCTTTCAAAGGTCCCTCTACTTCACTTGTTAGAGCAAATCTATTTAACGTTCTTCGCTCTTGAAAAATTGTCTTGCACTGTATATTTATTTATATAGTACAATGCACAATTCTTCCTTGTTAATCTTATTTACATTTTACATGGCATTTGACAGATGCCCTTATCCAGAGTGATTTACAGAAGTGCTTTAAAGTCTCTATCAATAAATACATCCTGATACTGGTTCGCTAGGTCACAGACTAAGCATACTTTCAATCTAAAAAAAACTCTGTTGGGGAGGTAATGTAGTAAGAAAAGCACACAGACAACACAATTTTTTAAAGTGCTACTTTTTATGGTCACAGCATACTGACCAAGCCAGTTCATGTAATGTGCATTAAAATGGCCATTCTTATGCAAGACCACCCTGATGAAGGTGTCCTTCTTAGCCATGCACATGACAGAGGAAGCAAGGGGCCACAGTTTGAGCTGACAGGAGAGATGCTAATTTATGATGTACTGCATGCTTCCCCATTGCTCTCCACAGTAAGCCCCTGGATCAAGGCCTGCTGGGTTTACGTAGTTCACAATCTGAGTTTCCAACAAGGCCAGTCAAACATCTCTCATTGCAGATCACTCAGACGTCTCTCAGCTTTGGTCTGTGGCTTTTGTAAGCAGCATGATTTATGATGTGACCACTGGAAATAAAGTGACAATGATTTAAAACCTGATTAGATCTACATTTCTAGCTCCTCCAGCAGCTCTAAAACAAACAGCTGAATGGGGTAAATCCTGTTGTGAAACTGAGAGCCCCACTGTGATTAGCATGGCTGAGAATGGAGCACATCCAGCAAGAAGCTAAGACAAAAACAAACAAGCTTATATACACAAATCTTTTGCACTCTGCTTCCTGTACCTTTCTCTTCTTTTTTTTTTAGGTTGAACTCCACACCTTGCTCAGAGCGCTCTAGTTTAGCCCACTCCACTCCCCCTCACGCACTCCCCCTCACGGCCGTCCCTGAAGAGGATACCCCTGACCCTCCTCACTAGTGCCTGTGCCAAAGCAGCCCACTCTTCTCGCTCCTGCAGAGGAGAGAGCCAAGCTCTGCTGAGCAGCTGGTGAAGAGGCAGTGAGATGACGCCTCTCTCCTCCTCGCTCTCATCCTCTCTCTTTCTCTGCCAAGTCCTATCCAAATATCTGCAGTCCAGGCAAGAAGATTTTCTTGACTGGCAACTGCAACCAATATTTGAATGCTGAACGCAGACACTAATTAAACACATTCATCTGCATGTGAGACTGACAAATATTATTGGAATCTATTCAAGTGCACTTTACATCCTGTCACTGCATTATAATATGGTAACACAAAGGGACACTGTAGATTATAGCGGCCTCCCTTGCTTTGAGACACAGAGGGGTGATTATTTTGCAAACTGTTGAAGTCTCCTCCATCTCTGATCTGCTGATCTGTCGTCAGGGCCGAGTAAAGGAAGTGCCTTAATGGTCATTTATCACCAAGGGCAAGGTAAACAGAGGAAGTGAGAGGGTAATCATGCCTCAGTGTAATTTATGTGGGAAGTGATGTGTGTGAAAGCAGGGCTGAGATGTATACATTCTTCTCCAGAATGCCTTTGTTTATGGTTCTGCTTGACTCTCCATGAATGAGTGGAGAGCTACCTGATCTAGAGGTGGTCTCCCTGGAAAAGATGTGCCTCTTCTTGTTATAAACCTGCAGCTCAGACACACCAGAGCTGTATATCTGTAAGAAATTATTTTTGTTGTATAAAAAAAAAATAAAAATACAGGACCCCCAACATACTATATCTTGATTCTTACTATTAGGCTTTTTTAATGTTTCAGTATCCTTGAGCATGACCTGCTGTATGTAAATACTGCAATATATCCTACACAATACTATACATATTAAACTCTGTATTCACATTAAGCTGCCTCAGAGCTCAAATATAGCAGTTACTCTGTATTTAAAATATATAAAAAGTAATTTTCTTTGTTAAACCTTTAAATCAAGCAAGTAATGAAACTTTACTGAGCTGCAGTGATTGTGAATTTGCTCTTTTTAACTACTACTACCAAATAATCTAGAAACGATCCTCCAAACATTATTAGTACCACAACTTTGAAAGAAATGTATTAATTTAAAAAAATCCTTATAGACTGTTTGATATACATATACAAAAAACAGCCAAGACCAGTTGGGTATGACTGATAAGACAGTGATTTATAATTGAACTTAAAAGCATTCCTGTATTCCACTTTGTACATTTAACTAGTTGCTACATTATAAATGTAATTATAAAAACAGGGTATATTACAGTGACAATCTTCATATTAGAACATGTTTCTTTTTTCCCTCAGAGTTTTTCTTCCTAATACAATGCACTGGTACTCCGTATCATCCATTCCAGAGGTAAATAAACTTATACTTGGCTTTCCAGATAAGAACTCTGATATTAAATCAGCATCACTTCTATATCTCATTGTCTATTCACCGCTCATTGACTTTCTGGGTGAAAAATGACAAAATGATGCAGACAAACCTTGTTAGATGATACCATTCAATTTTGCAAATTCAATTCAATTCTGATATAGTTCACCATACAATTTTGAGCCCAAATAAGGTACAAGATCCATACAATTTTGACCACAAATAAAGCAGAAATGTAACAATTTTAAGCAATATTTTCTCACATATATTTAGTAGCATGTAAATAACATATAACATTAACTTTTTATATACAGTATATTAATCCATTTAATGTTATATGGATTTGTGTGCTAAGATATTAAGTACATCTTTCAGGGCTGCTAATAAAAACTTAAAGCCAGCTGAGGCAATAAAGAAGATAAAAATAAAAATAATAAAAATAAAAATAATAAACTAACCAATCTAACAAAAACAGAAAAATACAACAAACTCCATACCTCCAGAAACAAGATAAAAATAAACTAGGCAAAGTGCTCGTTCATGTTTCCAATGTATTCAGTTGAGGTATTTATAATATGTACAGACAGTGAGGTCACATGTCCATGTCAGTATGCAATTAACCTAATGGAAGTGCTAATATTATTTAATCAAAGGCTCTCCAAAGCTCAATGATAGTACGCCACTATTCAGATAGTGCATTACAAGAGCAAAACAAGCAAGGATGGGAAGGAACAAACCATCCTATCATTTAGCCCGCACAAATTGAAAAAAGACATACAGCCATCCAAAAAGTGCCCTAGTACCACTTATATACAGTTCCATCTGAATGTATTGGAATAGCAAAGCCAGTTGTTTTGTTTTGGCTATACACTGAAGACATTTGGGTTTGAGATCAAAATATGCATATGAGACTATAGAATTTCAGCTTTCATTTTCTGATATTTACATCTAGATGTGCTAAACAACTTAGGACTTAGCTTTTCTCCCATAGACAGCTCTCTGGTCTTCATGTTGGTTTATGCTTTTTAACAACAAATGCAGTCTTCACAGGTGATATCCAGGGCTCAAACCAAGAGTAGACATTCAGAACTATTAATTCTTTAAACATTCAATCTAACAGGGCACACCTGGGCAGCAAGAAACACCTGCCAGTCACATGTTCCAACATTTTTGATCAATTGAAAAATGGGTGGGTTCAAACCCTGTTCTAAGTTGTTTAACACATCTAGATGTAAATATCAGGTAATGAAAGCTGAAATTCTGATCTATCATCTCATATTCATCTTTTCATCTCAAACTTACATTTCTTCAGTGAATAGCAAAAACAAAAGAATTGGTCTTGCCACTGCATAGGAATATATATAGTAATATTTGATCAAGTGTAATCAGAGAGGTAAATGTGTCAATTTTGTAAATTAAGCAATAATTAACCTCTGAATAGTATTTTAACATGTTCTGGCCTGAGTATATGATTGATGGTGATTGAAATAGGGAAACTAATTTCTTTAGTCATGTGTTGGGTAAGTCCTGGGTAACTTCAGAGTTGTCATATAAAATTTGCCTCGCAAAATCCATTTAAACTGAATTTGGGCATTTTTACTGAATACAAATTCAGTGCCTTTCCTTATCTATTTTCCAAGAACAATAACATCTTACCAGCTAGCTGCTTTTGTGGTTTGTATAGCAGTTTATTTTTTATTTTTTTTTGTACATCTGTGCTGCACTATCTATCCTGATGCAAACTGAAATGAAAGGGCTAGGCTTGAGCACAGAAAAGCTGTTACACTGATTGGTCCTTGTGACTTGAGCATTGCCCTTGAGACATTTTTTAAAAGGAATCAAAGGCATCACAAAATGTGAATAAGCTACTGTGTATGCATGGTTCACAAGAAGAAACAGCAGAACTGCAAATTATATAGCACCCACAACCCACGCAAACACCCACACATCCACCCACACACACTCATACAACATCGAGAAAAAAAGAAAACTATATATGAAGGTTTCAAAAATTTATGCTCTGTTGCTAGCTGGGAATGAAAAATGGGAAAGAGGTTCAACTAATATTTATTCATTAGACCAGCATTCTTACCTCCAACAATCGCCTGTTGTGTATAATGTATGAATTCGGTTACTATTATTGCTGTCAGCTTTTGTGTGCTTTTTGTACACTGCAGCCATCTAAAGCAAGGTGTTATATAACAGTGCAGCACAACAGGGGATGGGGAATGCTCAATCGGCCCTTGTACCCCAAACGAGCAGCCCACACTCAGCAAAGGGGTCACCCCACCACCTCCATCTCCATTTGAAAAACCCTCGCTTTGAAAAGAGGGGCTCACCACCCAGCTAGTGGGGGTGGAGGAGGCCTGCAATAGGCCATCATACAGAGGAGAGAAAACTCAGTGCAGGTAGTGAACAAAAGCTAATGTAGAGCCTACACATTTGAGTCGTGACTCCGGCATGAAACAGCTGTAGGAGTTGTCTGACTGCACTTGTAGCACAGTTGCGTAACAAACTGGGAGGCTGTAATCATGATGGACACAGGTCAGTTTTCCTCAGGCATATTCAGCCTCTCACAGGCTCTCTTCTCTCTGAGAGCTAATCCACTGAGTGCATTTGAATTTGGCACTCAGTGAATTTAACACCCCCGCTGTGTATGAGTGAGTGTGTGTGTGTGTGAGTGAGTGTATGTGTGTGTGCGTGCACACTTGAAGAAAATGAACAAAATGGCCAAAAGCTGGTTAAATTACGCATATTTTAAATCAGAAATTTCGTGTTAGATAACAGAGAAGTTCACCATAGACCCGGACTATATTTTCACTCCTCAAATTATTTATTTTCTCTGCAGGTTTCACCACTAATATTTAAGTAATAAAACAGCCATTTCTGAAAGCCAGTATTTACTTTTTTTTCACAACAAATGTTAATCATAGCCAGTTCCCATTGCTGTATGTTTGTCCACTTCACATACCAGCACTGGCCGTCTGTAAGAGTACCAGCTCGCACATGTCTTCCTCCATGAAGCGTGCCACAGCAACTTTACAAACTTGTGGCCAAGCAGCATAGTTGAGTAGTTCAATATGTTTGGAATAGAATGATAAATATCTGACTGTCTTAAGGAAAACAGCAGTTTGACCAACAAATCTCTAGGAAAAGCAAGCATCTAAAAAAAAACATGGGCATGAGAGTGTTTACCTTTCCCGAAGGCTGCGATACTAGAGGTTCTTTCTGACTAGTTTTATGCTGCTGACCCTTTCAAGGAAAGAGATTCAGAGTGATGTAGCAATGAAGGAACAGAGATGCTTTAATCAGTGCCTTTGTACTACTGACTGAAGTGCAAAGGTGAAATCTCTATACCTTTATAATAATGTAATATGTTACGATTCATACGCTGACCTGATTTACTAAGATCCCTAATTGCATGTGCAATATGATAACCTGTGCGTGGAGTTAGTGAGCATCTTGTGGGTGATTTATCAAGAATAATTGCTTAAATTACATGACATGCAAATTATGGGGGAGGAAAAATATTTCAGTGACAGTTTTGCATGTTCTAATTGTTTGCAAAATCTGTGGGAAGTAAGGATCTCAAAGAGAGACACTTGGAAAAGTAAAACTGAAACTTGACAGACTTATTCATATTGTAACACCAATTAAATGAGAAGAAATGCATCAAACATACTGCTCAAAACATGAAATGAACACAAAATAAAAGTGCAGATGAGTGCATTCCAGTAATTATTTCGTAGGCTCTTTTTAAATGTGGTCAGCATGTGTGAACATCTGATAGGTTCAAGGTTCAAGGTGTTTTATTTGTCACACAGATATTACATACATTTGATGTATGTAATGTAGTGAAATGTTTTTCTTAGTTCCTTATCCCACAGCGCAACAACAAACAGAACCAACAATGAACTAAGGATATATACACACACATAATAAAAAAAAAAAAGAATATAATAAAATATAGTAGACATCTATGGTAAATATCTAAGACGAATCCAATTGTAATAACATTTAGAATTTAGAAGAACTTATAGAGCCTTTCCCATTATTTTGAGGTACTAAAATGTAATTTTGAGAAACTCTAATAAAATAACAGTTTTATCTTCTCTTCAAATGGCAGCACTGGCTTCTGTAAATTTAATACCTACCCTTCAGTTGTATCAATTTCACTGTTCAGGAAGTGACTTTCAGGCTTTGTAAATCACAATGTGGGTCCAAAATGATTCTATTTGCAACCCCCCATAAATTGGATTTTCATTAAGACAAACGCATAAGGCAGACAAGACATGCTATTTTGCTCATGAAAAACAGTCTTCCCTAGACCCTGTTAGCTTGGCTGTTTTTGCAGATGCTATTAAGTTGATTAGGTTTGCAGGTGATTCTACACACATTCTACTAAACCTTTAGTGTATCAGGACCTTAGTGTAGTAAGCTGCTGAGCAACGCTCACCACAAGTTTCCATGGCAATTCTGGAAATAAAACTGTTTTGCACCTTCATATGTCAACCACAATATGTGGGGATTAGGTTATTTTCTCTATTATTATCCTTAGCTCTATTTTGGTGATATCTATCCATAGGATCCAGTCAATGTTTTACTAGCCGTAGATGCTCACACCTGTGGTTCGATGAAGTAAGATGCTTACAAAGTCTTACAAAGAACTTGAAGGTGGTGTTTTATGATACATTTGGAGTCTTGATGGGGTTTTACAAGATGGAGGAGCCTTACTGCCAACAATTCAGTTTATCTGTTAATTTAGTTCTTAACATTGATATCATGGTTAAAAGCAGTAAAACAGTTTTCAGTGTAGGTGTTTTTGTCCTAAGGGCTTGGCAATGGAATATTGGGAAGTAGTCATATTGTGGCCTTAGTACTATAATGTTCTTTCTAGGTGATAGAACCTTATAATGCTACGGCCACAACAGGGCCGGCGCAACAAGAGACCATAGGAGGGCCCGCTGATAATGATTAAAAAATTTTTTTTGAAGGCAATTCATGAAACAAATGTAAAAGCTTACGTGATTAATGTAACGCCAGTATGAATGTCAGGGGAGGGGCTTGCAGGAGGAGTGACTTTTACTTTGATCATTTAAATGAGCTGACCATTTAATTGGTTGATCGTTCCCTTGTTTTAGCTGCTATTTGATAACAAATTATATCACATCTCACCCTATAGACCTAAGCCCATTAGTTTAGCAAGGTGTACTAAAATGCAAAAATGATACTAAAATATAAATCACACAGAGAAAAATGCAAAAAACAGAAACAGATAACTAGAAAATACTAAAAAGGGGGCAGAAACCATTAAATGAGGGGTATATGGCGCCGTGCACTGCTGAACGCCAGCTTCAGCATGAAGAAACCCAAAACCCTTTTTTTTTTGGTAGTGTTAGGCCTAATGTTTCGATTATATAATCATTAGATTTGCCAAGAAAGTTTTTAATTGTAGACCCATGTTTATTTCTTTAAAGAATGGATGATATTTACTAAAGAATATAATAATACATTAGAATGTTTAATTCAGTTATTAGTTTATGCGCAGTAGTTTTTGGGGGTTTGGGGGGCCTTTACGTGTTCACTTGCACCTGGGCCCATGAACAGCTTGCACTGACACTGTATAATATCACATAATACAGATAGCCTAATATCAATTAATGGTCATTCCCACTATCCATCCTTATCTCATTCAAGCGGCAGCTTGGGCAGCAAATGTATTTACACTAATTCAGCTCGCTAGATATCCAGCTATGTTGCCAGTGTGTCTTTTCAGTACGCCTAGTGGTAGCCTGCTAGCAAAACAGTGACCATAACGAGTTGGCTATTAAATTTAATAAAAATCTATTCACATGACACATGTAGGAAGACATGTTTGATTCAACTAACAAGCTCAGTGGTAGTAATTTCATCTTGCTATATACAGTAGCTAGCTAGAGATCTACCCTGCTGAAAAATCCAGTCTGGTCTGAACAGCTACCAGCTGCCAAAACAGTGGTCGAACTGGTCAAACTGGTAGGTCATCTTTACCAGATGGTAAGTTATTTCCAGCTTCCTTATTACTGATTAAATCAATCAATAAATCTTAAAGATTTTTGAATTACCTTACTGTTGTGTTGTTTTCTTAAAAATACTAATTGTCTACAATGGAGGATCGGAGGTTCTTTCTTTCGACCTGTATTTACCATGTGGCAAAGATGGTCTACCAGTTTGATCAGCTTGGCCTTTGTTTTGGCAGCTGATAGATGGTCAAAATAAGTTAGATTTTTCAAGGGGGTAGCTACTTGCTAACTACTTATGAAAAACAATTCTTTGAATGTCTTTGGATGATACTGTGCTTGCTATTCACATAAACCAATGGCACTAGAGTTCTGCTCTCCAATCAGTTTCTCACTGCACATGGAGTAGAACACACACGTGTTATTTTCTCCACAGACTAATCACATCTGCAGCTATTTGCACTTTGTAATTATTGCCCTCACACTGCTGTTTTAAAGTGTGTTACTATCTTTAGCTATTAGCTGTTCTGATGTCTTATTTTATATATGTTCTGTGTACACATGGAAAACCCCAGAGCACAGCACCAAAAACTACTCAGTGTACTCCAGGGTTGAATAAATTTCATTTTTCATCAAACAAGTACTATGTTTATGAAAGAGCCACTCGTCCAACACTTACAGGACAGCCAATAAGATAGATGGTGATATAAATCATTACATCAGGTAATTTAAATTTTTTCCTCCCTTCTTAAATCCAGACATTCTGAAAGGTTTTTTTTTCAGCAAAAAAAAAGTCTTAGAAAAATAATCCCCCAGGGTGTTGGACAGTTACCTTGAGGTAACTTCCAGGCATGTGTCTGGCATTTCTCTCCTTATTCCTCATAAACATGTTGTAATTTCTCTTTTAATCTGTACATGTTATTTATGCTGAATATGCTAATAGCAGCACTGGCCACTGCAGCAGGGCACCATGGCGAGTTGTTCACTGCTGGCTGCAGACGATAATGAGGTACTTGTGCAGTGAGTGACGGGGCTGCTGTTTTCACAGGAGGGATCACAGTGGGGCCGCTCCCCTCCTAGCACACGGCCCCTCTGGCTCCTCTATTATGTTCAACAAAGAATGTACTCCTTAGAGGTGCTGACAACATTCCACCAGAACTGCCGAACTCTGCTGCTCTCAAAGGGAGAAATCAAGAAAAAAATTTATACTGTTAGGCTGTGGTTTATGTTCTCAAGGTTAGCAGATAAAGGCAATGCTGTTTCACACAGGTTTTTAATCTTGCATTTCTAGTAGAAAAATGACGAGGTCACAGCAAGTGCTGTTAAAGGTTGTTGTGTGGGCGGTGAAAAGTGTTCTGTGTGGAGTCTGTATGTAAAACTCTGGCCATTCTGGCTTAAAGGGCATGTTCAGAAAAAAAAGAAACTCCAGGGCTAAATTAATTCATAAACTCTAAAGTGGTGCTGAAATCCAATGAAATGAGAAAGAAACATTCTAAGAACCCTTCTGCCCTTTGTATCAAGCATTGACTTTTCAGTTATTGCATTTAGTGAAGAATTAAGGCTGGCTCTACTGCTTTTCTTTGGTGTGGTCTAGGGGCAGTGTATGGACTGAGAGGTGTACCATAACCTGTACACATCAGCATAGGTCATTAGTCTGAGTGTATTCTATGTCATCTCTCCCTGCCAGGTAATGAAAAAAAAAAAAAAGAAATACTGACAGGACAACATAGCATTTCTTTGTAAATAAAACCCCATAGCCACTCTGCTGTCTGCTACTGTTTTACTTTTCCATTTCCTCCCTACCAGAGCATTTAGTTTCTTTTTTTTCTCTCTCTGTATTTCTGTTGTGGTTTTCAGGCTGAACGTGGGTGTCACATTGGCTGTATACCCAAAGTTCCACTGACTTTCATCCTCAGGAGCTCATGGCTGCATTGTGAGGTTTTGCTTTTTCTGTAAAGGTTCTGGTAAAAGGCCATGGCACTGCACGGGTACAGTAGATGGGCTCTGTGGGGTGGCCGCCGTTAACATTGCTCCGGGTCTCCTCTGTCATTTCCTCACCGCCAGCACTCCCACTGAGCAGATGACACACTGTAAGACCTCTCTCATCTCTGCCATTACTAGGGTGGAGTATATGGAGAGACTGTGCTGTACTGAAGCAAATCTTTGGCTGGTTAAACTACAACAAACTAGTGAACAATTTGAAGTCAAAATTTTAAAAATAGCATGATAATCTTAAAAGCCTCATCTGCTGTGTCTTTGTAACCTCACAGCTATAAATGATTTATTGTACACAGTAGGCCACATTAAGGAAGTAGGAATTATGGCATTTGTGACCTAAAAGTTTTTAAGATTAGTATCTAAGGCAAAATATCCTTTTGATAATTGAAATGTTCCAGATTAAAATAAATTAATTCATAATTCTGCCTCAATCCCTTGAATATCAGTTAACATAATGGTCTGAAAGGTCCTTGACAGTAGTTATATAAGTATAGCTGAAGTATCAGTGAAGTAGTTTTTGTGAAGAACAGACCAACTAAAGGGTACTGCTGACTGTCTCGACCACTCCCAGCCATGATTCAACAACTTGTTAGATGATGGGTAGAAGGCCTTAAGTGGTTCCTATCCACAAACAGTAGAGATTTCTTTTGCTCCCTCCACCCACCCTCACCCCAGAAAAGAAACCACGCATGCATACTCAAGCATTCATTCTTGCGAGGGCTTCCTGCAGTCTTCGCCCACTTGCCCACAACAACCCACCCACCCACGTCCTCCTCCACCCCGCTCTTCCCCTCAGTGACTGCCAGTCCTTTCCTCAGCCCTGCACACCCACCCACACACCCACACAAACACACACACACTCTTTTCCACAGGACAGGTCATCCTCAGTTCAGGCTCTCTGTAGTATCAGGGGCACATGTTCATGATCATGCTTCCTGTTGTGCTATGGATGGAAATCTGTGTGTAAATGTAGTGAGCATTTTACAATTTGCATTTCACACAGTATCACATAAACCATGAGTCGAGAAAAATGATGAAGGGCTTCACACAGCTTTCAAAATATTGTTGTAACATATAATAAGCATGTCTTGCCACAGCAACACTTTATAAAGCAGCTCTTGTACATGAAATGATCATTTAACCAGACAAACTGAAGAAGAACATCCAGTGTGTGCTGATGTGTGAAATCACATCTTAATTACATCCGACTCTCCCCCCTGGATATCCCGTCATTGGTACCTTACTAAAAGCAATAGAGACAATCTATGTTAAAGAGGCTTTGTGGTTGCAGTGATATGTGCATTGGCGTGATTCATATTTTGGTTTCCAGCATTTGTTACTGCAAAAAAATTTTTTTTTTTAAATCACTGCTTCAGAAACTTGGGGCAGAGCCTTTTCCCCCTCCATTTATTTGTGGGACACAAAAGTTTCCTTGGTTGGTTGGGCTGGCCATGGCTCTACTGTGAGTATATGGAGGTCTGGAAACTGCCTCCATGAGTCAGTGGCTTTGACTCAGCCTGGAGAGGAGGCAATGTGGGGAGTCACTTAGGCAGGGAGTGGGCTTGAATGAGTGTCACTCCTGCCATGGAATCCCACCTAAATCACTGACAGGAGGAAAGGTGGAGTGGACACCCTCATAGGTTATTAGGAGAGGAAGCACTCTGCACTGAATGAAGGGAAAATAATAATGGCAAACAAAAAATAGGGACATTTCCCACATGGGACATGCATTCAAGTTAGGGAGATGGGTCTTCATTTATTAAAATTCTACTTGTCTGGGTCCTGTTTGGACTCTTGCTCTCTAGACAAACAAAACTGAAAAAATAATTACCATATCTCAGCTTTGTAAGGAGATGCAGCATACTCTTGTTTGCTTGGTACTATGGATGAATAAAATGGAAAGATAGACTAGAAAACATACCACAGATGTCATATCATATCACACATCACAACACACTTAGTTATAGCTGAAGTATCTTTGGCATCACAGTTAAATGTCTTTGCTATTAGTAATGATTTGTATGTTTGATAAGAGCTACCATCTATGTGTGAGTCACCCATTCCTCAGGAGGTATTTCTAGAGCAGGATACTATACTCTCACTTGTCATGACAAGTGAGGCAGAAGTGCTGCAAGGATCTGAAGCAGCAAGCTTGCTGAATAGGAGGTTTCACCTTTTAGGTATGCACATAATAGTCAGTGTGAGAATATTATGATTGTTCAAGGGCAACTCCCACCCAGATTCTTCACCCGTTTGATCTTAATTACCTGTCTTCATGTCCAGTGGGCCTTTGAATAGGACTAGTAGGCTTTTGGAGGGAAAGCCTTAACAGCAAATCCCAAACTTCTGTTAGCCACATTGTGAGGTGAATTCCATTGTGGGAAGAAGACTGTTTGACAAGAGGAACTAAATTTTGGTGGCGGGAACACAGAATTCAGGGAGTGTCTTTAATGACAAAGCCCATCCTGAACACCTTGCTTTCCTTGCTCAAACAGTTGGGGCCCATACAAGTATTTGTTCCTTATCTATGATCTTCACTGTCGTTAACCTTTCTTTGGTTTGTACCAGTCGTTAAACATTTCAGGAAGTGGGTTTAGTCCCACCAGAAAAATCCTCCCACCTCCCAGAGACTGGCAGGTGAAAACAATAACAAAGGCAAACAAGTGGAGCAAGTGTCACACTCCATTTGTTCTTCTTTCAAAAGCAATTATTCACATGAAACCTAGGTGTACGTGTTTGCTTAGCATGCATACTGTGCATCAGACTGCTAGAATGAAAACAAAATAAACCAGTTTCAGGTATCTGTCTTTTGGCCTTAATTATATCACTGTATCACGTTGACAAGTGCAATTAAACTTCAATATTTAACAAAATTGCAGTACTAGCTGAACAATGAGATAAGGCATACTTGACAGACATGTGATCAAAGCAAACTCTCAGTGTGTTATACAATATGCAATCGAATACATTTTGAAGGGTCAGATTTTTTTTTTTACATTGCCGTTCACTGCAGTCACCATCTTTGTTCAGGTGAAGCAGAAATGTTAAATTTGATTTTGATGTCCCTTGAAAGTCCCTTGAAAGTCCAGAATTTCAAGGTTAGTTTGTATGGCAAGAAAAACAATGTGAAGTGCAACAATGCTATGAGAAATTGTTTTATTATGACGTGTGTTTGTATGATTGATATTGTCAGGTGGCAGAGACAGCAACAGTTGCAGATAATGCTTTCATTTAAATGTTCTGGCAGGTACAAACAAATCCAAATTGTAAAACAAAGTTCAGAGTCAAGAAACCAGCACGAGGTCAGGTGATATACAAACCAGTTATCAAAGAATGAGGCAAGGATCACAAAATGAGAGAACAAATGTGGGTCAGAACCCAAAGTAGCAAATATGAATCAAAAGGTTTGGTGTGTCAGATGTGTAAACAGAGCTGAACGAATACCTCGCAATGTCCTTGAGCTGCGAGTGTGCTTTTATAGTGTGTGGTGGTAATTGAGTCCAGGTGTGTGCAGCGGGTGAATTTGAACATATGAGCTGGGAGTTGAAGTCTGTAGTGGCCATATTTGTAGGTGGAGGTGCATTTTAGGAAATGGAGTCTGATGCAGAATTCGCTGTTCACATGACAGATACCAGTGGAATCTGTACTGAAAAACAAGGTGCTTTTGAAGAACACAAGCATGACACTACAATTTACTCCATATGCTAAGAATTTATTAATTGATTGATTGATTAAAATAATAATAACAATAACAATAACAATCAAAATAATAATAATAATAATAATAATGGCAGACACTTGGATATGCTACAGTATATGCAAAACGTCCAGGAACAAATGCTATTAATATAATTAATTAATTTACATACCATATTCTTTAACCTACAGTTCGTCTATCGAAGGACACACATCTGGAATGGAAATAACACTCTTTTGGCGTAAAAGATAATCTCTTGATTTTAAGATCACCATCTCTTGTTTCTTCAGCTCAAATTTGAATAATTTCCATGGTTCTGATAATAGGCACTGTGTTTTGGTTTACTGATATCTTTCTTTGTTTTAACTGCAGTGAAATTACAAGGGAAATTCCCTTCACTGTCAAAATGAGAGGAGTATCTTACCAGCATGCCCTCCTCCACATAACTTACCATATATTGAGTAGTTGAAAGCACATCAGTGCGTTACCAGATAAAATAACACTTAAAACTATTAATGTTACAGTGAGAAGAATTAGACAGGTATCAGTTTCAGAATCCATAGAGAGGTTTGCTGAAATAAACAGAAGCTTCGTGGGGTTTTTATACTGAATGGCAGCAGTAAGTATAATATATATTAGAGTGTAATTTCCTCATGTTCATATAAAATTCATTTGAAAGACAAAATTTTCTCTAAGTTTCTTTCTTTGTAAAAGCCTTGTGCTTTTTCTTTACTCATGTATGATTAATAGCAACACTATTAAACCAACGCACAGTCTCACATTGCATTTTCACAACTGCTATTAAACTGTTATGAAAAGTTTGGTTAGAGAGAGGGGCAGGGTTAGCAATCACAGCTTTCCTTACAGAATCAATCATATGAGATCCAGTGAAACCCCTCTCAACTGTTATAGTTCCTCTGAAATCCGTGTGAGCTCTTTCAGGTTTCTTTCAGGTTCCACACCTAGACATTATCAATTACACAATCTTATAAATAATAACAATTTATTTGGATAGTTCAATGTAGTTAATTTATAAACCATCTATAGGCTGTTATAAAGCAGCCTATAAACCGATTCTCACCAACATGTCAAATGATAAAGATCTTTCAAAAAGATGGAAAGTTCATCAACAGAGCCCACAACCCACCCCATGAAATCATGAACATATGAGTGTGTTTTCACTCAGAAATCCACTTAGGTAATTATCACTTAAATATATAAAATATATACGCAGCCTGGTGGAGTCATTAATAGCTGATCTACGCTGAACTAAGGCTTTTACCTTAGTCTTTCCATTCTCTTTATAATCCTAATTAAGAATACTGTATTAATCAGTGTTGCAGTGATCTTTAAAGAATAATGAATGCATATTTTTGTTTCAGCTGGAGTGTAAGTGGTGTGATGATGTGTGTTTGTAGAAGGATAGGACTACATCAGTGAATAAGGTTCATGATTTCCTGCACAATCTATACATTTTTCATGGATGGCATCAAAGAATGAAAACTTCCTCCCCATCATCTGCCCACATATAATTTTAACCTGCATGCACATTTCTTGAATGTAAATGAATAAATGTCTTTTGTCAGTGCTTTTTAAAATAGCCAACAATTATCAACAACGATAAGTAATCCCAAAGTCATTCATGCACCCACATACTGTTAATGCATAGCTAAAGCTAATGGATTAAAGTATCTATGTGATTGCTTCGTCTAACACATTACATTTATTCATTTGGCTGAGGCTTTTATCTAAAGTGACTTACAAGTGAGTCTTAGTTCAATCCAAACATCTAGTTGTTTGAAGATTTGACTGCAGTACATGTTACAGAACTATGTATCCACCAAATAACAAGCAAATACTGAAAACAATTCAGAGGTTCTAAAGGAAGAACAGAGCAGTATAAAGTAAACGTTAATACATGGGATTACAACACACAGAAAGCAATTGATATAGCTACAAATACAGTAACACATTCAGAATGCCTACACTGTGACAGGGTTTTTTGTTTGTTTGTTGTTTGTATAACTTTTCAGAAAATGATCTGATGAATTTGATCTAAAATGGATCATATGGTTTTGTGCAAACTTGTGGAGTCCATGCCAGCTCAAGTGCACACTGTCATTAAAGTGAAAAGGGGACATACCAAATACTAAGAAACCCTGAAATTCACGCAAATACACTCATCATCCAGTTTATTAGGAACACCTGTACACTTGTACATTCATGCAGTTATCTAATAAGAAAATCTTGTGGCAAAAAAAAAAATCATGCAGATATAGGTCAAGAGCTTTACTTAATATTCATATCAAACATCAGAATGGGGAAAAAAGTGTGATCTCTGTGATGTTAACCGTGGCATGATTGTTGGTGCCAGATGGGCTGGCTTGAGTATTTCAGAAACTGCTGATCTCCTGGGAATTTCACTCACAGCAGTCTCACACACAGAGTTTACAGAGAATGGTGCAAAAAACAAAAAACACTGAGTGAGCGAAAGTTCTGTGGGTGGAAACAATTTTACTGATAAGACAGTTCAGAGGAAACTGACAAGATTGGTTGGAGCTGCCGGGAAGGATATAGTAAAACAAATAATCTTTAGGTCAGCTGGTCTTTTTTCCAGTCTTCAACTGTCTAGTTTGTAGCATGTGCTCATGATAGCCTCAGATTTCTACTCTTGGCTCACAGGAGTGGAACCTGATTTGGTCTTCTACTGTTGTAGTTCATCCACCTCAAGGTTTGATGTGTTGTGTGTTCTGAGATGCTTTTCTGCTCCGGTTGTAAAGCGTGATTATTTGATTTACTATATCCTTCCTGACAGCTCCAACCATCCTGACCATTTTCCTCTGAACTCTCTTATCAATAAAGTTGTTTCCACCATCGCTCACTACCATAGTTACTATAGACTTCCTGTCAGCTCAAACCAGTCTGGTTTCATCAAGCTGTTTCAGCCTGCAGATCCTCCACTTACAGGGTGTTTTTTGTTTTTTTGCACCATTCTCTGTAAACTCTACAGACTGTAAAAATCCCAAGAGATCAGCAGTTTCTGAAATACTCAAACCAGCCCATCTGACACTAACAGCCATGCTATGATTAAAGTCACAGAGATCACTTTTTTCCCCCCATTCTGATGTTTGATGTGAACATTAACTGAAGCTCTTGACCTGTATCTGCATGATTTTATGCATTGTGATGCTGCCACATGATCGGCTGATTGGATAACTGCATAAATAAGCAGCTGTACAGGTGTTGCTATTAATGTGACCTGTGAGTTTATTTCAAAGAGTCTAATTTTTGTTGTAAATAATTTAATTTATAATGAAATTGCTGTATTAAATTAGAAAACAATGCAAAATAGAAGCATTTTCACTTGCGGTCTCAGATTTTTGGACCCCACTGTATGCACACTTACAGGGAGATGGCTGACATTCCTGCACAGATGTTCAGATGCTCTCAGAAAAGCTGCAGCTTCAGGTTGTGAAAGAATGTGCAGAGCTGCACATTAATGAGGTTTTATGTATTTAATTTATTTATTATTTAATAATGTGTCTCTCAAACAGCCATGATTCACATTTCTGACCTTCTTATGAAAAGCTAAGAATTTAGAGGGGATATGTAAGTTGACCAGCAACACTGCTTTGAACAGCTTCTCGGAAACTTGAATAAATAGACCCCCCCCCCCCCCCTTCCTTAGCACATACAGAAAAATACTGTGCACCACTGTCCTATGATTTGATCACACTGTCATCCAAATACATGCTTGCTGTTTCTTTGTATCCTGTAAATCTTTGGGGAAATTATTTTTTTGGAGAGTTTCAGAATGAAATGAAAGTTAGATGAAAACTGATTACCATGACTACCATGAGATGTGTGTGGAAAAGTGAACATTACACACAACAAGTGTTAAGTAAAAAAGTGACCTATTTTCATTTTAAGGTGTGAGTGATCAAGTTCAATAACAAAGACAGCATTACAGGGCAATTTAATGTGAACAAATATTTCTGTCTAGTTGAATCCTCCTATTTAATCCACAGGAGATAGTCAGGTATCTGGTTATTCTCAGGTTTGTACAACACAATACCCCACTTCTCAGTGCATTACATTATCTTCACATTTCAGGGTCCCTGGAGGACTAGTGGTTAGGCCATGATGCTCTCACTGCGTGGCCCGGGTTCGATTCCCAGGCAGGGAACCCACCCCGCACACAGCAGTGCACTTCCAGTGCCAGTTCCAGGCCCTGATATAAGTGGGGAGGTTTGCATCAGGAAGGGCATCCGGCATAAAAACTGTGCCAAATCAAATATGCGGACCAGTGATCTGCTGAGGCGACCCCTAACGGGAGCTGCCAAAAGAAGAAGAACGACAGTATCTTCACATGTCAAAGAGGATGGCATTAAAATCCATATATGAATGCTGATATTCTTTTTGCCTTTTATCTTTTATCTGAATTTCACCAGAAATGTTCTTTCTTTAATACATAGGCTATTCCATTTAACTACAAACAAACAAACCATCACACAAACAAAACAAAATAAATAAAAAAAGATTTTATGGTGCATCTTTTTTATTGCTAATGTCAATAAACTCTATTGTCATAACGTAATATTAACATTGTAATTTCCCCTAACTGTCTTATTTCAGCAAAAGCCCACTATTATTTACATTACTACCTACTATGCTGTGCATGAATATTACAATTCTAACTATTAATTTAACTGCCGGCTGAAATTGTGTTCAATAAACACATAATAAACAGATATCTACATACTGAAAAGAAGTGGAAAATGTGTTGTTTTTTTTTTTTTTTTTGAAAAGAGAGAGTCAGAGAGTATTAACAAATACAGAGAAAACTGGCTAGTCTATGTGTGGGATTTGCTGAGGTAGGCTGGTCACATGTTTTGAAGTAGGAGGTGAGGGAGTGTATATGTGCATGTGAGGTAAAATGTATGTAGGGGGAGCTGACATTGAGTGCTGTATGTAGGCAGGAAGCCTCCACGCTCACGCATGCTTACTATGCGGCCCCGGGGGTGGAGAGATGCTATGTAGTTAAACCCACTGCCAGTGGATAAGCCACTCACAGTGACATGCAGATAAGCACAGCAAGCAGCAAGGGCTCGGCCTGAGAAATACATACACACTTACTGACACACATACATATACACACAGAGGATAGCAGTACTTCAACAGGATTTTGCAGGTTGTCACTAGCAGTTACACAAAAGAGCAGAGAGGGGAAGGAAGAAGAGAAGAGAAGCAGAGACAAAGCATTCTGCATATGGAAAATCTCAGCCATGTGCACAGGTAAGAACAACTCCAGAAACTCTTTCAAAGACTTTGTGTATAGGAAAATAAAAAGGGACTAGTCATGTTTATATTGTATATTGGGCTTTCTTTTGATACAGTCTAGAGTCCTCCATTTATAGTTTAACACACTTTATCATAGCAAAGTCCTCTCTTCAATTTGAAATCATTTTGTGCATGATTACATTTTAGGCAAATCTGGGTAATTTTCTGTCAATCAGAATGAATAAAAGTCAGTAGCAGGATGGCATTGTTGTAGTTTGTGAGTGTGTAGAGTGCTTTCAGTACACTGAGTAGTATGAGTGATGAGCTTGTGTGCTGTAGAGGCTGGAGTGTTGCAGGGTGTGTGTGTGTGCGTGTGTGTGTGTGTGTGTGTGTGTGTGTGTGTGTGTGTGAGAGAGAGAGAGAGAGAGAGAGAGAGCTCTAATTGTTGTCAGTGAGAGTGCACGCCTGTAGCATTGGAAGGAGGGACAAAAACCTGGCAGTGTCTTTGTTCTTTACAGTTGCGTGGCAGTTACAGATCAGGTATATAAAACACACACACACACACACACACACACACCTTTCTGCTCTTGCCCTAATCCACTCAAACTCAACAGCAGCTGGTCCAACACACAGGGTACATTCACTGGGGATGGTTGTTTGTTTTATTGTCTGTTCCCAACCAGAGGAAACCAGATCAGAGAAAACCTCCACTAGCCTGCAAAACTTATTGTGCCTCCACACGGGTGTGAGTGGGTGGATGTGTGTTTAAGTGCAAATGTGTCTAAACGTGCACTCGCATGTGTTTGCCCAGAAGAGTGAGTGTGCGTGTGTGAGTGTGTGGGTGTTTGGATATAGGTATTTGTGTAGGTGGGGTGTAGCTGTACGTGTGTGGGTGACTGAGTGCATGTGTGAGCGTAAGTGTGCATGTGCTTGCCCCTGTGTGTGTATGTGTGTAAACACGCCTACTAGAACAGACACTAATATAAAAGCTGGGATGCCTGTCAAACCTTGAGCATTCCTGCACAGCCTGACCCCATACTGAATGCTGAGAATTTCAGCTGAAACGGAAAGACAATAGCCAGGGGGACATTTAAGAGGTTTTAGCTCAGATCCCTGGGAATCAATCCCCCAGATGCAGTGGGAAAATCTAGAGTTCAGGCCTGTATTTCAGGTTTCAGTTAGAGACAGTTGCAGCCTGCTGCTGAGGGGCTTTCCCAAAATGGGGCACCACTGGGAGGGGATACAAAGAGACCCACCTGTGGCGCTCTGAGGACTGTGGTGTCTACTCGCAGTGGGAAATGTCTTGCTGCTGTAGCCCTGCAAGGCTGCTGATATTTTTCATTTCCAGTTGGCTGATTAATTCAGTGATGGATTTGAATGGTGTGTGGTCTGAAATGTAGTCTAGTTTTGTACAGGGTGAATATAAAGGATGAGGAAGGCTGTCTCATTATGTCTCTTCATGGGGTTTGTGAGCATGGACGAATGTTAAATAAGCATGTTATCACTCGCAAACACACACGCACACACACACACTCACACACACACACACAGACCCCCCCAATAGAGTCTTTATATGTTACTGATAATTATAAATCTTGCTTTTTAAACTATTCATCATATAATTGCAATATCACAGGAATCTAATCTTAATATTGACATGATTATAGAGGAGAGATAGTAATTAAAAACCAACACAAGTTTCTCTGTAGCTAATTAAAATACTTGTGCAGAAAAGGTGAAACTTGTCAGTTTTTTCTTTATTTTTATTTTTTTACAGTATATGTTTTTAAATATCCCATTTGCTTGTATAGTCCATCAATTGGCTAAAATCTGTGGTGGGTAATTAGCTCAAATGTTTTTCAAATTGGTGAGCTCCATTTTTCCATCCCATTAACTAGGCAATGAGCACAAATTAGGCATGTACTGCATTTAATGGTTCGGTATCAGCATGGTGTCACAACAATACACTGGAATAAATAACAACAGTGTCAGACAACTTACAAGACAAAAAGGTTGAGCATGGGCTCAAATTTTGTGACCACTTTTGTAAAATTTATTAAAGAATTTGCACAACTCAAGTTCCTTTGGTCACAGTTAACATTAACGTTAGGGTTATGGGTGGAGTTAGTATGGATTCTTGCTACTTCCTTTGTATAAACCAAATAAAATCCAGTTGAATTCAGATGAATATCTCATGTCTCAGGTTAGAAACGTTTCTATAAAATTGAATGGCTTTAAGGTTAAGCTTTTTAAATAACTAAAAATATACTAAATGGATTTCTCCATGTCTGGCACCGACAGTTCTTCTTACATCATCAAATAGCAATTTTGGACATGTATCAGTTATGTGGACTTACTGTTACATTGCATCAGATGTTGAATGAATTCCCCTCTAAGAATAACATATTTGCCTTGCATCAGATTTAGTAAACTGAGCAATTGATGAGCTAATCTGTGTTAGTGTAGTGCAGAAATCAGCAGAAATGTTTGAATTCCAGTTGTCGCATGTGCTGTTTGTGCAGCTATATAGGAAAGTCCCTTTGCTGTAACAGTGTAAATCAGCCAGTTTAGATATGTATGCAGTGTGTGGAATGACTGGGAGTGCAGTTAAAAAAGAAAAGAAAAGAAAAAAATGGACACCAGATTCATGTGCCGGAGGACAGCTGCTGACACTTCAAATGTAGGGAAGAGAGGTGTGTGGTACATGCAAGAAATTGAAAAATGGGGAAAACCTCTCACAGCCTGTTTAATTTACTATTTCAGATGCCACTGATCAATGAAGAATTGGCAAAAACAAATGTATTAATAAATTAATTAGTCTTGCTGTTAAAAACAAATATGGTGAGGGTAGTGAGAGAAGATGGAAATTATACTGTATATGAGATAAAGGAAGACATAGCTCTGTTTGTGTATTTTATGGTTCTGAAGCCTGGAAGATGTTATTCACCAGTGGTTTATATACACAGTTACTCTCATTCGCTGACTAACATTGTAAATGTAGAAATGTAGGGTGGTGAGTTGGGTGAAAGTTCACCAGAAGCTCTCTGACCCACTCTTTTGATGTTTCGGTATTTGAGGTCACTGGTGCTCTATGTAATGATGACTGAATGTTGTTTTTTTTTTTTCAGTCATTTGGGAGGGGTTTCTGGGGGAAAAAAATTCCAAACCACCCCTGAATGAGAAGCAACTGAGCCTAGACTTTAAAAAATTTAACTTGTCAATTCCTCAGTGACATTTGTTTCATTCTTTTTTATTTAGAAAATAAGGACTACTTAGTCTTATATTCATGTTCACATAATTTTCTAAACCAGCTTTGCACTTTTAACTTTTCAAATGGCCATACAAAAGACACAGATATTTATTACAATGCTCAGACTTTATTCCAACAAATTATAGAGGTTTAAATTAAATAAGCAAATAATGTAGCCATAATATTTTTTTCTGATACATATTTACAAAGCATTTTTATGAGGATATTTAATCATCAATTGGACATGAAGTAAACTTTGAAGAGAAGAAAGAAATTAAAAAAAAAAAACTTCTATAGAACCTAGTTATTCATTACAACTTTTCCAGTCTAACTAAACAAATGCAATCTGTCCTTTAGACCACAGTTAAACAAATTCCAGCCACAGTTGCTTAAAGCTGAAATGCTGTGATGTTCTTGTCTGCTTTGTCAAACCTGAAGAGATGTCTTTGTGTATAGGATTCTCTGTGGATGAGATAGAGAGCATGCAAATCAAATGCTGCTATTGTGTGTTTTCTTACACAAGTGCAAAAGATTTTTTTAGATGTGCGACTAAAAACAATAGATGAAGATTTATATGTCTAACAGATGGCTGTTGGCTGTATAAGTCTGATGAAGCTTGATGATGCTATTTTGTAATATCATTCGGTTAACATTAATTGGAGACAATGTAATACTCCAAGTGAGGAGTGAAGATGTTCGTCATTATTTACAGATATAGGGTAGCATTCATGAATTGACTGGCAAGACTGGTATAAGTACATTAATCAGCAAATAATTACAATTCTGGAAGAAACTACTAAAGCATACAAATATGGCATCTGTAAAGTTCATGTCAATTTTAAAACAACCCAAGTTATAGATTACGAGTTAGAACAAGTTGTAACTTGTATTACATTTATGTGGATGCTTTTAAAAATCTTAACTTTAGTTTAGCCATTTGAGAACTGCCCATGCTTATCACGTTGCTTTTGTTTTGTAAAAACTAGATTCAGTACCATTATGGGGCTCAGATAATACAAACACTCGTCTTATGTGTGTCATAGTTTCCACAGCAACATTTTATCGTTTTAGTATTTTCTGTGTGAAGCTTTAGATTTTAGTTTCAGATTAATGTTTGCTAATAAATGGGCCTTGATTTGCATAACTAAACAATCATTAATCATTAGGGCTTTTTTCCCTGTGTCCTCGTCAGTCTAGCATTAATGTCTGAATGGACTTATAATTGTAGAATTTGAATCTAAAATAATAACTGCACACAGTACTCTGTGCAAGACTATAATACAAGAATATAATATTTACCATGATCTAGTTACAATATAATAATATGAATACCATAAACGTAAAACTATTGTTGTGTTCTTCTAGCATTGTTTATGTGATTACAATGCTATTACATTGTAACTACCATATACATACCAGACTCCATACTCCAATTAAATTATCTCTGAGAATGACTTGAATGCTACTTGGATTGAAAAGTATTATTAAACAATATGTTTAACCAGCATATGACACTGACTTAGCTTGTTTTTATTTTATTTTATTTTTTAAAATTAGCTTTGTTAATATGTTACTTTTTTAGATTGGGCGTATGCCAGACCAGTGTTCTCCAACATCCGTTTGTACGTGTATCTTCAAAAAGGTCCATTGCGTCAATCAATGAATCAGTATCATTTTGTGAAAATGTACTTTGCCATGTTTTATTACAACAGAGGGATGTTGTATAAGTGTTAAGCAGTCCTGATTCTGAAGCTTCAAATTTCCCCAGCTTGAAATATTTTTCTGAAAAAGTGAAAGGGACAGTGGAAAGAACATGTTCTTCATATGCCAGTCTGGCACTTGGGAAATTTTATGTAAATCGTTGGGCACCTCCCACAGTTGTTGTATTTCCCCTGTACATCCTATCTGCATTCGGGACATGGCTCAGAGCGCGCTGGAGATAAGAGTACATAATATGAGGTGAATGAAACAATGCGGTCGGTTAGGTGAACTCCCATCATAATCGCTTCCTGCCGTCATTTTCTCTGGTGAAACCCCGGGTATCTACTGTAACTGAAAGGGAGGGGGACGGGAGGAGAGGCATGTTGCTGCTTAGGGCTTTCCCTCAACATAACTGTCTACTTACAATTAGCATGCAAAAGCAGAAGACAGTAATCTCCCCAATGCATATTTACTCTCAATAAAAGCCTGATTATTGCTATTAATCATGAAGTTTAAAGATGGGTGTGTTATACGTTTAAGGGACTAATGTGAGGTAACAACACCCTACAGTTTAAATACGAAACCGTCTCTAGGTCATTTAGAAATAGAAATAACAGTTTTTTTTTTCAATTGTCGGTAATATATATATATAATATTATCCTTGTTAATTTGGCTTTGAAAAAACGCAATTATATAATTTATTATTATTATTATTGTTATTATTATTATTATTATTATTAGTGGCTTTGTTTTTGTTGTGTTGATATGATATTTCAGGTCAGCACACATCTATAGTCAGAATATCGGGGATTTCTCAGAAGTGAACGCAGCGTTTACAACATTGCGCACAATTCATTTTCTAGACTTTCCTGAGATGTTTGCTCGAAAATGGAGATGTGTGTGTGTGTGTGTGTGTGTGTGTGTGTGTGTGTGTGTGTGAGCGCGTGCGCGCGCGCGCTCTGAGTCCCCGAGTCTGGAGAAGGGCCGGCCCCGACTGAGCGGGGGGATTTCTGCAGCGCTGTATGGTTAGTAGTGAAGTGAGCGGGGGCCGTGTGTGAACGGGCAGATACAAAGAGAGAGAGGGAGAGAGTGAAAACACGCACATGAAGAAAGAGAGAGCCAGAGAGAGAGAGAGAGAGAGAGAGAGAGAGAGAGAGAGAGAGCGCACTGTTTCCCACACTGAGCCGGTAATTGCACGAGGTGGCCGCCGCAGATGGAAGCGGCACATGAGTGACAAGCGGGTGAGTGAGTGACAGAGCCATTAATATTAAGTGTGGCTGCTGCTTAGTCGCTTTGTGTTTCCGCTCAACGCTCTCCTTTTCTTTCTGTCTGTATTGTTTTCCACATCTCTGCTCGGTTTAATCCGGGCTAGCGCGTGTGCCGAGCGGCGGCGGAAGCTAAACTGAAGGTAGGAGCTTCGGGAGGGGGGTTTGCTGATGAATTTGACACTTTCTCCGAAACATCCGCTTAATTTAGATGGGTTTTTTTTTTATAAGCGCTGCAGAGGCAGCGTACGATCACACAAGCGGCGGTGTCGCAAAATGATTATCTCCTCATTAGACATAATGAATACAGGTTAGTTTGCGCGTGCGGCTGCGGGTGAACATGTGCGCCGTTTCTGTCCACTGCTGCTGGAAACGACGCACTAACAGAGACGAAGCCGTCTGTGTGTGTGTGTGTGTGTGTGTGTGTGTGTGTGGTCTCTGCGTGCACTGACAAATACCATTTCAGGCGAGGGCTGGGAAAGAAAAGTGCAACGAAGAAAACTTTTGCTGTAAGTGGCCTCAGTGCTCAGGCGCACACGCGTACACACACACACACACACATACACACACACCCACACACACACTCACTAGTAGCAGCGCTCGGCTCTTGCAGCGCAGAAACGCTGTGCTCTGTGAGTGCGGCAGGAGGAGGAGGAGGAGGTTGAAAGGCTGCTATGTGAACCGAAGAGAAGGAAATTCTTGTGTGTGTTTTGGAATGCGATTGCCCCTGGGGAGACCTCGTGACAAAAAATGAGTTGGAGAATAAAATAGAGGGGTGAGTTTAGAGAGAGGGGGAAAAAAGCAGGGGGAGCGTTTCCCCTTCCTCTGTTTCCTCTCTACAGCGAGAATACACACACACACACACACACACACACACACACACTGACTCTTCCGACCTCCAAGATTAATGAATGAAAACGTTTGCTAGAAAATACCTTTAACGCCAATGAACAAATTTAATTATTATTATTATTATTATTATTATTAGAAAATACTACTACTACTACTACTACTAATAATAATAATAATAATAATAATAATAGATATTAAAAATTAAACATTTAAACATTCTTATTTTAACTTGTAAGAGATATACCACTGCAGTATTTTATTTCTTTTAAATACATGTCGGAATGAATATCATTTATACAGTTATGGATCTTTCTACAGCGACATACCTGTTTTATTTGAGCTCTTTTACTTCAAATAGTTTCCATCAGGGGGCACACATGAGACATGTAATCTGTGCATTGTTTCAGTCAGTGGGCCAGGAGAAAGACTGGCGTGACACTTTTATTTCATCTGAAGAACCCTAATCCCTTAAAGTCCTGGCTTATTGTTTAGTTCTTGAACATATTCAGTAACTACTATAATTTATTCAGTACTTGTAGCGAATCTAATAGACAAGGTATGTAAGTATGAGAGTTAGGAATAATTTGGATCTACCAGCCTGGGAGTTTACAGGGTTAATTTGCTTGTGCCCTAACAAAGTTTAGTACACACGTTTTCTACTAATCTTTTTCTACTGTCGCTTTTGTTGTGTAATCAGCTACTGCACTGCCAAAACTTTTGGGTGCCTTACTGAAACATTTTTAAAGGATTCTTTAAAGACCAATATACAACAGGTTCTCTATAGAACATGAAGGGTGATATAAAAACATGTTTTATTATTTTGTTTGTCCAAAAGGAATTATTGGTCTTTTTAAATTTTAGATCGCATTCATGATAATATAATACATCATGAATGTACTGCTCATCATCATGTAGAAGAGTTTTGGATTTAGCATGTCAGGAAATTTAAAATGTTCAAGTTAGCTAAACTACAAAATGCAAGTTGTGAATACATTGGCGGATGTTTACTCATTCTATGAAATACATTCATATAATGAATAACCGTCTCTAAAGTGAAACACATTGCTTTTTTTTGCAAGAACATTAATTGCTACATGTATATATAAGAATTACTGAGTTGGTAGTACTCGCTGTGTTTCACCTGTTGTTCTACTTTACATCTTTTATATTTTTTGCACTTTTCTTTATTTTAAGCAAGGTTAATTTAAGCTGACTAAGATTTAATTACTGTTCTAACAAAAATGTAGCAAACTATGTTTATGTGAGTAAACAAACCTTGCAAAATTAAATGAACTTCACTTTTTTAAGTGTAGCGATTGCTTTTAACAGATAAATGCAAAATATCTGACCTTGTGAAGGTTGTCGTATCATTTAAATAGCACACATCAAGAAATATTTTCTGATCTGCAAGGAGCCATGCAAATGGTTGTTTGAATTGTCACGGTTCTATAATTGCCTTTACCGAAGAACCCTTTTTGTTAAGAGTGTTCCATTGCAGGAGAATGTTCATGATAACTCCTGCCTAGCAGTTAATCTTACATAAAAAGCAAGTCAGTTATGAAACAATTGCTAATACCATATCTGATTGCACTGCAATTACAAAGTCTATGAGTGCTGTCAGACATGTCACATTTCCCCTGAGAGAGCTGCTAATGGATCCAGTGCCTCAATTGATGTAATGATAAGAATACCAGTGATTTATAATATAGAATATCGCACTTAAGTACCTTACTCCTGCTTTCGCACCAAAAAAGCCTCCCTATTATGAAAAAAGGCCTAAAATTGCTACATTTTCATGATCAATTATGTTCAGTAAGATGCTGAGACTGAACTCACAATGGAGGCTGTTTTAAAGCCTTATACTGTGCATGAATTTGAATTCAGGTACACTGTATCTGTTTTTTCCATATAAAGGACATAATTATGATATTGTTGTAATCCAGCTGAAAATAAATGTAATGCAGTTATGGTAGTGATTTGAGATTTTTATTCCTTTTTTTTTTTTTTTTGATTGAATCGCTCATCCTCAGAGACCATGTGAGCTCCTGAGGAAGAATAGCTGTTAGTAATCGCCCACACGCACAAATGTGAAATATTTTAATGAGCAATCTGTCTCATTTTGAATATTATCAAGCCAATCCATTTCGATAAAATTATCCCTCATAGTCATGTCACTTAGAGAATTCAGTCACTTAGAGTTTTTGCAAAATGCTCTATAATAAATTACCATTTAACACTGCATTAGGGATCTAGAGACATAATAACTTTGTAATACATCACTAATTGCAGTGCCTTTCTTGCCTCTTCTAGGTGCTGTCATGTCATGGTGAATGTGGATCACCAGACACCGGTAAGACTAATACAAGTAATGCAACCATATTTAAAGTAGAAAAGTAGGTTGCTTGAAATTGAATGGCAGGAATGAGTTAGTGGATATGGCTCTAGTTAATGAATGGGCTGTTGTCTTTTACTGTGATGGTGGCACAGATTTCCTGGTGTGTGTGTGTGTGTGTGTGTGTGTGTGTGTGTGTGTGTGTGTGTGGACTAAGAGAGAGAGAAATATAGAGACAGATTATGTCACATTCATGAAATGTCCAGGAGTTCCCGTGCCTCTGTCATAAAATAGTTCAGGTACTGGGATAAGGTCAAGAAATTTAAGAAGATTCTAGATTGTTTCTCAAAGGTAGACACACACACACCAAAAAAAGCCCCCCCCCCCCCCCCCCAAAAAAAAAAAATATTATCCTACACATTATCCCGTGTGTCCATTTTGTTTTTTATTTTCTCCTTCAGTGACATCATAAATGTAGGCTCAGGCTCAGCTTGTGGGTAGAAACTGTACATGTACTGGCAATGGAAGAGAGAGACAGACGCGTCCTGAGTTTAAGGCCCACAGGCTCTGAGCCTGGTGTTTTCACACCCACATTTGGGTGTGTGTGGGTGGATCAGTGGGCAGAAAGCCTGTGACTCATCCTCCTTTAGTCCTACACAGGGCAGCTCCTTGCCACCCATCATCTCTGAGCCTCTGCTTCCACCTCCTCTGCTTTCCACCCATTTAATTTCCTTCCTTCTCCTCTCCTCTTCATTTACTCCTCTCTTTGTATCTCTCTTCTGATTTCCTCTCCTGTCCTCTCATCTTCTGTCTTCTCCTCTCACCACCTCCTCCTTCACATAATCCCTTTCCTTCTCTGCCCCTCTCCTCTCCATGTTTATCTTCCTTCCTTGTCATCTTCTCCTCTTTTCTCCCCTTCTGTACACTTTTTTTCTGTCTCCTTCTTGCTCCTTTCTACTCCTCTCTACTCCACTCATCCTTCTTCTTTCTTCTGTATTCTCCTATATCCTCCTTTCCTGGTTATCTTTGTTCTCTTCTCTTTTCGTTTCTTTGATCTCGCCATATCCACTGTGCTCATCCTATGACTAGTATCTGTTTGTGTTGATTCAAGAGAGCAGCATTAGACATGTTAGGGGAATTGCCATGAGTCAGACGTCACATAATTTAATTCTTTATTTCAGTTACTTGGCAACACGTTTGTCTTTCAGCAGAAAACTTTTGTTGCCATAATATGATTTTGCAGTTCATATCTTTGTTTTGTTCTGAACTTTCGGTCTTTATTGAATATATCACTAATTATAGCTCAGAGTTTGCTGTGCTTTTAGGGAGAATCCACTCTGAAAGTACCAGGAAAACAAGTGTGTATATTATAGATCATTAAATAACATCTGTTAAGCAAAATTCATTGAAAATCCCAGTGGATTCCATGAGAGGGTGCTCACATGTGTGAAGAAGCCAATGTGTCTTGTCAGACGCAACACTGATAGAGACACTGACCAGATCACAGAGGTCTGGCTTTCATGCTCAATCACATGTGAGGGCAAAAACAGACAATGCAGTAGCACCGGAAGAGTACTGGGGATACGAGCTAGGCGCCACAGGGACAAAGACTAAGTGTGGGACAGATGACCCCCGACATGTTAGTTCTGGAGAAAATGAACTCCAGTCATCTTATGCTTTGTAAGCAGCTAGAAAGAAGTACCCTGTTCTCTATTCTTTACTTTGTCTTCCTTACTTCTTTTCACGCTTGCCCACCGCCCTTTCCCTCTATTGGGTTTCACTATCTGATCCAAATTATCACTCTCTTTTGTCTTACCTTGCTTTTCTTTTTCTAGCCTGCTCTCTCGCTTTTCTTTCTCTTCATCTCTCCCTCCCTCTGTCACCTTTTATGTTGTTTAGAATGGCCTTGGGCTTGCTAGCCAAGCCAAACAGAGTAATCGCTCTCCCTCGGTGATTACGCCACTTTGGCTTGGTGGGGAATGAATCGAAGGGAGCTTTATCGGCATTGTATAACATCAGCACTTTCTCCCTGGCCCAGCAGCTAAGATAATTGAAGGTGGTTCTTCAGGAAGTGCCTGAAAGAGTCCCCTTGTCTAGGCTGGGTTGTGTGGGAGCACGCCAACTGGGGGCTGGGCTCTGAGAGCAGGAAACCCTGTTCAGCATGCTGGGGGAGAATGGAATGTTTATAAAGAGCACGCTCGGAACTTCCAGGATGAGGGTGTGAACTGCTGCCGTTCTTGCTCCCTCTTTCCAATCGCCGGCTCAGCTGAGGTGGAGGACAGGGAAGCTGTGACTTGGCTGTGTCACTCTGGCACCATGCTAGCTGATGTCGCAGCGGGGACAACCCACTTCCAGGATGTAAGTGTGTAGAGAGTGCCGGGGTCAGTAAGAATCAAGGCGGGGGTCCTGCATCCTGATTTCACCAGGACAGCCAGAGGCGGCAGGCTGGGGGACGGCAGCCTGGGCGTGTTTGTGTATGTATGTGGGTGAGAATGAGTGAGTGCGTGTGAGGCGTGGGGAGTGTGTAGGAAGCAGAGAAGGAGGGAAAAAAAACGTGGGTGTTGAGGGGGCGAGCGAAAGCAGGATGCTAGCAAGTGAGTGCAGCTTAGAGAGAGGGGGCGAGATAGAGTGAGAGCGAGCAGCAATCTCAGCTGCTTTTCATCTGACACCTTTTAAAGGGCCAGCCAAGGGGTGGAGGAGCAGACGGGCAGGCTCCATTAAATGTTCTCACACTCTTTTCCACCCACCATCCAACTCCTACCCAAAACCCAGCCATCGCTGGTGACAAGGGATAGCAAAGAGGGGCCATAACTCCCTGCCTATTACCTGATTGATTTACCACTGAAGGATTATAGGCTTTCAGAATAACATACATGCTAATTGCCTGTTATTATTCAGGATGGTGATTATTTAATATCAGAGAGGACTGAGAGATGAATCACTAACAGTGTGATGTATTTGGGTGTGAGTGGACCATGTGTTTTTTAAAATCTAGTTTCTTTATCAATGTTCAGATTTCACATATAAATTGATCATTTAAAATAAGACTATATATTCAGTATTAATAGCCAGCACTGCTGGAACTGAGAGTAACAGTATCCATGTGAGTCCTAATGCATACAATAATCATCACAGCTATAAATCAGTAATGAATAAGACAGTTTTAATAGAGTGCCCATTTCCACAGTGGTAGTGTTTCACATTCTCCTAGCTGGGTCCCACTTTCCTCCATTTACTGGGCAAATTGCTCATTGTCAGCTCTTTCAAACACACGGTTGGCATGGCTACCAGGCATCTCTGTGGAAGGTCTTGTGCCTTTAAAAGACAGGCCTTTGGGTGTATGTGCATGTATGTGAGGTGGAATGTAATATAAGCATGCCATATCTGTGGATGATAAGGCTTGTGAAGTCATGCCTCGCCAGCATGTCCATGACGTTGCAGTGGCATTGCGCTGTTACTCCGATCACCAGCTCTGCAGCCACCTAATATAGCCATGCAGTGCCAGGGGTGAGCCAAGCAGGCCAGCTCTATTAGGAAG
>CM040979.1:14264717-14289595 GCA_022985145.1 Pangasius djambal | reverse complement strand
ATTGCTCAGTCTGGCCAGGCCAAGTCATGTGTGGAAATGTACTCTTTGTGAATGAACGGTCACTATGCTAGGCACTTTTCCTCTGTGTTTGATGTGGTGACCTGCTTTTGATGTAAAGGCCTTGGGTTAGGATTTCTCTGTACTATCAAGGAATGTGACTGCTGGGGTGCAGGTCAATGATCATTACTCATAAAATGTTTGTGTGCTGACACAAAATTGAGCATTTGATTTTATGTATAAAAGTTTCATTTAAATTTTGTAGTGCGTCATGGATTTAAGGAAGGGTCCCCATATTACCAATGCTAAGATATTATCTACAGTTCTGAGCACAAAAATGCATTCCTTTAACTGAAATTTAAAACATTAAAATTTAAAAATGTAAAGTTTACTTAATCTAGCATATTATATTCATTTATGAAATGAAAATATGTAAGTAATTCATTTTCTTCAGGTGTTGGTGAGGATGAGAGGTCAGGCAGAGGGGTCTCAGGCTCTCTTTAATCTCTACCATTATGGAGCTATTGGCAGCCATGTCTTACACCTTCTACAACTGAAGAATGCCAGGAATGAATCTGTATTCCAGTGAGAGGTTCTTATCTTCATTATTTGCTTAAAGATAGCAGCATTCCTGTCTTTCAGTGTGGTATAAATATTACCCTGCCCAGATTAAAGGTATTACCAGGATGTCCTTAAAGCCAAACAGAATTTAAATTGACCTGTTTTACCCTGTTTCAGTTAGATGATTTTTTTTTTTCTAGAAAATTGACCTGTGAAAAAACCCTGTTTGGTCTAAACATATTAGGCATAGTAATGCATAGATTTTCGATTTTCAAAAAATGAACATTATATAAATTGTTTCAGAAGCTAATGATTTTTTAATGATTAGTAACCTAGAAGTTCCTTTTCAAATTTACATTATAACTAAATGAGAATATAACTAAGAAGCTAATTTTAATCGTACAATTTAAATTTATTTTTGAAAACACTGAATCCCTATTGATAAAGAATACAAAATTATATCTGATTTAAATAAAAGTAAATTCACAAAGGCAAGTAAATGGAAATTAATGTCTTTAAACAAAAATATATATTTTTTAAAAAAAAGGTTTACTGCAATAACAAAAATAAAAAAAGAATTCAATCAAAATTTTAATCATGTGAAATACATATGTATCATTTTTAAAATACCCAATTTTATTTCAAAGATTTTATGGATTTTTCTAGCTTCAAATAGAGAAGTCCTGTAATTCTAAAATTATTCACTTACACATTATGAATTCCCTCCTGAAAGAGAAGAACGTATGTAATAGTCCTTTAAGTCTCTGATCTCACAAGCCACAATGCAACATGTGTATGTTAGTAGAAGTCATTATCTAATATCTTAGGTAGTTTAGATAATTCTGAATGTGTTTCTTCCTCTGGAAGTAATTCAACCCTTAAATGAAACAAGTAGGAAGCACATGATTTTAACAACAATAAGTGCTCCAGCTCGCTCTGTACTTACATTTCAAAGCTCCTGAGTCACTAAACTTCAGCCCACTGACGAGAAAATGAGCAAGAACAAGCACACCAATTTGAAAAGCAGAAAATGACGCACTGACACGTTACAATGTGTGATTCATCGCCACCTCCTCTCCTTTATTTCAATACAAGCTGTCTATGCTGCAGTGGAGCTCGGTTGGACCATCCAGACCGACACAGCGGGACATAACAAACACACACATGCACACAGTACACACACTCACACACACACACATGCACACACACACACACACACACAAACACACCGTCTGCCATGAACAGACTGCCAGGGAGAAATGGGCAGTGAAGAGAAAGATCTATACTGATAGTATGTAAGCTCATCTTGTTCATTAAAATATAAATATAAAACAAGATATTATAATAATAATAATTATTATTATTATTATAAGATAGTATTAGCTTAAAAGATGTGTTTATATGGATATAACACTTTAAGAAGGGGTTTATGATTATTTTAATTTTCAGTATTTACATTTCTAATTTTATTGTTGAAAAGAGAGATGTAACAACAGTTACTGAAAATATTTTTGAATATATTTTCTGTTTTGTCTGATGGAACCTGCTTTTTAACACCAATTTTATTGGGTTAATTAAATGTAAAATGAAACTGCACAAACCTCATAAATTAAAATCTTAGATGAAAATACTACCCACAGTAGAGCTCTAAAAATCATTACTAAGATATGTGTGGATATGTGTGGATAGGTTATCCTCTCTCTTATGTAACAGTCCTGAAAGACTGATGGAGGATGAGGAATTGGTGAAGTGAATCAGAGTGTGTGAGGAAATGTTAGTGTGTGTAAGATGTACCAGCGCTGGTTAGTGGGCTGGTATTTGTGTACTTTAAGTTGGGACTGAACTGGGTTATTTTGCCCAGGAATTGAGGGGTAAATCGGAGCTTGTGCGATCTGAGCCTGGCCCAGCCGGCAGTGCGTGGGGGTGACTCAGTCACTCTTCTGGTGACTAACAACAAAAATATGGGAGTTTAAAAGTAGTTTCAGTGCCGCTGTGGCTCAACACAACCTCTGAGAGAGCGACAAGCAGGTGGATTGGTCATGTTTCCTTTACTCTCTCTGTCTCTTTCCTGATTTAGTCCAGGTGAAAGGTGAGCTCGTGAAAGAAAATGGCATTGAGCCCTTGTACAAAGTAGGGTTTCCCAGAACCCATGTGAAATTTGGTACTTTCTTCTGGATGCAGAGGTGGCTGTTGGACCTGAAGCCAGCAGAATGGGCTGGAGATTAAAGGGAATGAGCTAGATTATACCACTACTGAGAACAACATTACCTGTCCAAAAAGCAAACTTGCTCTGTGGCCTCGCCTTTATTGGCTTTCCATAAACCATAAAGGTCCTGTTGGTATAGAGTTGTTTCATTTTGGACATAATATTAGAAAGATTAAAAATGACTTTTGGATATAGGTTGGGAAAAAATCTGTCACATTATCACAACTTTCCACTTTTTCTCTCTATATTTTTTTCATGAATCTTTATTAATAATGTGTTATTGATAATACTATTACCCAGTGGTTTACTTAAGCATGTTTCTGTAACCTTCCATACAAAATTTGCTAATAGGATCACTTTGGTATTACTCACTGAATAATGACAAATCTGCTTGTTTCCATTTTTCCGAGGATAACATAACAGATGTTAAATTTTATGGAAAGACTGTGATGTCTGCGGAGCACTAACACAGTGCAAGAGGTTATTTCTTCAGCTGCACATTGTCGTAGACAGCATGTGAGGCTCTGGGGGCTCCCTTTGAGAAAGTGGGGCTGTAGTTCATAAAGCCTCATTAGGTTCATTGAATATGCTGGAAGTGACTAAAGAGTGCCAGACATTTGCGTTATTTAGAGACACTGACAATTTTACAGACACGCAGGCAGGGGAGTTTCCTGCTGTTGAGGATCCGCGGCATAGCCTAGGCATTCTCAGCCGGTCTTCCTTGCTTTTCTCCCTTCCTCCCACTATATTTTTTTTCTGAATGGGTGTCCTCTGTCTAACCTCTCAATTCAGAGCACTGAAACAGGACACTGTGCTGAACAGTGATAGGTTGCCAGAGAAATGCTCAGCCCCTCAAAGCCAGCTATAGAAGTCTGCAGTGTATAACCGCTTGGAGAGAGAGAGAGAGAGAGAGAGAGAGAGAGAAGGAGGGGACACTGTAGAGGAAGGGAGGGAGTAACTCAGAGTGAGAGAGCGAGGGAGGGAGAGGATTTTAAAACCGATGACAGTGATAACAGTGATAGTCAGCTCAGGCTCGAGTGGTGGAAGGGTCTCAGCTGAATCAGGAAGCCACCTCTGGTTTGACATCTACAGCTTTTATCACCAGTGTTACTGTCACTTTAAGACTGTTACTGATTAGCCGCCGAAGAATGTGACTGGAAAGAGAAAAAAAGGACAGACCAAAAAAGAGAGACAGAAAGGAAGAGAGAAAGAGAGAGTTTCAAGCTGGGAATCATATGGAGAACACCAGTAATATGTTTGAGCTGACCGGAGCTCTGTTTTATTTTCCAGCAGTAATTCCGGCACACTGACATGCTGTGAATCTGATCTCTTTTTCTCTCTGTGTTTCTTTCTGTCTCTCTGTGATTGTGACTTCTGAAGAAGCTGGACAGGGAGAAGACTGAGACCCAACACATGCAAGCAACATTCAGCCATCAGGAAATACTCCTTTCACCCAGACTGAGTAAGTGAACAAGGGGGGGAAAAACAGAAATCTCTGCCTACTAATGGATATCATATGGCGCATGTTAAAATTGAGAAATTGTTTGAACTAGTCTGAGAAAAGTTAGAATTACAAACCAATCAAACAGAAACTGTGCTTTTACTTAATGTATATTAATTATATGTGTGCGTGTGTTTTTTTTTTTTGGTTTGTTAGTGTTTGTGGCTATATGTGCTTTGTGTGGTTAGGACTGCCATTTATTAAGTGTTCTTGCTTTCTCAACGTGTCACATGAGGAACCATATTGGGGGGATAGCTCTTATGGTAACTGAAACTGATTTTTGAGCTGCCACAGGAGTCAGGTCTGGATTTTTTTTTTTTTTTGTGGTATGATGGCTTAGGCTGTCTTTTTGCTTTTGTATGGAATAGTTTGAGCTGCTCCCTGCACAGGCTAATCTTTTTTTTTTTAAATTAGAGGGGAATTCCCCTTGGTGGCAATCATGAGATTCTCCCCCTCTGGATGCCCCCCCACTTCTGAGTAAGTTGCGGCTGCTTCTAGTGAATTCTGAATGAGGAACTATGTGCACACTGTCCTATACAGCACAGTGTGGTTTCTTATGAATGGGCTGGAGAAAGTCCAGCGCTGATTGGTCAGTTGCTCTTGGCTAATCAGATGACAAGCTCTCTGGTTAGCCCATGAGTGGTCAGTCAATGGGTGGAGTTACCGTTTTTTTCTCTTACAGTACCTTCTGCCTCTTACCGACCAGCTGTTAGGGTGACGCTGGACTGAAATCTATTCAACAAAAGCTATTGGTGTGTGTGTAGCCACTGGACACACACAGCATGTACGTAGGCAGGCATGCTGGATTTGGCCTCTTGCCCAGCTGTTGTTCATTAGAATCCAGAGTAAACTCATGAAGTTGACCTTTATAAAGTAAGCATTAACTGCCAGCAATCTTTTGTCTCAGGAAATTATTTCATTGCCGCTAAAGCACAGAGTCCAGGGACATAAGAACATCTGATTTGGTTAAATTATAGTGCAGGTATAAGTTTTAAATTAAGGAAACGCAGTTGCTAGGAATATTACTAGTAATATATTGCTGTTTTTAATTCAAGAGGCCTAAATGATAAAGAAATGTTATATAGACATATTATATGTCATGCATTACAATGCTTGAAAATTTTAAGATTTTTTTTTTTTTGGAAAGGGCTAGAAAAATATTTATTGCATAACGAATTTTTAAGCCATCACTATGAGAAATTTTGTATCAAATTCCTGTAGTAGATACACCACTAACTAAAGTGTACCTTTGCCACCAAGCTGTAGTGACAGAACACAGACTCAGACCGGCCTATAAAGGTGCAAAGGCCACTAAACTGCTGCCTTAAACACTAACTTAATTATTTTCCTTCCGGAAACTAGCTCACACAATAGCCGCCCTAAAATTAGACCTCAAGGCTAGCGGCCACCATTGGAGGCTCCGAGCGGAAGTGGAAGACTGAGAGTGTGGGTGTGGGGAGGGTGTGTGCGGGTTTCTGTTGGACTGATGCTTTGTCCCTCTAGAAAGGAATGCGGTGGTCACACATTGACCTCTGTGCATGCAGCACGCTCTCACGGGAAGGTGCAGCTCCCTGGCCCCCTCCCACCATCAGCCTCACATACCGTCACACACCCTTTGTGCTTTAGCACCATATAATACTAACCACTCCCAAACCCCTCCCTCTTTCCGTGCCAAGATCTATTCACACTCTCACCGTATACGAGGCCTGCTCAGGATGTTCTCTCTGGATTGCCATATGGAAAAGAAGGCGAGTTTCTGTGTGGACGTCATAAAGTGGCATGTTTCAGTCACTTTAAGCATTAGAACAGACTTAAAACAGAGCTTCGCTTGTCTCTAATAACAACTTCATGGCAGATTGGGATTATGATTAATATTCAGATAGTATTCTTATTCAATTATTAACAAGATCTTGGATTAATTTGGTATAATCAAATTCCTCATATTTACTTCAAATAGTACTTAAATAGTGTAGTACTTTATAAGAAACATTAAATATGTATATGTTGATTTGGGCGTGTCACCATTTTTGAGGTCACACTTGCAGGAGTTGTAGTTTCGTCGCTACTAGTGAATCATCACGTTTTTTTGTGAGGGAGAGAATAGAGTACTCATTTTTCACTTGCTCTGTCAGACGTTACACCTACTCTCACTGAGGCAGGAGTGGCTGGTGGAAAGGTGCTGGGCATACACTGGCACGTAACACCAAGACGTGTCTACCAAGGGGTGTGTACCATTGCAGTGATGTCATTAAGTAGGTTATTGTGCCATGACTACCATGCGTGTCCCACAGGGCAAGCTTGTATAACTTGAGTGATTCCAGAAGAGATCCAAGATCAGATTATGCTCCTTTTGCTTGGCTTACACTAGTCTGTTTACACAACAACGGAAGTCTTAAGCTTGAATTGTGGAGTTAAGACCAGCGTCCTGTAAGAGACTTGCATTCCTTACCCACTCTATCTTCTTACCTCACTGCTGTTGGTAATGACAGTTAAGATATGATAGCAGATGCGGTTGTGTGAATGTGAAGGTGTGTGCATGACGTACATACTCAGGTAATGGCAGGGCATGCACTCGCACACACCCTTCTTTGTGCGTATTTTTATGCCCATATTTGGGCAGTGTTTCCCCTCCTGGGCAGCACACAGGCAGTGCACTGAACTTCAGTAAACCTAGGGTGGTCAGAAAGTGACTCCACAAGTGGAAACACATCATGGAACAGGAGAATCATTGGAGATGGGAACACCATCTACAGCCATTCTCATTTTACATTTTTATACCTTTGTAGTACAGCATATTGGGTATGACACAATGTGTGGTGGTTTAAGTTATGTTAATGTTTAACCTAATTTAATGTTAAGCAAACCATACATATTTCACAAATCTTTTTATACATAGTCTGTATCTGTGTAGTGAAAATCAACTGTTTTTTATGTTGTTAAAAGCAAATGTTGTTAGCAAATGACCCAGTAGACTACAGAGGGACAGTGTAGTGAATAACCCAAGTATAATTAAAATTATAAACAGCTCAAAATGTAGACATCCAGCATGAGATAGAGATACATACACCAGCCTGAAGGCAGTTTACTGAAAGAAGACCTGCAGTAAGCATCACGAACTGACAATACAATTTGCTACCAGGTACATAAAAGGTCTTATAGAAAGATAAGATGAACAGTTACCTTAGTGATGGAATATATATGGCTCCCAGTTGATCTGACACAAGAGAGGGCAGTAGTGGCTGGCCAAAGAAAACTTGTCTTTATTTATGATGTGACTGCATAGCATTATTGATGATAAATTAATCAGAATCATACAGAATCATAGTCTTACAGAAATATTTCAACTGCTCAGATCCAACCAAATCCCTCAGTGCTTCAACTTTCATATTTTCACATATTCACCCAAAACATACTACTAAAGCAACAGGGACAATGATTGGAACATTGCTGACATGAACCCCACTGAAAATGCACTTCGCTTATCAAAGACAAGTAAAAGGCAACCACCCAAAAACAATCAGGAACTGCAAACATAGGTTTGGCAGAGCATCACTACAGAAAATACCATGTCTGGTTATGTCTGTGATTTACAGATTCCAGGCTATCAACAGTTTCAAGAGAATTGCAGGCAAATACTAAACTATTAATTTTATTCAAGATTAATTGCTCAGTGGTCCTCTGAAATGGCTAAAATGACTTTGCATGAAAAGTATGTGTAACGAGGCCCATGAATCCTATTTGCTCAATATCCAGTATATAGAAGCTGACAGGGCTGAAAAACAGTATTCTCCATTATGTTTTAGATCTCGAGGGATGGTTGTTCATACAGAACGCATGTTTTGTTAAAGCCTTTGCTGTGTGCACTGCTCTAAAATGCTGATTATTGATGCTCCTATTGGAGCCATTTGGAACACTGGCAGGCCCAACTTTTCCCAAACACTTTCCTGCCTCCGTGATGTGCACACGAAGGTGGACGTGGTTCAAACATCAGCAGCAGGGTCAGTGTGCTCCTAAACAGAGCGAGTATTATGGCTATTTTAAGGAGTGTTGTGCTGCTCTAATGGAACGGAATTTATCGGTCTTCATTTAGATGTAATGCTATACACTTGAGCATGGTTCAAGAGCACGACCGGACCTAGGGCAACTCAGAGAGTTATTCACACTGAAGAACATAAATCCTTTGCACTTCAGTCCAGCATATGTGTGTATGTGTCCTTCCAGCATAATGAAAAGAGGTATTGCCTCAACAGTACTGTAGTAATGACGTTGTCCGTGGCTGTGAATGTCTCAGCCTGAATGGCAGAGGATGTGTATTTACAGTATGCATGTATATATGCCTCTATGGCTCACACGTCACTTTGCTCCACATAGCGGTGAAAGATTTCTTTTTACCTTGAACTTGGCGACAGACTTTTTACCCTAGTTAGTCCTGAATTAAAGAGCCATAACGCAAATGAACTTCACAGTCCTCCTGTCAGCTACACACTGGGCCCTGCTGTCTCCGGTAGCAAGGATTTCTTGTATTCCATGACCTCTGAAGGTAAAAGGAGACTGTGCCTCTTCCCTGCCCTCTTGGAGGTTAGCAACATTTGTGAAACTGGTCAGAACCAATTATGCTCACCTTTCCCATTCTTGAACAATAAGCTATTGGAATTATATGATGAAAGGGTGGAGAGTCAGTGGCACCCCCACACTCTGTGTGGGGCAAGTGAGTATAAGGGGAGTGAAATGAATCTCTTCCAGGCCTCTGATGAGGTCCAGACCCAGGTTCCCAAACTTAACCCTTCATCAGGCATGGTGTAACTGAAGGCTGTTCGTCAAATTAAATTAGACTTTAAAAACAACCCATCAGTCTCTGGAATGTAAGGGGACCACCTCATCAAGAAGGTAATTCTTGTGTTTTGACCCATGAAGTTCCCCACTTTCATGAGATATCTCTGTGAATATAGCCATGTTCAAGGCAACAAGAGTGCATCTTCAGAGGAAGTCGCAACAGTAACTGACATTTTCAGGCTGCTTTCAACATGACGATAGGAAACTGGCAGTAGACAGAGGGTCTTCAGAAAAAAATCGATTTTAATCAGGGTGTGAGCACTGGCTGGCAGAGATATAGGATTGTAGAAGTTTTTGCTATGGTGTCATAAGTAAAAACGGGTCTGGGTTGGTTGTGATTGCGTCGGCAGGGCTACTGATAAGAGTGTGAAGGAAATATCATTTTGGACAGTGTTCACCTCTCTTTAGCTAATATGAGCAGTACCGAGCATATTGTGTGACATGTAGGTTGTGTTTGTGCATTTATTTATGCAGTTTGCTGTCATTGATTCTCACTTTGTCATTTAAAGTAAAAAGGACCATAGGCAGAGTATCGGCTTCTCTCTCAAGTTTTGGTTAAGGTACATGTCTATATAAATATAGAAAACATTAAGGTGAATTTCTTATCGTGTGATGCCATTTGCCGTATGCCAGGCAAATTAGATGTTAAGCAAATATTATTAGATACCATCATTTTTCCATGAATTTGTTTATTTACTTGTCTACCTGATGACATCTCCTGGCTTTATCGAGCTCACTGATTGGAAATTGCCTAATATGAGTTGCATAAGGTGGAACTGTAATTTAAGTGCAATTGTATTGCAGGTACCAAAAGTTGCATAAAAGTTGCATCATGTAACCCCAGCTTTGCACCCAAACAGGAACACATTCACACAAACCCCTTCACTCACACTTACTCCTTCCCCCTCCCCTTGCTGCCCCACCTCCTCTGGTGGGTGAGGGCAATGATTCAGTTCCTGTTCGGTGGCAGACCACGTTGACAGAACTCTGGTCAGGGGCTCGGCTGTTGCTCCTCTTAAAATGTGGATGTGGTCAGATCCAGTCATCTCTTAGGCATCTTAGAGGAAACCCACATCAACTGAAACATGCTGGGGCTCCAGGAATAGACTTGCCAGCAAGGCTACTACCCCCCAACTCTAAACTATCTCCTCCCATTTTTAGCCCTAGAGCCATGATAGTAAAAAATAGTGAGGAGCATCACCCAGAAAGAAAGCTGTGGATCTGCCAAATATCAGCTCTACCATCGACAGATCCACTGCCAGCAAAGTAGCCATTACAGTCAGTAGTATTAATAGTAGTGCATAAGTTGATCTTTCCAAATAGTGCCCTGTATGTGTTTATAAGGACTGGAAACTTTAACAGCTGGGGGTTTAGTAGTAAAAATGCAAATGAAATATTTGCTAAGATGCTGAAGAACATTTGTCTGTGTTTTTGTATATATAATAGCATGCATCTACGTATCCTGGTGGCTTCAGCCTTGTGAAATTGAACACTATCAAGTCTTCCACAAGGGCTCCTTCTTGAAGAAATCTAGCTTATTTTTTGTTTCTCTTTGTCCAGTGGATCCTGTAGTTGGGATGATATGTTGGGAGGAAAAGCTCAGCAGTCTGCAAAATAGATGCTCTTGGTATTATAAACTCACCACTTTACCTCTTTGTAAATGAATAACGGAGAAGCTCTCAGAGCAGTAATCATTTGGAGTTAAAATGTAGCTTGTTCTCTGGCACAGAGAAAGCCTCACTCTGGAAGATTGGTGGATTAGCTTGAGCATCATCTACTCAACATGAGGGCTGGCTTGCTTCATTTCCCAGATGGTCATTTTCTCATTGTTTCTCAATCCTGGCTATAAGGCATTGAAAGTACATCAGCATTTATTAATATGTACTAGTAGTGTAGAGATGATTTTCAGAAATTGGGTTGTAAAAAAAAACGATGATACATGTATGTTCTTTTCTTTCTTACAGGTTCAGAGGGTTCACATTCTGGTTTTATTTTATATATGATAATACCAGCTTCTAGCTCTAAGAACAGGTAAGAACAGTGGAACAGATTTTCATTATAATATTATTAGATATTTTTTATTCTATTGTTGCAAACTGCTAAACCTTTTATGGAAATTGCATGGTTGAATCTAGCTGAGAGTGCAAATGTTGCTGTCCACTTTGTGCTTTTCAATTATAGTTTAGTCTTGTGGAAATAAAAGAGAGTGTTTAAAATGTCATAAAATAACAAATTCAAGCTAGTAATTTTAGGGTAGTTATAACCACTAAACATTAAAATATACCACAAGTCTTTGAAGTAATTTGAACACTACTGAGTTTGCTGAGTTTCATTCAGTAACCACTTACTGTACAAGCTAGGAAAGCACTTTAAAATCGGCTTATATAGCGTAGGACTCTGAAGCCCCTTAGCTCTTTCTTTCTCCCTGTATTGTCTGCAACCCCTCTGAGCTGATCTCTAGACCTGGAAGGTTATGAATGGAATGTTCAGAAATTCTCCTGATGCCTACAGATCATTACTGAGGCTGTGGCTCTCCCCTCGGGCATACAACAGAGTAGCAGCCGGAAGCAAATACCTCCCTAGGGAACATCAGCTATGTTATCCCGCCACCCCCCACCACACGCACACATACACACAAATACGCTTGGCAGAGAACCAAGTAATGCCTACATTTGTTGATGTTTAGCATATATTTAAGCACATTGGCATATTTTGTCATTTTAAATTCATTTAATGTAGTTCAATCATGAAATGGAATACACCTATTATGAGTTTGGTATGGTGTATATATAGTATTGCAAATCTTACCATGAAGTGAATTTCCGCACAGCATACACAGTACCAAAGATTTAGAAACTGGTGTGGTGAGTTTTCCCAAAAATCTGCAATAGTGGCATGAGATAAATTGTATATGGTTAACACACTCTTGAATTAATAATGGGATATTAGATCTCTGAAAATTGGCTTATTGGGAGTTCATAGTAATATTGGTATAGTTTTGCATTTGTCAGTCAGGAAAGTGCTGTGGGATTTTAACTGTTATTTTGTAAGTTACTTATGTCACATCTTGAAAAGGAGCCAAAAGTACTGTCAATACCAATTAGCATATTTGCCAGCGATATGCTTTGATAGTCAGACCTCACTAGGAAATAGGTCACTCTGTAATGATCAGCTATCAGTCAATACAAACGTCCTGCATCTCAGTAAATCCCATTTAGCATTTTTCTTAGGATCATGGCTCAATCATTGTTCCGTTTAGTAATCTGTATTGTACAATGACATGTTGTGGTGGACAATGTCTTAAAATGCCACAAAGCTTTGTCAGCACAACTCAAAAATCAAACCACAAAGACGCATTCCACTCAGTCAACATATTGCAATTTTTACATCAGCATTTCCAATGTGACAAGTCTGAATTTCCCATTTTCTGTGCACTCAAAACGACAAGTTCACTCTTGCATGACAGTGGAAACCTCATTATTGAATATCCAGTCATAGATATATTCTAGCAACTTTATATTGTATCTCCTACTGACTCTGCCTTTACCATGCAGGATAATGTCACTGGACGTCTCTTCACTGCCATGCTCAGAATCACCCAGCCTCGGTCCCAGAGCCTGATCAGGCAGGCACTGACAGTTAGCAGGGACATTGTGCTGGAATTTAGACAGGGGTACAAAGGCGGGAACAGTTTCCATAACAGAGAAAAATTAGAGTCAAATGACCATCAGCTGGTCCAAGAATGTTTGATCAATATGGTCACAAGGTCTCAGGTATGCTGAGCTGGAGCCATTACTGAGGATGTGGAGTGTCCTTGCTCGCACTGTCTTCATGAGTCACTTAGGTTCATGGGCTTGTCTTGAACTGTTATATGTATAATCCTGTGCATATTTCACATTTGTCACACGCAAAATGATTGTGCAGTGCCATTGATGAGCATCTGGTCAATATTTTTTTAAACCAGATTTCGGAACTGATTTCAGTAGTAAATGTCAGGCTTATCTGTTTCCTGGATGATGTCCCATCCAGGGTGTTTTCCTACCAGTGTTCCCGGGATAGGCTCTGGATCCACCACAACCTTGAATAGGATAAAGTGGTTACTGAAGATGAATTCATGAATATACTGAACTTACTAGGAAAGGAATGTAGTTAGATGAGCAAGGGACAATTAGTGGATACGTCTATTCCCACTGTAGGGTCCTGGGAGTAAAAGAGGTGAAACACGGGGTTCAGTGTTTGGAATCATAGCCTCCACTTACTTCCACTCACTCACTCATATATGAGCAAAAACATTGTTGAAACAAAATGCTCTGTCTAACTGGTTAACAGAATTGCTTCATGTGCAGCAGAATCACAGCTTCTGTTTGTATACCTTTCTGACTGCAGGCTAATGGGGATGAATGAGAGCTATTTGCAAGCCTTAACAGTGTGCTTAAAATGCCCATCATGAAATTATCCTCCACCTACTGTTGTCCTTCTCTGCATGTTTGCATAAAGAAAGAATGGCTCTGTTCAAAATTTCTAACCACCAACCTTTCTCTCTCTGTTCTTTCAGTGAACAAGGATGCCAAGGCACTGAAGATGACTCTGTTTTACAACGAAGGCTGTTTCTGTGCCATATTGGTTTGCTCATGAGCTGCTCAGTAGTCAGTGTAGATCCTGTGTTGCAATCAGCAGCTACATCTGGCTACTGGGTCTCTGATGGCATTCTGTGCTTCCTGTTGGCACATTCCATTCAGATTGTGTGGTATGCGGACTTCGTCATTCACAAAATAGCATTCTCTGTGTATTAGAAGGGCTGAAGGCATTCTCTGCTCTCGTTATTTCATTTAGCTGTCCATAAGTGTCCATAAATTTGACCTCTTCATACAGCTCCATTAGTTTATTGTGTTTCTGGCTTATTGTTTCTCTAAATAATTTGACACGCACTCTGCATGCATCAGTGTTGTTGAAGCAACTAGAAATTATTTCAACTTCTGTTTTGACATGGTGGTATTGTCCGATGAATGGATCCAGCCATTGTCTTTCGGCTGACTGTTGAAGATGCGGTTTGAGTGATTTGATGACAAAGGACAAGGCAAGATGTCACATTCTTTGTGTGATTAAGCTGTCATAGTGGCTGGGTTTGTGTGAATGCCTTCAGTTGCTGACGGCTGAGAAATAATGAATGTGAATCTTTTGCACATGCAGAAGCCCATCACTTTGCGAGGGCGAATGATGAATTCTTTTGTGGTGTCCCGAACCTGGCATACAATGTAGATTTCTGTGTGGTACAATCTACAGCTACATTGTCTGCTGGGTTTCAGGCTGGCCAAAAATGCTCATCAGTTCATTATATGAATAGGTAAGTAACCAACTGTTTTAAAGGTTTAAAGTAAATATTGAGAACACAATAAAAAAAAGCAATGAAACATGCACTGGAGTGTTTCTCATTATTTCTTGGAGGACACTGTACAGGAAAGAGAATTCTATTTGAACACACATGGCTTCAGTGATGAAATTTGTAGGGCAGCACACTCCTGACAGACTGTCACAATTTTGCTAAGGACAAAAATAGAATCCTGCATATGACAACAGTGTGCGCTATCCTTATCACCATTATTAATCTGGAAGGTCCTTTTCCCAGAACACACACTGAGGCCCTGTCTCAGTCTCTCTCACACACATACAGAATGAAAAATAACTGACTAGAAAAAATAGCATTAATCTAAAAGGCAACACAAAACAATAATTTGCCCTCCATTTCCACCTCACCAGGAGTCGGAGGTGTTGTCTAAATAATATCAAGGCTTACAGTCAAACTCAGACTAATGAAGAATCCCTGTATCTGTAGAGAACATCATCTATCAGAGACAGTCACAGTATTGATGCAATCCTTACTAGGAGCACAGATCTGTTCTTCTCAGCAGCATTGGCTACATTTCATTTTCCATATTTCAATGCAATTATATCTGAATATAACTTATTTTTCACACTTTACCTAATTTACTTAATTTGTTTATTACATTACTAAGCAATACTGTGCCTACTAAGGCAACAAATCAACAAAAATAATAAACAAAGAAAATAACGTAGCCTCAGTGAACACCATGGTGCTCATGCTTCCCATTAGAAACTAAATGAACTGTTAATTTAACAAACAATATGGCTTACCCAGCAGTACATCCACATTTGCAAGTCTGCCCCGTATGCCATTCATTCATTTGTGCCTGGATATGGCCTATGTCAAGTGGGCAGCCAGGACAGCAGGGCATGTGCTAATGATCAGGCCCAGGTGTTTCCAATGATGCCACTTCCCCTCACCGTACTGTTTGGACAGCAGGAATGTGGAGGCAGTGCAGGTGGTCGTGGGGGCCTTATGTGCTCCATACAGGGCCCACGACTGGCCCAGCCAGTCAAACCTGGAATCACTTCAATAAAAAGCAGGAAAGAAAGAAGGATACAGTCAGGTCTGATCCATGGCTAGGCTGTTTCCCCTCACTTCTGCCTCGCCCATGAGGCACACATGACTGTAAGGCTATGGGATTATTATTACTAACTAAATTCACTATGCTTCTAGAAACTAGTGTCACTAATGAGCACAGTATTTATCTATTTATATTTATCAACAAATATTATAACTGCTTAATTGCTGTTATTTTCACTAAATAGAAGCATTGTAACTGTAATTTAAAACTGATGCTGTAACTTCCAAAATGTTTGTGACTACAAGTTTAGCTTCACCGTCCACTGGAAACAAGGATTTCCAAAGGGAGAGGCTGTCCAGTGAAAGCATTTCAGTAATGTAAACTTCTGAATGCCATGTAATGGGACTAAATCGCTCCTTTGATAACTTGTGAGGCAAGTGCTCTGAGATGACATCAGCGGGTGTCCTCCAGGGCACACTGCAACATGGGTGGAATGCTAATTGACGCTCTGCCAGAGTCTCCGTAAGTTGACGGCAGGGACTGATAATGAGGCTTAGAGCCGAGGCCTGGCTTTTATCCTCAGCCCCTCCTTAGACCTAGCATTACACATTTTAGGCCAAAGGTGAAAGTGGAGAGTGCTGGGCAGATCTCCAGCTCATTTACATCACTGATATCGTTTGCACAAGATACCGTTTGCCTGTGGCAAATACTGTTACTGCTTCTATTATGCACAGACATACACACATCCATTCAAGTCCACCAAAACTTCCAAGAGGACTTCCACTGGAAAAACTACGTACCAAAATATACACAGACAAACGCACACCTAACAAGGTAATACCCAGATGTCTCATAAAACAAAAAAGTCACGAAGAAATATTAATCACAGGCAATCCTGACCTTTTCTGAGTGATTAAGTGAATGTGCAGTAAAATGCTATGCAAAGTTTGGCATATGAAATTTATAGACTCAAAGTTTCTTTTCTAACACGTTTATATGCCACCAAAATGTGTGGCCAAGGAGAGATGCAGTTGGAAGTGTCTAAATCAAGCAGTTCCATTTTAATTTTCCATTTTCCAAGGCACACAAGAATACTAGGGAATAAAATCCCTCCCTAATGAGCACTTGCTTTTGTGTTGTATTCTCTTTCAGTACCTGAGTGACTCCTAGTGAAGCACAGAGCCGATATAAACCCCAGTGCCAGGGGCAGATTACAAACTGTCAACTAAAGTTTCTACATTTCAATTGCCCAGAGTCAATCCCATCTGTTCCACTGGGTGCCATGGAGATTGGGCTCCACCAGTATGGCGAAGAGAGAACCAGTCCGGCTGGAGAGACATTTGGTGTGAAAAATACCTCCCTCCAACTGTGCCACAAGATGAGCCAATCACAGTTATAGGCAGAATTTAGTCATTTCTGTTTAAAATGTCTTGTCTATAATTAAGGCAGCAGTCCCACTGATGATTCTGAGTTTCATATAATACAAGGCTGATATATTACCAAACCATTAAAAAAAAAAAAAAAGATGTAAACAGGTTAGATACTTCAGTTCACATACTCTTACATGAGCTTCATCAAACCTTCAGTAGGTGAGTGTGCACCTCAGGAAACACAGTCCTATTGAAACAATATCAACCAGAATCAATAAAGTTGTACTAGCACAGAGACACACCGTCATGATCAGGGTCGTCCCAAGCATGGGGCAGGGCCCAGTGCGAGTTAGAGGATGTGGGGTCCTACTTAGCGCTCATTTCTCTCATCTTAATATCAAATCTTGTATATGATATTTAGTAGTACTACAGTGAATCATTGATCAAATACACATGAATAGAATTTCAGTGCGCAAAAGCACTTACAACCGTGCTGCGCAAAGTAACGTTACACACTTTAAAAAAAAAAAGTATGCCTTATATAGCTCAGATAATGTTTTAGAATTAAGTCTTACTTCATAAAATCAACTAAAACATTGAAATCAATCAGGATGTTTCATTTATTTATTTATTTATTTATTTTTATTATTATTTTAAATATTTCCCCTGGCCGCAGGGCCCCCTAGAGGGCGGGGCCTGATGCGGTCGCACCAGTTGCACCACCCAAACGACAGACCTGGACATGATCATGCCTGTTATATTCAGTTACCAAAGCCTGACATGAGTCACACTCCATTGCTTTAACCGTGGGCAGAGAGCTAGGTTTTGGTGAGGCACTTTGGTACCTCTGGCAGCCCCTTGCGTGGGTGGGAGCACATTCTCAAAAAATTACTCAGTTCTCAATCTACCTGTGGGGCCTCAATAGGTGATACACCCCATAAACAAACTGCAAGTCTTGTCCTGCTGTAGAATTGATGGTATTATCCTTTAGGCATCACTGGCTGCCTCCCACTGAGTGTACAACACAATAGGCTTGGGTTTGTCTCTTTACAACAGTGGGCTGGAGAATGTCTGTGATGGTGTATTACAGTGGTGGGTGTGCAGGACTGTTTTTTTATCTCACTCCTGTCTGCTCCTGAAGAAATTCTTCCAGAATTACTTTTATTTGTACACACCCACAATACTTTCTAATAAGCTGATTGATTGTATTTCCCCAAAATATTAAGACATAAATGCTTGAAACCATAGAAACCTGATCAGTTTAAAGCAGATACTGTACATACTGAAGACAAATGAATAAAGGCCATAAGTGTCTCATAACATTACACTTTTGCATTATAATTTCCCTTCTCTGCAACTAAGGGGCCCAAACTTGTTCCAGCATGACAATGCCCCTCTGCACAATGCGAGCTCCATAAACACATGGTTTGGCAAGGTAGGAGTGGAAGTACTCAAGTGGCCTGCAGAGAGCCCTGACCTCAACCCCACTGAACACCTTTGGGACTAATTTGAATGCCGATTGCACCTCAGGCCTCCTGCTCCAAATGCCTGACCTGCTCCAAATACCAAATACCTGCTCCAAAATGTAGTGGAAAGCCTTCCCAGTAGATTGGAGGTTATTATAACAGCAAAGGGGGCCTGAATCTAGAATGAGATGTGTTCAAGTGTATATGAGTATGATGGCCAGGTGTCCACAAAACTTTGGCCATACAGTGCATTTCTACTTACTGTGAAACAAAAATTGTGATTGGTCAGTTCTTTTTTAAAAATATTTAATGGTTTGTCATAGTGACTCCCAGGTTTTATCGACTTTATTTTATCACAGTTACACAGGTATTGAGTTATATTATTCCTAGATTAAATTTAAGATGTCGTTCACCCCTCCCTCTCCAGCCCAGTGACCAAGGAAGATCGGCTCACACACACACACGGCGGATGCTCCATGCTTCCTCTTTCCCTCCCTTCCTTTCTACTCTCTCGATGTCATGAATCAAGGTGTAAGCTTTCCCATATTGCATCCTGCCGATGGCATGAAAGGAGGGAAACAGACTAACATGGATAATATGACGGCTCATCATTCATAACAATGACATAACAATAACAACATTAGAAGTAGACAATGGTCTTGTTGCTGCCTATAGTTGACTTCACATCCCTACCTCCTGAATGGAAATTTCCACTGGCACTACTCAGTGACACTACAGAATAGGGGCACTGAAGGATCGTATGACCACAAATTGCTAATCCTCCACAGATTGTATTGAGTATTTGGGTCAAAGGTTAAAGTTAACCAGGACTTTAAATTGTGTTGCATTGCAATGTCATATTATGCCATCATTGTGTTGCCATGGGTCTGACTGCAGTGTATAATTTTATAGGTTTTTATTATGTTCAGTACACTTTACACTATGTGACAAGGCAGAAGTGTCTCAGACATGACTACATACGTTGTGGGAAGACAGAAAATGAAAGTGCGGCTAGACTCATGCAAGCAGAGTTTTAGGGATAATTCAGGCAATTATCCAGTAGTGAGTAAATGGCTGGACAGTCCCTGAAACTAATAATAGTGGGTTATAAGCTATTCTGTTTTACGTATATTACTAGGATCTTGTAACTAAGGCGTATCTTCTATCCAAGCATCACAACAATGTCTGAATCTTAGAGTGAAGTGGAAATTAATGTATTAGTGATACACTTATGAATCTTCACATTGATCTCTACACCCACATAATATTACATAAAGTTTAGTGATTCCACACAAGCCAGATGGCACAGCCTCACACCAGAGGGCTGAGAGGGAGACGGTGAGTGTGAGGCTAACGGCCTGGCAGTCAAACAGAGCACTGCGCCCTGCTTGGCAGTGGGTCTGAAAGCTTGTCTCATGCCAGCACTCTCTCTGATGACCATGGGTGCCCAAGCCCTGGCCAGGCAGCTGACACAGCTAAGTGCGGCCAAAGTCCTGACGAAGCGGAACAGCTCAACTGTCAGGGAGCATCTGACCCTGGCCATGTGCCATGTGACATGGGTTAGCCTCCCATTCATGGCCGGCACAGGACAGAAAGGAAACACTTGTGCAATAATGAGGAGGAGGGGAAAGAAGCTATCAGTGATGGAGGGAGAAAAAGAGGAAGAGAGCATGACGGCAATGAACAGCACATGACACAAGGACCCTGTACAGCTCTTTCAGTTTTTCTCTGCCCCACCCCTCCCTCCCATTGCTTTTCAGACACTTTAGTGCCTTTGTGTATTGAATTATATTACCGAGCACCTGATGTAAAAAATGTAGTCTAATGAGGTGGTTCATTTGGCAGCCTAATGGCTGTTCCAGTGGCATCTCCAGGCAGACTAACACTGGCTGGAAGAGAAAGTTAATGCTGCCCACGCTTGCTGCCCTTCTCCACCAAGGATCTTCTACTCCACAGCACAGAGTGATTTTAGAGTGAGTCCTTTTGTTTCGAGTAGCTTTAGAGTAAGACAGTTGCCTAGCGACTGCCCTACATTACATTGGCCTTCTGGATGAAGTGTGCTCTTGGGTTTGTGTGTATGTGAGAATGCGAGTATGAGCCGGGATGTTAATCAGCTGAGTGCACTTTATCCAGCATGCCGGAAGTTTTGGGGGCTCATCTTTTCTCAGCGCAGCCACACTCACCACATACTGAGGTGGAGACCCACTGGACAACACAAGCACATCACTCAGACTGAGTCAATTACAAAGAACATGACAAACAAGCAGCAATAATTAGACTTGTGCCATATACAAGGATTGCCTAGCTACAAAAATCAAGTGCAAAATTCATTTAATTCATTGTCATTTACAATGTGATTTGAACTTTGAACATTCTCACCAGTATTCTAACCTTTTCTTGGTTGATTAATATAATCATGAAATTTGAAAATCTAACCTATATTAAGCTACATTAGTTATATTTTGCTTAATAGCCATAAAAACCCTCCACTGCAGTTTCAAAAATATGACTTGCACATCTACATAAACAGCAGTAATATATTCTGGTTGATTCATTCATTCATCTTCAGTAGCCGCTTTGCCCTGATCAGGGTTGTGGTGGATCTGCACAGTACCCTTGGTTAAAAGCCTGCTTGGACAAAAAGGAGGTTGAATGCACCTAGAATTTAGACACAGATTTTGACAACTCATATTTTGAAGCAACTGATTCTGTATCGATAAAGTACACCTTACGACATCTCAGTGGGTTACTGTTACACACCATGAGCAAGAGGCACCTGGTCTGAATCCTGGAGGTCTACTGGCGATGTTGACTTAGTACCAATCGACTCCAACCTTTTAACATTCCTACCTTTCCTCTGACAGCTGCCATTGTGCTCTTATACAATGCATTTAACCCCAAGGTGCTCTGGGGGTCCTTGGTAGTGTGACATATTGATATGATGGTTTATTTGAAAGGTTCATCATCCATTGTGAAGTACAAGGCTTTGAGGGTTTATCTCCACAAGATTACACAGAAACTCTCATTGTCAAGAGTCTATAATGGAGAACACAGCTGATAAATGATTCAACACTCGAACATTCTTCTTGTGTAAACTTCAGCTCCTCTTTTTTTAAAACTGTATACACACAGGCTATAAAGCTGCCAAACGAGATTTTTCAATTTACTCATGTGAACAAAATGTTTAAATATTTAACATATAAAAAGTTATAATTATTATAGGTTATTAGTATACTGCATATAATTTTTTTTTGCATGGCAATACAAATTAAACTGCTAATTAGAATGTTTTAGAATGTAGTGCAATGGATGGTGTTGTTTCTTCTATGTTTGAAACCTGCAAGACTCTTTTCATGTCTAAAAGTGGGATACCCTGATCGAGATCGCTCTATGTTGAGAATTTGCAATCCATCAGTATGAAAGCTGGAGTTTGAAGCCTAGTGTGCAGACCCTTTCTTATAATGTTACACTTATTTCAAAGAAAACCTTAAAACAAATGTGGTTCTTAGCTCAGGACTACTGTGATATTAAATGAGTATTACCGTGACATTTTACAGTCGTAAGGAGGCTACAGGTTCCTGCTTGATAAGATTTCGGTTTCTAACTATGTGTTCTTAGAAACGAGGTCTCAAATGCAAAATCTTTGAAACCCGAGACCTGATGAGGAAGAGGAAAGAGAGACGGGGATTTCAGGAGGTTGAAGTGCGATAGCCTCTCTCTCTCTCTCTCTCTCTCTCTCTTGCTTTCTGTGACTCTGCCTGAGTATCAAATCTGTTCCTCAGACATATTTAATAATGCTGGTCAGACAGTGCGAAAGCTGCTATATACCAGCCAACTTAATGTGTACACCAGTGGGTCACTTTCTTAGTGCACTCTGAGTACTCTTAAGGCACCACTTCCTTGGCAGCGCTGAATAAGCCTTAAAAAATGTAACATGGCTGAGTCATACTTCCTAGTGGATATGACAATGCTTCCTCTACAAAGCTGAACTCCCCTCCCAACACTTTAAAATGTTAAAGGGACGGCACATGGAAGAAGTGAGCAACAAGAGCGCTTAGACGCATAGTGAAACTATTGCTGGCAAACTACATGGCAGGGCAGAAGGACAGCAAGTCACTCCAGTGTGAGTCAAGCCAGGCCTGAATCATGTATCCAGTGAAGGTGCACTGTGCTAGCTGACCATATGCAACATCAAGCTGGCTTGTTGGATCAATAAAAGAAGTAATGGTTCACTTTTGTTCTGCATAGGCTACAATAAGAAACATGGCTGCCTCATAAGACAGAGCAATCATCTGATTAATAATTTAACTGTGAAGCAGCACAGAGCGGAAAGTTCTACTCATGGTTTGTGGTGGATGAGCAAACAGTGCTGCGTTGGACACATACACACACACACACACCTTTGTCAAATGTGGGGTAATATTTGACAAGTGTCACTTGTTAACAGCCATTTTCAATCTTGGTTTTGTTGACATGCAAAGGCAAACCATTAAAGACAATGGTACATGTCCACAGAGTGACGGTGGCACAGGGGACAAGCCTTCACTGGACCAACCCATTGATGTCAATTCAGTCATAACTGAACTAACATCCAGTGGAAAACACGTCACAAGCACAGGTTGATTGTATTTAACAAGACAAATGGAAACAAGCACAGCAACCACTAATCTCAGACAGTTATCACACAGACCTCTCTCTCATTAATGTCGCTCTCACAGAGTTGTACTACTACTTCACCTGAAAATCACGTGTTTCTCCTCACAGTGCTGATAAAAAAAACACTTAAAATGAAATATATGACCTCTAAAAACCTATAAATTAAAAAAAAAAAACCTATAAATGAACCTCTGGGAACATCATGGAGGGAGTGAGTGAGAGATGAGTCATGGGAAGAGATAGTGGGGAATCTGGATTCTGAATACAATCTGGATTTTACTTTCTCCTTTCCCCAGAAAGACCATCAGCAACAGACATCTCCACAAGGAAGGCTGGAGCAGAGCGGCACTATGAGTTTCAGGGTGGCTCTGGAGTGGGTGAGAGCACGCCGCGAGCTAAAGAGATTCTAAAGATGTTCTGTCATCATGCCAACATTGCCACGCTGATTCATCACACATGCATCCCTAAACCTTCTACAGATACCACTATTTAACATGTTATGTCAACCCTTAGCCTTTATATCGGAGATTCCAAACAACTAACACACTGTCTGTTTCATGGCTGTTTGCTCCCTAACGATCATGGACATTCAAGATTACTAAACATGAGAGTATTAAACACAATGGTACGGGTACATTATACCTCGTCATATTCTTACAGTGTGGGTTTAGAGTTTGATTTACAGACTTTTTGATTACACATTTTTTATATTGTCCCAGACTAATGGAATGGTGTGACCTTTCACCTAGTTAGTATTTACACTGATGTTTCTATATAAAGGTGCAAATGCGAAACAGTAAATTATGGCTCAGTTCTTCAATTTATCAATAGGCTATTATTAATTATATGAAAAAACATTGTGTCTGGCATTTAATAAATATGTTACTGATCATTTCAATAAATGAACAATCATTTCCTCATTCTCAAAAATATCATATCAGATGTTTATTCAGCAAAAATAAATAGGAGGAGTAGGCTAACAAATTGTACCATAGTACAGTTTCCTGAAAAACAGATCAGTGTTGATCAATGCTGCTGAAAATCAACAAGCACATAAATAAATCACATAAATTACACTGTAAATATGTGAATTTCCATTGTCAAGGAGCTAAATTATTAGATCTATCAATGGCTTGGAAAAGCACTGAATATAGTGTGAGAAAGCTGGGTGTGTTAGTTTGTGTGTTACAGAGTTGCGGTTTTCCAACAGTGCCATCGCGTGGTATTTATGTTAACACGCCGAAGTGTTTGATATGTGAACCTTCCAAGTGATTTCTGTCTCTTTGAAGGCAGATATGCTGGGATCCTTAAGGCATTACTCACTGACCTATAAGCTCTAATAAGCAACAACACTCTAGTGTTCACCTTGTTTCACTCATACAGCGTGTGTGTCCTTTGGCTAAAAGCGCAGTATAATCCAGTGTTTCCTGTGAGTCAGCTCATCAGCGCGGACACTCACCCGGACTGGTATTTGGGGGAATTCTGTCCTCTGTAACGGCTCGGGCCTTAACACTCTGTTTACAAAGCTGCCAGATGCCAGTTATTCCCCGTATCCGATATAAAACGGCCAAAACACACAGCCAAGCGCCCTGCGGCATCCACACACATCTTTGTTTACACTGGAGTGTTATTTAACCTGTGGGTGTCAGTTAGCCTATTAGCCCAGCGGTCGCTTTACTGAATGAGATTTCCTTGAGTCACTCAGTCAATAAAGTTGGCTTCCTCCAGACCCGGTACCTTCACCACAACGCCAATGATTAATTCACCGTGACTCATGCCCCTCTACACTATTTTTACAGTGTATTTTGTGTGTGTGTGTGTGTGTCATATATATATATATATATATATATATATATATATATATATATATATATATATATA